>JAMWET010005343.1:385000-696746 GCA_024036415.1 Prochilodus magdalenae | reverse complement strand
GGTAGTTCACCCACCCGATATGTTTTCCTCCATGCCCCTCCCCCCCTAATCAAATCCCAAAACAGTTGGGACAGTAGCATAAGTGTGATGGAAAAAACGGAAATTGAGCATTATAACGAACAGCTGGAAGAACCGAATATTACACTATTAATTAGGGTCAATTTAAAAAGTGTAATTAGGTAAATATGATTAAATAAACTAAAAAAAAGCTTCTTAGAGTGTCAGTGTCTCTCTAAAATGCCAAGAGGTAAGCAGGATCACCAAATTCCACCACTGTTGCGCAAAAGATAGTTCCAGCAATACCAGAATGGTGGTTACCCAGCATAATAATAGCAAAGACTTTTAAGTGATCATCATCAAGTGCATTTATACATAGTATCAAAAGACAGAGAATCTGGAATAACAAAGTCGCTGTGCTGTAAGGGTCAAGGCCGTACAAACTCTATGGATGCTCGTGATCTCCGGGGCCCTTAAACTTCACTGCGACCTCAAACAGCGAATACCACCGTCAGGAAATGACAGCAATGGGCTCAGGAATACTTCCAGAACGCATCGTCACTGTTGACACACAATCCACCGTGCCATCCGCCGTTTGGCCCAGCTTGAACACTCTACAGTTGCAAAACAGGAAGCCATTTTCTAAGCAAAAGGGTCGCCACATAGCTCAGATGTTGCCACTGGGCCAGGGGCGCTGTTTTAAAAATGGAGTGGGCCAAAATGGGATAGACTGTTCCTGTAGCGAGATGACGTAACCCGTATTTTTGCACAGTTCTTTATGCGCAAACACTGGGACGCCATTATCATACGGACCAGCACCCCCGAGGACCACAGGATAAACCAAAGTTGTTATGTAAGCGCGCTCCGTTCAGAGGAAGCCTGCTCATCACTTGCGATGGTATGGGGTTGCATGAGTGCTTGTTGGCCCATGGGCAGCTTGCATTATGTGCTGGGAACACGGCTACCATTAAATGCATTTGACGAACTATGTTCAGGTTCGTAGAAAACAACAGTATGATCTCCATCTAGACGTCATCTCTTTCAGAGGAAGGACCCTGCATTTGTCAACATGATAATGCCAGACCAGCATTCTGCAGCAACCACAAAACATCATGGCTCTACGTAAGGATGAAGGATTCCGAGGTATCTGAAACTGGCTCACGCCAGGCTTAGTCTCAGATTTCTTTTCACCTACATAGAGAACATTTCGGTCGCATTCATAAAAGAGGAAGGTGCGACACAAGAAGGCCCAAAAGCTATCGATCTGAAACAGTTAGAGGCCTGTATTAGACATCGCAATGGGTGAGAGTGAATTCCTATTTCTAAATGAGAAAAAAGGAAAAAAAAGAACTGGTCTCCTCTGTCCCCCAGACGCGTCTGTTGCAGTGTTGTAAGGAAGAAGGGGTGGATTTCCACACAGTGGGTAAATAAACGGGCGCCCCCTTGTTGCTCAACCTATTTATTGGGATATTGGTTGACGTCCACTGAAAATTTATGAAACAACCTATTTTTCCCTTAAAATGATACCATTCTCTCAGTGTTTAACCTTTGTGATCTGTGATTTGTGTTCTATTCTGAATAAAATATTAGATGTTGGCACCTCCACATCATTGCATTCAGTTTTTATTCACAATTTGTTTAGTGTCCCAACTTTTTTGGAATCCGGTTTGTACTGTACTTCTGCTTGACTGCCAGACACCGTTTCACATCTCAGGGGAGACCCTCAACCACAAATTCACTGTTGCTATGACCTCTGGCACAATACAGAACAGCCAATCAGAACAAAGTATGTTTATCTTATCATCATTCTGAAGTCACAGTAACATAAACAGCCATTTCATAATCAAGGATTGGAAAATGGACATTGTGGTCATTTTTGGTCATGACATTTGGTTAAAACATCATGAATTGTATAAATGAATCTTGCCACGAAAAACCAATGACATGAGAAGGGAGCCAGAGGGTCTCTTTAAAAAAGACCCATCCCACCAACCAGCATCTTCTCTCATAGACGGCCTGGTGTTGCGTTTAAACAGGTGTTGAAGATGTCTTTATACACTCCTACATTTAAGATTCCATCAAAGAACACTGACTCACCGACAGCACAGTAAGAACAGCCCCAGACTGTCCTCTCTGTGCTGTACAGGACAGTCAGTGCAGTCTGCTCAGAGTTCTCCCTCCAGGACTGTTTGATGTCCTGCATTTATGAAACATTTTAGTAAATAGCCGAAGGTGACGGGGCAGTTGTAGTTTAAGAAACCAGCCCTGTGACCAGAAGGTTGCCTGTTCGACCTCCTCAACCAACGGGACACAACTGATGTGCCTTTGAACAAGGCACCTAACCCCCAAATGATCCCCAGGTGCCATGGACAGGGCTTCCCACTGTGCACTAGTGTTTGAGTATGATGTGGGCTGGTGCTTAACTTGGCACCAGAGTCATTAAATGCAAAGGTCAGATTCTCTGCGGTGCTAAAAGCTTCAGCATAGTAAAGTTGTTTCAGATGCTTTTCAGGGACAACTTTGTAAATTAGGATATATAACAGACTAGACACACACATTCTTATATGATGTACAACACTAAGATCACGTAATGTTTCATCGTCCTGCACATCTCTGTAATTTGTTTTTGTTCTAAACATCTGCACCATGAACTCACTCAGCACATGTCTATGTATCATCTGATCACACAGTGTTCTGGTAAATAATGCTGATCCTGATATACAGTGTAATAGTAATATGGTGAATATTTCAGCAGCTAAAAAGCACTGTAAGTTACCATGTGCCCCTTTTTTGTACTGCTGCCCATTGTCATACTTGCAACGATAACATTAAGATTCAGCCAGCTGAAATAGCCCCTCTCTACAGCAATCACTCAAAAAGCTACATGCTGCATTTACACATGGTTCCTGAATAGGACAAATCAACACATGTACAAATGTAAAAAACACAAGATAATAAATAAAAGGGTTCACTTACTGCTTTCCGACATCATGATCCTACAACATCCCAGCCAGCCATCTGAGAGACAGAAAGGGAGAGAGAGAGAGAGAGAGAGAGAGAGAGAGAGAGAGAGAGAGAGAGAGAGAGAGAGACTGGTTGACTGAAAGAGAGAGAGAGAGAGAAGGAGGGAAAGGAGAGAGAGACTGAAAGAAAGAGAGCTAGCGAGTGGGAGAAAGAAAACAATAGAGACCGAAAGAGAGTCAACAAACAAATATATTTTATAAAAGCAAACAAACAAATTAATTAATAATTAATTAATTATTAATGAATATAATAGTGAATTTTGCTACTTTGTTGAAAAGGTTTACAGCGTAAAACTTTGTTGTTTTGTTCTTTAGCTGAATAAAAACAATTAAATGTGAAGACCCACTGACCCAGATATGAGGTAATTGTCCAGGTAAATGAGTAGTTCAGAACTAAGGAAGTGTTTATATTTTGTTGAAATTCCTAGATACAGCCCACTAGAGGTCAGCCGACCAGACAGTCATCTGATCAGTGATTGGTTAGAATGAGGAAAAGCTTCAACGTATGTAACACCCAGAACTCAAGTCGGCTAAAACAAAATATCTTTTTAGATATTTATACTGTTTAACAGGTGTGTGTGGGGTTTTATACAGTGTCACTAATGTAACAGTTCTGTGTTGGTTTGTTATGAAGTGGTCACTAATGTAACGTTCTGTGTTGCTCGGTTTACACAGTGTCGTAATGTAACAGTTCTGTGTCGTTGGTTTATGAAGTGTAACTAATGTAACAGTTCTGTGTTGGGTTACACAGTGTCCACTAATGTAAAACAGTTCTGTGTTTGTTGTATACAGTTTGTCACTAATTGTAACAGTTTGTCTGTGGTTGGTTGTTAATGAAGTGTCACTAATGTAACAAGTTTCTGTGCTTGGTGGTTACACAGTGGTCACTAATGTAACGTTTCTGTGTTGGTGTTATACCAGGTCACTAATGTAAACAGTTCTGTTTTGGGTGTTTATACAGTGTCACTAACTGTAACAGTTTCTGTGTTGGTGTTTATACAGTGTCCACTAAATGTAACAATCCCTGTGTTGGTGTTATGCAGTGCCACTAATGTAACAGTTCTTGTGTTAGTGTGATCCAGCCGTCACTACATGTAACAGTTTCTGTGTTAGTGTTATTAACAGGCATCACATAATGTAAACAGTTTCTGTGTTAGGGTTACCAGTGTCCACTAGTCTAACAGTTCACGGTACAGTGTAAAATCTAACAGTTCTGTGGTTGGGGTGTTATGAAGTGGTCACTAATGTAAACAGGTTCTGTGTTTGGTGTTATGAAGTTGTCACTATGTAACAGTTTCTGTGTTGGTGTTATGACAGTGTCACTACATGTAACAGTTTCTGTGTGGTGTCTTATACAGTGTCACTAATGTAACAGTTCTGGTGTGGGGTTACACAGTGGTCTGCTAAGCTAAACAGTTCTGTGTTGGGGTTATGAAGTGTCACTAATGTAACAGTTCTGTGTTGATGTTTATGAAGGTCACAATGTAACAGTTCTGTGTTAGTTATACCAGCGTCACTAATGTAACAGGGTCTGTGTTAGGTGTTATACAGTGTCCCTAATGTAACAGAGTTCTGTTCTGTGTTGGTGTCACTATACAGTGTCAGTGTCCCTAATGTAACAGTTCTGCGTTGGTGTTAAGTGTCAAGTGTTCCACTAATGTGGGGGGGGGGGGGCTGGTAACAGTTCTGTGTTGGTTGTTACACAGTGTTCACTAATCTAACAGTTCAGTGTGTTTATACAGTGTCACTACAACAGTTCTGTCAGTGTTTTATGTAAGCGTCACTAATGTAACAGTTCTGTGTTGGTGTTATACAGTGTCACTAATGTAACAGTTCTGTGTTGGTGTTATGCAGTGTCACTAATGTAACAGTTCTGTGTTGGTGTTATACAGTGTCACTAATGTAACAGTTCTGTGTTGGTGTTATGCAGTGTCACTAATGTAACAGTTCTGTGTTAGTGTTATACAGCGTCACTAATGTAACAGTTCTGTGTTAGTGTTATACAGCATCACTAATGTAACAGTTCTGTGTTAGGGTTACACAGTGTCACTAATTTAACAGTTCTGTGTTAGGGTTACACAGTGTCACTAATCTAACAGTGTGTTGGTGTTATGAAGTGTCACTAATGTAACAGTTCTGTGTTAGTGTTATACAGCGTCACTAATGTAACAGTTCTGTGTTGGTGTTATGAAGTGTCACTAATGTAACAGTTCTGTGTTGGTGTTATGAAGTGTCACTAATGTAACAGTTCTGTGTTGGTGTTATACAGTGTCACTAATGTAACAGTTCTGTGTTGGGGTTAAACAGTGTCGCTAAGCTAACAGTTCTGTGTTGATGTTATGAAGTGTCACTAATGTAACAGTTCTGTGTTAGTGTTATACATCATCACTAATGTAACAGTTCTGTGTTAGGGTTACACAGTGTCACTAATCTAACAGTGTGTTGGTGTTCTACAGTGTCACTAATGTAACAGTTATGCGTTAGTGTTATGAAGTGTCACTAATGTAACAGTTCTGTGTTGGGGTTACACAGTGTCACTAATGTAACAGTTCTGTGTTGGTGTTATAAAGTGTCACTAATGTAACAGTTCTGTGTTAGTTACACATGTGTCACTAAGCTAACAGTGTTAGTGTTATGAAGTGTCACTAATGTAACAGTTCTGTGTTGGGGTTACACAGTGTCACTAATGTAACAGTTCTGTGTTGGTGTTATAAAGTGTCACTAATGTAACAGTTCTGTGTTAGTGTTATACAGCGTCACTAATGTAACAGTTCTGTGTTGGGGTTACACAGTGTCACTAATGTAACAGTTCTGTGTTGGTGTTATACAGTGTCACTAATGTAACAGTTCTGTGTTGGTGTTTTACAGTGTCACTAATGTAACAGTTCTATGTTAGTGTTTTACAGTGTCACTAATGTAACAGTTCTGTGTTGGTGTTATGAAGTGTCACTAATGTAACAGTTCTGTGTTAGTGTTATACAGCGTCACTAATGTAACAGTTCTGTGTTGAGGTTACACAGTGTCACTAATGTAACAGTTCTGTGTTGGTGTGTCACTACTGAGCAGTCACTAATGTTATAGACATCTAATGTAACCGTTCTGTTTTGGTGATTTTTACAGTACAATGTAACATCATACTTAATGTAACAGTCCAACTAATGTAACAGTTCTGTGTTAGTGTTTTACAGTGTAACTAATGTAACAGTTCTGTGGTTAGTGCTATACAGCGGCACTAAAGACCACCGCTGTGGTTTAGGTTACACAAGTGTGCACAGAGACAGTTCTGAGCCTTTGTCATAGCTTCGTTACTAACAAAGCTCTGTGCAGCCGTTATACATGTAACTAAATGGTAATTCTGGGTCACAACAGACACAGCGTCACTGAATGTAACAGTTCTTCGTTTGTCTTATGTCCCACACGTGTGCCTGTTCTGCGCGTTGTCACAGGAGCTCTACTAATGGATGGTCCAGGTGGTCAGTGCAAACTGATTTCTCAGCAGGTCGATGTCAGCGCCGGTCAAGCCCTCCTTGATCAGAGTCAGGTGCGAGCGCAGAGCGTGAGAGCCAGGGGCAAGCAATATGTGTCTGAACGGACTCTCCCGGGAAGACACGTAGGGAGAAAGGAAATTCCTCTCCACCCCCATGATTCGGTTATTGGTGATGCGACACTGCTCCACGTCCTCGAGGTCACTGTTCTGAATGATGCTATTGAGTTTTTTGGAAGCACGACTATACGAGCCCAAAGCAGACATCAACCACTCCATTTTCAGTGTCTTTGGCACGCGGCCAGACGACTGCACTCTATTGAGCAGAGCCACGTTTCTGAGGGTGATGTTGGTGTACGTCTCCACGTTCAGTCTGAGCAGGTGGTCAAGCACCAGCCGAAGAGCCATCTGTCCAGCTAACTCTCCCGCTGTCTTGGTCAGCATAGGTACACTGTAAAAAATGTCTGTTAAATTAACAGTAATGTGGTGTAAAATCACAACATAAAAAACTGTAAATAGAAACAGAATAAAGTTTTGTGTAAATTACAGTTAAATATAGTAAAATTCTAAACCAAACAGAACTGTAAACTTTAAAGCAAAAACATGTTGAAAGAAGCATTTTTCTTTGTAGAATTTACAGTTTACTGTAATTCAAACAAAGAAACCTGTAATACAACATGCAATAGAATACAGTTAAAATTACAACATCATAATGTTAATATTCAGATTTTTATGTGTATAATTTCTTTAATACAGAACAAAATTGTATTACATTTTACAAATTCATGTGGTATATTATATAGATAACACTATGTACAAATACAGTTAGTTAATTTGTTAAAAACACAGATGAAATGTGTTTAGGATTGACTGGGCCTATATATTGACATATCAGCAGGTTAATAGCAACATGTAGTAGTAGTGGGGTTACTATAAAAGGTATTAAATATTAACTGTTTTCATTGTCTGTACCTAATTTAAAATATTTTTGCATTAAGTTAAAATTTTCCTTAAAACCTGCACTTTCTTATTTTGTTCACTGTACAAAATATTTGATCTGCATATAAGTGCAGGTAATTACAATGAACATGGAATATGTTGATATGTTAATTCATAAATACTAAATTTAATATTAATAATAATTAATATTAAGGCAATGACAATTAAGTATAGGTAGTGAGGTAGTGACGTGTGTGTGTATACATATATATATTTATTTCTGAAAGAAAATCTCCATTATTGTCCCATGAAGTTCTTTATTTTTGTATCATATTAATTGCTCAACAACTGGCAATGATAAAATATAAATGTAATGTCATTTAATATTTTTTTCATGCTGCCTTGGAACTGTCATGATATTTCCTCAAAAATAAAGATATGCGTTTTAATGTGTAAATTAAATGAGCTCTGACTGGTCCAATCACGGAGAAGCAGAAGAAGTTTGTGAAGCCAATTCTGTACCAAGATGCTTTTGAAATTGTCAACCCCCTTGGCTCTGTAAGAAAAAAGTTGTTGCAGTCTATCTTTCTGTGGGAAATTTACCTGCTCATGTGCGGTCCAATACAAATCACATGTCCCTTGTCTTACTGTGTGGGGAGAATGACTTTAAAAGATTTGAAAGAAAATGGAATTACTGTAGGCAATGAAACAGTCAAAGGGGCTCTGTATTGTATTGCTGGTAATAATCTGGGTTCACACAGCACTGGTGGGTTTACTGAAAACTTTAGTCGTTCTCAGTACTTTTGCAGATACTGTGAAATCACACGAAGTGAGTTTCAGAGTGATCCAAATCCAACTGAAGGTGGAGACAGTCAAGACATCAAAGGCATAAAGGTAAGCTCTGTTTTTAATACTCTGACATCATTTCATGTTTGCCAGTCTGGTCTTCCACCTTGTTTAGGTCATGGCCTATTTGAAGGTGTGTTATCCTGTGACGTTTCTCTGTACTTGAAGCATTTCATTAAGAAAAAAATGGTTTACATATTCACTGTTCACCCGGTGCATTAAGCAGTTCAAGTACAAAGAAGCTGAGGCTCTCACAAAGCCGTGCTCTGTAAACTCTGGTGTCTCCAAGGTTTCGGGTCAAGCTATCCAGAATTTGGAATTTCTTAAGGTTGCTGCTTGTATTAATTGATGACAAAGTGCAAAATCCAGAATGTTGTGTGAATGATGTGTGGAAGGTAATTCTCCAGCTTAAAGATGTTGTCGAGATGATTTGTGCACAGAAGATTTCTTTGTCACAGGTGGTCTATCTTGACATTTAATCCAAGAATATTTGGAATCAAGAATGTTTTTGTTTCTGTTTTTGAGTCCAATAAAACCAAAACACCATTTCTTGCATCACTATCCGGCACTAATTTTGAAATTTGGCCCCTTGATCAGGTTGTGGACAATGCGCTTCGAAAGTAAACACAGTTACTTCAAGAGGTGCTCTAGGCAACTGAAAAACTTCTAAAACATCTGCGTAACATTATCTGAAAGACATCAGATGTTCCAGGCATATCTTTTAGCTGGGCCAGGATGTAGTCAGCTTCTGCAAGTCAAAGACAGTTGTGCTTTCTACCCCAGCCTGTACAGTGATGCAATTAAACATGCAGTGAGAGAGTTTAGCTTTTCAGAACACAATACTAGTGTTTCCACAGACATGCAGTATAAGGGTACATCATATAAGAAAGGACATTTCCTTGTGTCAAAAAATGATAAGCACATGGAGTTTGGAGAACTTCTCATTATTTTAATTCAGAATGATACAGCTGTGTATTTTGTGATGGATATACATAAAGCTGACTTTATTCCTGAGTACCATCTGTACTCAGTGACAAAAGAGTTCAGGGCTGCAATGTCTTAATGTTAACGGCTTGGTAGATTTTTATGCCATCATACGTTGTTAACGGGCATTCCACTGAAAGAGAGCGTGTTATCAAAAAAAAAAACATGTTCTTGGCCACTGTGGAGGAGAAACCAGATTAAAAAGTCACAAATGCTACATAGAAATGATTTAAAACACAACCTATTTATTGATATTTAAATGTACTTAATAACAGCAGATTTTTACAGTTGTACAGAAAAACAGTAAATCCTCACTCAGGTTATGCACGTACTGAACAATTTAATGAGTATACTATATTATATCCTCGGTAAGGACTCTCAAATCAGCTTCTGCTTTTTGTGGTATGGATTTATTTAAGGTTTAGGTTCATATGATTATATGCTACATATGATAAATGCTGCACTGCTGACAAAGTTGGATGTTGAGATAGTAGCATAAATAAATGGGTATACAATGTTTTCGTAATAAATTGCTTGGTTAGTAAACCTCAGTAGAGGTTCCTCTTGTCTGTATGTACTATAATGTGTTACTTGACAAATTTTATTTTTAATTAATTTAAACAATTTTTTTCATGGTTTCACTTGGAGCAAACATTTTTACGCACTGCCATTACTGAGGTCTTGCCTGACCTTTCAGAGGTGACAAAAGATATTTTCTAAGAGACCTTACAGTCCATTGGGTGGATACCTATGATAATTTTCAGTTTATTGAAAAAGCTGATTTGCTGTCAGTGTTGAGGCCAATTCAAACCCGCAAAGTTCTTGCTGCTTGGAAGCTGAGATGTAAGTACATTTTTGCAGTACACAATGTCACGTTTGGCCAAAGAGGTTTGCATTTAAGAACAGTTTTAATCTTTTGTTTGTTTGTTTGTTTTTGCAGGCCAGACTCCTGAAACTAGTAGCTCCTCTGTTGGTGCCTCACCAGGATCACCTGCATTCTTGCCTTCACTTTCACCCAGAAGTTCATCCTCAGCCTCTTCCAGCAGCTGCCAAAGCCCTAAAATAGATTGGGTGGATAGCTTTGCGATACCTTGGGATAAGTTCCCAGAAGAACTGAGAGTCATTGGAGAGAGGAAAAAGACCTAGTCCACGAATTAGAAGAAAAATGGCCTGAATTGTGGTGGTGTGAGTTCTTGCATATATAAAAGGATCCCTACTGAAGTTGCCAAAAAAAATGGTGGCAAAATCCCAAATCTCTGCAAGACATAATAGGGGGAGATGTGTTTGGGCCAGGGTACCACTCTTTAGTCAAGCCATTGCAATATACATTGTCTTTGACCCCAAAAATAAGAAAACGAAAGTGTCGCACTGATGAGTCTAATACAGACGAAGTCCCTCCAGAACAGAGGGCAGCAATCCAGGACACAAACTTCTAATGAGAGCGACTTTCTACACACAGCGTAAACAAGTCAACCAGTGGAGGGAACTCACCGGAATTTGGCTCAAACAAACTCGCATGAAATGTGGATCTGAGGGGAAACGGCTCCTGAACTACTTGAATACTGTGTGTGAACAGAAACACAAAGTTCCTCCAGGCTGTAACAAAATGCAAAGTGATGAAGGGAGAGTTAAGTGGTTGCTCTGAAGACATCAAAGAGATGGTGCTGCTTCTGCTGCCCTACTTCAATGAGAAGAAAGATGCAATGTTCTCTTATGTGGAGGACACATGCCTGGCAGGGGAAATACAGATGGACCAAGTTCAGCTGACGCCCACCATCGTTGTTTGTGGCAAGTACATATTTTTGATCTTTCGTTTAGTGTCTGTCTTGTATTCTGGATAAAAACAAGTATTTCAAGACTCGTAAAAGGCAGTACATTTCTCTACCCTAAACATGCATATACACTGATTTCTGTAAGGGTGGTAAACACCGGTAATAGACCTTGAAAATGTAAAGTACCGTATAAGCTAATTGTTTTGTGAAATAGTGCTAAATAGGTCTTATTTTGTTAAAATTCTTGTTTTTGTTTGTTTTTTAGGGCGATCTTGCTATTCTGCGGGAAGGTTTATGCTGAGTGTGGATCGAAACATTGTACAGGACAACATCCCCTCCTTCATTTCTGCCCTGTGTATGATTTTTATACTTTCATACTTTATATTGTATCTATGTCTCTATTTGTACAATCCATCTTGCTTCTGTTGTTACTTCTGTATAGTTTGTATATCTGCTACTGGATGCCTTGAATTTCCCTCTGGGATCAATAAAGTATCTATCTATCTATCTATCTATGTCTGGAAGCTAGTATTGCTTCAACATTCATTACCCATCAGAGCTGGCGTCAACCCTGGAATTTTTGCAGAGGTGTGTCTTTTTTCAACTGACTTTTTAAAATATATTTTCTTTTGTAAATTGAAACAAATCTGAATTAGCTCCTGCAGTGACTTGTGGGTTAGTGACGTTTTAGTATTAAGTGTGTAAAATTTTTGAATAAAGTAATAGTTAAAGGTTAATGGTAAATTTTGTTGTTGTTGTTAAGGAACCTAGTAATAATTTGCTCATCTGTTTTTCTTCTATTTCTCAAGGTGTTTTTTCTTCATCAAGCCAGAGAAAGGCACTAAAGTGGAAAAGACAAACACATCCCGCCTTCATGTGAACCCTAGAGTGGTTACCTTGATTTAAGAACTTTCGGATCACGAATGGCGTGATGTCTGAATTTGGACTAAACTCTGTAAGAGTTATGGTACGTGATGTGCCCCACTCTATATATATATTTTTTTTTTTAGCTCAACTGCTCAGTTCTTCAAGCTTAAAGGATCATTAAGGATGATATTTTGTGTACTAACTAATAACATGATGAGGATGTATCATAAGATATTAAGGAAACATGCTGAGTTTGTTTTTACATTTGATCTAGATACATTGATACATTTGGTTAGTTTTGGTTTTACATTGCAGTTTAGTAAGCAGACTAAACCCTATCATCTCCTTAATGGAAGATTACAGGAAGTTGCCTTTTCAGTTGTTCTGAATTCTGCCTCCCTGTCAGCGATTAGAGTTCTATTCCTTGTATTTCCCCTCATGCACATGTCTGTACCTCAGTTTGAAGAGTGATTTGAAGACATTTGTTTATATGTTCAAATGAAGTAATCTTTCATTAATTTAAAAATGGTTAATTCTTCATGACAGTAATCTGGAACACAAACAAGTCTGTGTTCTTCTCAAACGAGAAGTCGTCCTGGTCTGGGTAGATCAGCACAGCACTTGCATTCATCCTGGCCGCGTTGGCAACCTTTTCAGAGGAACCGATCTTGCCAGCTCTAACCAGGAGGACTCTTCCGCTGGGGTCGACCTTAAGGTCTTGCAGGCGTCTGAGACATCGAGTTGTCCGTAATATGCGTATAAAGCCGTACCCTGAGCTGACTCAGTGGCACTGTACGACAAAAAGCCAGATTCTGTACACTCCTGGCTCTGTTGGCCCCACTGGTAAGAGGATCCTGGACTCTAATGAAGTGCTCATCAGTCCAGGGGTTCATGCCATAATCCTTGAATCTCCTCATCAGTTTATTGGCAAGCACTTTGTCTCCTGGAGATCCAGCCTGGTGACTTTGGCTGGAGAATTCACTGAAGCTCACTTAATTGTAGTCAGTTTGCTTTTTAGCAAGCTTGTGATGTCACTCCAGTCAAGAGACGGAATCGTTTCTATCGGGACCATGGCCTTGCCCCATCGGTGCGAATGGCCTCAGCGCAGCTCGGGGACTATTTGTCTGCCTTTCTGTGAGCAAGGTAGCCAACCAGGTATCCAATGATAAAGAGGAGCAGAACGGCATTGCCCATGAAGCAGAAAGGCTGGTTTTGCTGGCGTAGGACGGACACGGGTGGTGGTTCATGTGCTCCCCGACCCGTTTCAACCAGTAAGAACGAGGTTCCCTGTTGAATATTTTGGTTATCGTTGACCTGGCTTGATCCATCACCATGTTGAGGCTGTCTGCAAAGATGATCTCACAGAGCAGCAATGTCTGTGATTACGATTTCACAGGGCCACAGTGTCTGTTATGAAGATCTCACAGAGTAACACTGTCTGATATGAAGACTTCACAAGGAGGTATGTAGCTCTCACAGGTCAGCAATAAAACAGAAGCTCCTCAGAAACCAAAGGCAGAATCATTTCCTGCAAAACTGAGATCCTAGTCTATATATAGTCAGTGCATTTGAATACTGTATTTAGGTCCTGCAGCTTATTTAAGAGAGGAGTAATAGCACTGCTTGTCTTTGTTTGCATTGTTTAATCCTTGTAGGTGGACATGCACAGTTTTACTATGAAGAAACAGGGAGAGAGGTTTGTATCTTTGCGTGGCGGGCGAAAGTGGTGGGTCTTGTAACGGCAGGACCAGCCACTTGGTTGGCACTTGTTTTTAGATGCTGGCACTGTACCACTCTTGATTCCAGTAACTGTAATATCTGGTTTTCACTAATTTCCAGGTTTCCTTTTATTGAGCTTGCTCTGTGTCTCAGGGAAAGTTCTTTTGAAAATTGCTGTTTTTGGGACTACATCATTTATCCTTGTGTGCTGTCCAATCCATGGAGTGAATACTGAGTATGTTAAGGTGGTGAAAAAAGGATTGCTAGATGTGTCTGAAGAAGAGGATAATTTAGGTTCCACTTAGTTACGGAATGTTATAGATCTACAAATAAAAATATCAAAACGTTATGTAAATTTACAAATGCTTAATGTCTACAAATGCAACTGCATCTTCTGAGCATTACCATTTTCCATCATTAACTTTTTTAACTATCTGTCCAAGTACTTCACCAAGTTCTTTGGAGCTTACCCTCACAAAAACCGGTAGCAATTATCTCCTCCTCAAGGTTCTCCCACCTTGCTGCCACATTAACTTGAGTATCCTGGGGACTGCAGTTCTCCAGGTCTGGTCGCCTCATGAGATGAACTAATAAGGATGAGATACTAACATTTAACCACACAGTACGCAGATGTATAACGCATTCACTTTAGTTTAAATTAGTCAATTCATATGCAGTTCTCACCTGGTAAATCAAATGCAACTTTCCAGTTGGCATCACCAATTAGAATTGGAGGATGGTGCCCACAGCGGTAACAAAAGTAATCATGGGAGTACTTTCTCACAGAAGTGATGGAAAGCTCTTCTTAATGTGTTATGTGGTACAGAGATTCTTATTCAATCCTCACAGAAAGCCCTGTAGTCAAGGGAGCACAAGGGAACTGTAAGAATGACTTTGTCATTAAAGTTGTGAAAACCAGACTGATATTCTTGAAATCTGACCAGCATTCAGCAAACTGGGCATTCCTTGGCATACACAGGAATACCTATAAGAAAACACACCAATACCAGTAATTACAATGTGTTAGTAAAAGGTGTACACAAAGGTGTAATGACATATTGAAAAGGATACTCCATTACCTCCATTGTCCATTGTAAACATTCCATAAACCATGGCATGTCTTGTAATAAGTTTTAGCTCCACAAGATCAGGAGGAGATGGTCCAGGACAGTATGGGCACTTTTTTTTTCTTGTGGCTCAAACCTCTCTGGCAGGGGCTTTTCTGTAGTACACAAGCCATGAGGCAGCTGCTCTGGAATCCTCTTTGAATTCCAGAAGTAGTTGGTCATTGTTATTACAGATGTGCGTGTCTTCTCAGAGCAATTACTGTCTTCAGTGTCCTCACTTTCCATAACCATTTCTTCTATATCTTCAATTTCTTCTGCATTAGTTTCAATTGCATGTTGTGCCAGCTGTGGGCGTTCTTCTGTCTGTTCTTTTGTGCCTCTGTATTGGCAGTGCCATTTACCTGACTTAAATGTGACGCGTGTCCTTGAAAACAAACACCAGTTGTCCTTCTGGCCAGTGTACACAGAGAAGTAGATGTATCTCAGAAAGTCCATACTCCCCCCCCCCAAAAAACAGGGAAAACACAGTCTACTGCCAAAGATGCCTTCTTTTCTAAAAGCCATGCAGTCCTCCTGCCGTGACTTGGAAATAAGGCCTTTTCCAACCATCTCCTGCAGTGAGTCGTTTTGTAGTGGTGGAGGCGGACTGTAGACCTGTGCATTCCTGGTCCTTTCTAGGTGATGACATTCCTTCCCAGGATTTCCGCTTCTGGTGGCTATACCCATGAAATCCCTGCATGACTCCAATTCACAAAGGAAGGTCTGTGAATCAAAACACTTACAGACATGGACTGGAAGCCTTGCTCCATGAGGATTCTTTGGTGTTATATATATCCCATTTTTGGGGTCTATGCAAAGCTGTGGTTCCTGTGTGCTGTGTTGCTGTCTCTCATGCCTTCTTGGATATGATGAGTCGGTGAATACTGACCCACATTTCTGGCATGAAAACTGGCTTTCTTCTTTTGGGTTGCTAACATGCGATGTACTTTTGTCTTCATCTAAGGAGAGGTATTTCAGATGTAATTTGATGTATGTATTAGTTTACGCTATGGTGCACTTTAAAATTTTTAAACACAATTCTAAAACATTCACAAACCTGAGGGTTTGTGTGTCAACTCTACACCTGCAGTGAGAAAATATTATTAGTTATATTAGAAATTGTTAGGGACACATTTTACATTTAAATCTTTAAATTTGTGATCCATCAGAATTAATGATTATGTTTGCAGTAGGTGAAATTGTATATTTATTTCACTTTACAATAAGTGGAGCTGATAAAATGGACAGTGAGTGTAGCTACAAGGAGATGGTTTTAATGTTATGACTGATGGGTGTTTGTATGTACAGACACAGATGTGTGCTATATTATGATACTGATAATGAAACTAGAAATACAAAACATTTCAAACAGAAATTTTAAACCAACCATGTTTTCATAGGTGTGTTCTGAAGTCATCAGATCTGTGTATTATTTTATTGCACTTTGTACAGTGCCAGTGGCAGTACAGGCATTTTTTAGAATACTTACCAATGCCAGTTTCAGTATAATATATAGCAAATCTCAGATGATGCTTCAATAAAACAATCATTTAAGCCCGTTGCTTAGGAGAGATGCACCCTGTGTGTACCCCTGAACTTTAAGGACATGAAAGATCTTATCTTAAAAATAATTGTTTATAAAGTTTGAGTTGTTAGAAACATTCTTGGTGATAATAGTGGTTAGGTTGAAGAATGAAATGTTAAAAGAAGGAGGGGAGATTACCCCACCCCCCAGGAATACAGTGTATAAGTGGATGGTTTGTGGTCAGACATTGCACATTGTCCGTCAGTGCCCAGGTGGATGGTTTTGAGCATAACCTGAAAAACCTTGGAGTCTTTTTGTCTTTTTCGCCAAAGTCAGAGTCTGAGTTTTGTTATCTTACATGTCTGGAACAGGAGATTGAGTCCCTGAGCCAGGGAAAGGGAGTGGAAACTAGGCCTACTGGTCCCTCTTTACGACACATAACTACGGTATACTGTCAAATTAGCCTACAGCGGTTAGCTTACAGATTTAGTTTTTTTATAGACTTCAAACTACACTACATAATCTAACTGAAACTACTGTAAAAATAAAAAACTCCACATTTACTCACCCCTCCGAGGACAGTCCTTCATTAACAATGAACAGGTAGTATACTAAAACTTTGATCAGGTCCGCTCGCTACTGCTGTGTCAAGCCGGATGGGCCAATCAGATTTTCGGATCAGGAGTAGACCAGACGCCGGACGCGCACACGAGCGACGCCAGAAGCTGCTAGCTGTAACTTTCATTAACCACACTTTTAAACAAACCTACAGACCTCTATATTCAATTACCGTATTATACCTATAACATTGTGCAGTTAAATCTTTGCAAAGATTACCTTACTTTACCAATCTGTAATATTCTGTACAAAATAGTAATTATATGTGAAAACAAAAGCTTAAATAGGGATTAATAGGCTATTGTTTTAATGATGTATACATGATGTGTGCATTTTCAAATATTTAATTCACTCCAAAATTATTAAATATCATAATTAAATAGTTTCTGATGCTTTCAAAAAGGTTTTTACAACTGCAAGCAAGCATTATTTATTAGTGAATTCATTTATAAAAACATTCACAGCTAGTACAACATTGTTTGAGCAAATTAGATGTTTTTTTTTTCCTCCAGAAACATTTAAACATACTTTCAGTCCGTCACCAGTGTTCCTGTAAAATATTCTGTTAATCAGAACACACTGAAAAAAACATCTGGTAGCACATACTGTGTACATGAAGCGAGGGAACTGATCTGTAGTCTTGTTCAGCATTGTTATTGATCTATTATAGACTGGCTGTGAAAAGTGAGCATTTTTTAAATTTGTGAATTTATGTAAAATATTGGTTTTGTTCATTTAAACATGTTTGCAATTAAATTCACATTTTTAGAGCGACTGAATAAAACTAAATTCCAATTTTAAAAAAATAACATTACAAATGGAAACAAATAAAGTAATTGAAACAAAAAACAGGACTTGATCACAAAAAAGTAATATCACAGATACTGTAAACGCTTATTATACTTGATTCTCTAATCCACTAGTTCTTTTATGTTTTTGACTCATAATTGAGCAGTATGAATAATATTTTTAATAGATGGTCAGCACCAGGGTTAGACAGTTGTGATCAGCCTGTTAATTCAGTAAACAATGTGTTTCCAGAAGCAGTGTATTTGAGCTTTACTTGGAGTCCAAACAATAACTGTTGATAGTTTGGTACAAACTCTGTTAAGAAATAAAACATTACTGAAAATGCCTGTTAGCAGCTCTGTAACTGTAAAGCTTGAAAAAACTGCTGCCGTTTTCAACACTTACTCACTTGTACTCAATTTATGTAAAAAAAAATTTTTTTTTAAATTCATTTATAGACATTATGGGGTTACTTGTTGCAAATGATTTTTATTTAATGATTGTTATCAAATGATTAAACATAAACAAGCCTGATCTGACCAAGCAAAGTAATCCATGTTGGAATTCTGGTTCAGAACTACAATAACATTAATTTACATTAATGAATCTTTTTCAAATAAAAAGAAAATGAAGGAAAAACAATAAATACAATAAAACAGAACATTACCACATAAGACAGGAAATACAAGTATGTAGAAGATGCAATGTAATATGGCAACACAACGCGAAAGGCTGTAGGCTGCTGGGTTGGTGCCCCCTTGAGGCAGAAGCTTGCAACACCACTAGTGAGGACTTGGCTGTAGCAAGAAGCACATTGTCTGAGCAAAGCTAGACGTAGATTTCCTGGCATTTAATTGGTGGAAGTTGTGTGCGACCGTGAAGAACTACCACACACATTGTTCCACTCTCACCTGTCAGTCTTAAAGAGCCTTTGTACTGTGCTGCTGTGATACCAACAAGGTGAACTTCACTACCCTTAACAAGTACCTATACAGTTCTAGGGGATAACATATATATCGCAATGTTTATCCTTGCCTATCAAGTTTAACAAATGTGTGTGGTCTAGTCTAGCAATACTTATACCTTAAATAGAGAACAAGTGTTAAACAGTAGCAAGGAAAGTAGCAAGTCAGAGCTATTTGCAGTTGGCCAAAAGGAATTTTATGTTGTGATGAGTATAGTGCCAGGGATCTGTGTGAATAGGAAATAATCACTGTACTTGTTCTGCACTTGTGCTCAACGATTGCCATTTCCATGTTTTCTTTTACTTTTAGGCATATACCATTCAGTAAAATGAGTAGACCAGGGTTCCTGTCCTCACATTGTTTTTACGCTTTTTGCTATCTAGCACACAAATGTACCAAATAACGGCTGACGTGTCTATTGTCTATACATGTGTTCTTTGAAGCATCTGCTGTATAGTTCTGGGTAAGGTGGCTGCTGCTTTTTCACTACCGTCCCAACAGTACAATAAGTATGTACCACTAGAGGGCTCTTAGTCACAGGATGAGCCATGGTTATCCATCTACAATTTTAAGTACACCAATCATGTACTACACACCCACACCCAATCTTAAAAAGTCCAGGTGCGCAGTCTCACTCCGCATCGAGTTCAAAAACTCTTACTAAGCCGTCACGAATCAGCCCCGTCCACAGCTACCAGCGACATGGCGGTTGCTAATGAAAAGTCGGTGAAGCCGGGCAGTGCCAGAGCGGTGCCGGCGCCTAATAAGAAGTGTCGGTGAAGTGCCGGTGATGTGCGGGCGTCTAAAAGCACGCAAAGATCCAACCCCTACTGGAAACAGGTATATTGGGGGGCAAAAAGCCATATTTTAGATAAACTGTGTATCTATTGCTGCTCTAAAATCTCACGATAAACAGACATTTAGGGGCCAAAAAAATATACTCCTGGGAAAGGGAATGCCTCTAGACCCTACTAGAAAAAGATTAACTCCACTGCCCGTGTATATAAACCTCTAATGACGCCCCTGCAATTAAATAGAATTAATGAAATAAATAAAAACATATATAAATAAATAAATCCATAACAATAACAAACAGCTTCGGCGCGGCCATTTTGTCCCACAGTACCCGGATGTTCGACCCACTAACACATTTACCACGGGTGACGTCGGTGTGGGAGGAGCCTGGAGCTCAAATCAAAAACACAACAGCTGCAGGTTCAGAGTAGATCCTGCTGCTTCCTCCATCCACAAAACGAGGCTTTCTTGTTTGGTTTTTTTTATTTGTTTGGTTTATTTGCATTCTTTTGCTCTTATGCTTTCATGTGGGCACGTGATTCATGCTGGCGGATTTTTGGTCGTGGATTTTTGTGTCGTATTTGCAAAAGAAACGGCGAAACAGCTTCAGGTTCCTCTTTATGCTGTCCAGACAAAGTAACTGACCGTTGCTGGTTGTCAGATATGGAGGAATGAACTCCCCTCTCTATAAATGCAGTGTGTCTCTGTGAAGGTCGCCGTGTTTCTCTCTCGAAAGGTAAGATTTGTGGAAGTTTGTATGTTTTGGGGGGAAAAAAGAGACCCGCCCATTTTCAGCCTCAGACGGCTCGCCCGTGCAGATGCACCAACAATAGCGTTACAGGCTTAATGTTAATGTGTGCTACACTACAAACTGCTCGGCATTTTTTCATCATCTGTTATGTTCTCAGATTGTGGATTATGGTCCATGTCTAGTCAGTCAGTGGTTTGCCAAGGAGCAGGACTGACTCGACAGTTTTGCTCGGTTTGTTTAGCGGATGTATAAACCACAAATAGAGCTTAAATGTGTTAAACCAGAAAACATGCATCGTTTTTAATGCAGTGCTGTATACTGACTGCTCCAGTGTTTCCCTCGCTGCTGCTGGTCCACTAAAAGCAATTTACATACTCCTCCAGCGGCACTGGGGGTGAAATGCTGGGCTACGTGCAGTGGGGTTTAGAGCCAATGTCTCTGACAAGCAGTACTGATCGATCTATTGATTATCCGTGGAGCAGTGCTCACTTTCTGCTTTGTTTTTAGGGCTCTTTGCAGAGAATTTGCCCCCATCTGTAAAGACATGTAATAATACAATGTGACATAATATATATATGTGAAGAATAATTTTAAGTTTTTATGTATTGTAATTATAACCCATGCAGGATGCTACTAAATATGAGCTATTTTCTTTTGCACTCTATTAAATCCCATGAAAACTAAAGGAGTTGACATATCCTCAGCATAGAATTAACTTGGCATTATTTTTGTGCAAATTATGAAGGACAATCTATAGAAGGAATAAAACATTAAATTGTGCCATAAGATTTGCCATTAAAATGCTTTGGATTTTAAACAGTTACAGTGCAGAAGTATATTCGCTAGAGCTAAGCGATTTTTTTTTTATTGCGAGTGCTGCAATTTGTTATTATAGCCTGTATAATGGCAACCAAACAATCTGCTTTAGCATTATCTTAGGGGAATCTGGTCAACTTGGCCACCAGGTCCTGAATTTATAGGAAATCATTGCAGCAAGAAAAATCACAATAGGATATCTCCTCCTCAAATCGTTCAGCCCTGACAGAGGATGTGTAACTTTATCTTCAACTGTTAAAAGCTGAAGTATACATTAATATGATGTATGTTGTATATTTCAGATATATTGGTAAATTCTTTTCCAAACTGAATACTGTTTACTAGTGTAGATGATGTAAGCTTGCTATCTGGTGTGGACCAGAATAGGATGGGTCCCCCTTTTGAGTCTTGGTTCCTCTTGAGGGTACTTTCCTTGCCACTGTTACCCATGGCTTGCTCACCGGGGGTGGATTCTCTGTAAATCTGCTCTGTGTTGTGTTGTAAAAGATGCTATATGAATAAACCTTGACCTGACTCCACTCTATCAGGTGTTCCTGCCAGTGGAAGAGCCTGGCCGCCACAATCCCCATGAAGTTCTGTGGCTCAGAGGAGAACCAGCGGCTGGAGAGGCTCTTGCAGGACAACCTGGCGAGAGAGATGCGGCTTTGGAAAGCGCCTGTGCTCAAAGGTGGATGCATCCAGGTAATACAAAAACTCTGCCTTCCGAGCATATTGAACTGGTACAGATTCTTAGTATGTCACTAATCAGTATTTTATCACGACAGGGGTCCGACATTTCCTCGTCTCTGTACCAGGAGATGGTCATATGGTTGCATGAAATGAGCGAGATGTTCTCATTTTGCTCTGAGACATCTGCTTTGGGAGTCTGCATCCTTAACAGACTGTTGGCAACCGTAAAGGTGAGTGCTGGCTGTGTATCTGATCATTGGAGTGTGCAAGAGCTTAACTTAGTTTTTTCTTACCCGAGTTCCTTTTTTATTTTTTTATTTTTTGGGTAGGCCCAGTCAAAATACCTCAAGTGCATGGCCATCACCTCACTGATACTTGCTGCAAAAATCAACGAGGAGGATGAGGTAAAGTCTTTCTTGGCTCCACTGCAGCAGAATATCCGTACAGCGTAGTGGGCTGGAATACATGCCAAAGACAGTCAAACAAATGGAGGTGTTTTAAGCAGCTGAATAGATTTATTGTTCTTTAATTTATTGACATTTGTCGTCACAGGTGATTGCGTCGGTTAAGGACCTGCTGGTACAGAGCGGATGCAGCTTTTCAACAGCAGAGATTCTTCGCATGGAACGGATCATCCTCGATAAGCTGCACTGGGACCTCTACACCGCAACACCAGTCGACTTTGTTCACATCGTAAGTAACAGCTGACACATTTCCCATCATTTGTTCTCCTCCATTCAGACTAAACACAACAAAGAAAAGCACAAGAGAACACAGATACCTCTCCTGTTAACATGGCTATTGCAGACATTACCATTAATGGAGTCTTGGTCCCTCAAATTGTGCATTGGGTGGGCATGGGTGGTCCCAAGCCAGTGAAGATTGGCGGCCGCAGGTGCCTTTGCATTCGGTCAAACATTTGGCGCAAAGCTAGCACTGGAACAATGAGGCTTTAAATGCGACGTACGTTTGGCCAAGGCACTGATCAGGCTTGTACTGAGTCAGCAAAGCAGATAGATGACCCAGCTTAAGAGGAATGCCTTTTTTGAAAGATACTTAGTCTTTTCAGGCGCTTGTATATAAATATAATTCCTTACACAGGAATAGTAACCCAAAGAGAGAAAAGATAAAGCCTCTTTACTTTATTGTGGTATTAGTTTAAAATGGCATGCAGACAGAATGCGCTGTTTTGATTGAAGCCTTTAGCTCATTAGTACTAATTACTGATTCCACAAAAGCAAAATCGGTTGATATTTTTGCTGTCCTGGCTAACATAGGGCAAACTGCATTGCTGCTTTGGCACGCTTTAGGAAGCCAGTCACTTTCCAGGAATTTGCTTGTCAGAATACAAAGAGTTTGGCAAAACACTCGGTTAAAAGTCCCTCTTGGTTTGAACGAAAACAAATAGACACTCATTGTCAAAATAATAGTTGCAGCCAGAAGGAATCAAGCGACAGGAATGAAACTTGGTGGGTACTACTTCTGTATGTGTAGCTCAATAAATAAAGATGTAACTTAATAAATATTGCCCATATCAGTCTAAATATATCATAATTTATTGTTCCTGGTTAAAATTCATCCTTCCTTAAAGCACTGCAGTCCCACACGTGCTTCTGGGTGCAGCTATTCTTTTGATGATGAGTGTAGATTTCTCCTGTAAAGAAAACAAATGAAAGGGATTTTATATAGACATGTTCTCTCTTGCCTGTAATACTTGGAACAGTGACATATAGAATAATAATTGCTTATGAAATGAAAAAATATCTAATAGCATAGAAAAATAAGTTTCCTTAAATCTTTTCAAATAAATATTCCAAATTTTGCTATCTTGTGAATACATTCCTGTAGAAACAAACAAAAAAAAAACCCAACAATAAACAATTTTCTTTGATATGATTCAGCTACTCTCTCATTCTTGTGTTGGAAATATGGTGAAAGAAAATGTTACAGAACTACATTACTATCCTTGTGTAATTTATAAGCCACTCTAGTCTCTGTAAACACAGTACACATAATACCTGTTCAACATGGCTTTGTTTTTGTTTACAAAACGTGCATGTTAACAAACCTGCGTACGACAGAAAGAAAAGGGTTTTTAACTCTACCTATCAAACAGGACCACTGACCTGAACCACTTTGTTTTTATGGCAGGGAGACAAACGAACACGAAACGTCATAAAAACAGGGTTTCAAGCCCCAATTACAAGGGTGGTGGTGGTGGGTAAGGGGCTATCACAGAAACAGCAGAACAAGAGAATCAGGAGAAAGAACCTTCATCCATCATTATTAAGTTATTGATAGTTGGTGACGAGTTGACAACTGTTATGGTTCTGTCTTCCATCTTCCGTCTGATGTTTTTGCAGTTCCATGGCCTGTTGGTGTCCGCTCGTCCCCATCTGGCGCTGGCTGCCGCTCAGAAGAGACCTTGCTTCCAGGCGTCGTTGTGGACCAGGCAGGTGCAGCACTGTATGGCCTGCCACCAGCTCTGGCAGTTCAAGGGCTCCACGTTGGCTTTGGCCATCATCACTTTGGAGTTGGAGAGGCTCATGCCTGACTGGTTCTCGTTTTTATCCGACCTGCTGAGGAAAGCACAGGTATGCAAGAGCTGTAAAGCTGACACTAGGACATTGTTGGTTGTACTGTTGGTTTTTCTTTAAAGCAGTAGTTCAGGGATAAAAACGGATTTACAGAATATTTGCCTTACTGTACCCAGCTTAGGTGAACAAGGTTTCCTGAGTAAGCGTGAGGTTCAAAAGATTTATAACCATGCTTTGCTCCAGACCGCATATGGAACACCTGTTTTTATATAGAGCATGCCTCACCTTTAGCAGTTTGTTCATGTTTCAAACCTGCACTGATCAAAGTTCAGACCTGCCTACTGTTTTCCCCTCAGATCGAGAGCACAGAGTTCATTTGCTGCAGGGAGATGGTGGACGAATACCTTTGCAGCCTCAAGCTCTCCTTCCCAAACAATGCAGTGTACATCTTGAACACCACTGACCTGAAGCTCAGAGCGTACAAGAACAGCGATGAAACTGATGGCAGAAGAGGCAGACAGACCAGGAAGAGGAAAGGAGAGAATCGTAGCTGGGAGGTGGACGACTTCTATGATGGCTTTAGCTGCCTTTACAATGAAGTCTCACCGATGGAGGTGGAAGTAAGTGGGCCTAGAGTTGTGAATGGTCCTGTTCAAGCTCAGGTCATACCTTGCCCACCACTCCAGCCCCCTTTAAGCTAATAAGCACTTTGCTTTTACTGATATACAGTAATCACCTTATTGAGCACTTTTGAAATGCATTGGAGCCTTTTTTTAATATGACTAGCATCTATTTTGTCATTTTTCTTCTTTTGGTTTATGCTTAAGCTACTTTATACGTCTTTATACTGTATACATGATTTACACCAGTAATAGCAATGAATTACTACTACGTGGCATAATGCAAAAAGTGCAGTGTGATGTCCTCTTTTCATTTCAGAAGCGGCCGATGCCTTATACAGTTCTGTTTTTGCATTTTGGGATTGTGTAGAGTGTTTTTTATGTGTTGTGTAGCAAAATACAGTAAATCATGATGGTTTTTTTCTTCCTAAGAATAATCTTTCCGTCCGGCAGTTCTGATTTACAGACCTAACCAGACTGTGAAGCCAGTCTATCATGTTGCAGAGCAGTTGTTACTATGAGGTTTTTTATTTTATTATTTTTTTTATTCTAAGACCAAAATTCTGATTGTTTCCAAATGTTCTCTATAAGGCAGCTATCCGTCTATATTTCAGTTGTTATTCAGATAAAGCTGGAAACCAGTTTATTTTCTTCCTTTTTTTTTAACAAATGATTTTCTTGAATTAAACCAGTTTTTTTGAATAAAAAAAGACCTTTTGTTGAGTTTTGGGTTTTTATTTAAGTGTTTTTAACCACCTGTTTGGGATCTAAATTAACACAGGGTCAAATGTAACACACACTTTATGTAGTTAAACAATGAAGTGGAACATGTTTAAAGTTTGGTCTTTTGCATTCACATGACAATGTTCTCTGTAAATTCTGCCACCAACCTATTAGTGACTCTGATTCCTCTAATCTACAGTCAAAGTGTCTGAAGCTGCTGGAAAAAATACAGTCTACTCACATTATGACTAACAGGAGGAGGATCCAAAGAGAGAACACAATGATCAAGGTGGTTCCACAGATGTTCGATTGGGTTTAAGTCTGGGGAATTAGGGGGCCAGGGTAGTACTTGAAGGTCCTGGTCATGCTCTTCCAACCAATGTCAACGCCAGTGCCTGTAAATAACTTCATGGGAAAGCCACCCAGGCTACAGTACTGCCTTGATCTGGTGGGGTTAGTAAACTCGTCCAATCTAGTTAAGGCTTTTAGTAGCTAGTTTGAGTCAATACTGCAAGGAGAGGCCAATCTGAAGCAAATACAGATAATTAATATATTAAAGTTTGAGACAATCTTTGCACTTTCACTGAAGGCAGTAGTGAATATATCTTCAGTTCCATTCTTCTTCAAGACTTTCACAGACTACACTGTTCCACCATGAATGGTAAAGCAGATACGGGTGCCAGAACGTAAGTGCTGCACCATTTATGGTGAAGCAGGGGAATTAAAAGCTGCTGAATAAGAAACTCACTTTTTGTCTCACAAGTTTTGTTTCCAGTCCTTAGCCTGACAGTTTTATTCTATAATATCTCAACTTCCAGTTACCTCAGACAGAAGCATCATACTTGGCTGGTCTTAACAACAATTACCAGGTCCACCTCACCCTGAGACCAAGACAAGACAGGATGCAATGTGTGGTCTTGAGGCCAAACTCGAGACCAAGGCCGACCTTGAGTACTACAGTACTAGGGGGTTAGTTTAACATGTTAAGTAGGCTTCCCACAGAAAGCGCAGTAGGTCCATTTTCCCAATCCACACTTTCTTTTGATGATGAGTGTAATTTTTTTTTCTGGTTCAAGCATAGACATGTGTTGCATTATGCATGAGTCCAGCAGACTATTTAACAGCTGTTACTGGTAGTCCTTCTGTTTCTTACTAAGCCCACTAATGGGGTAAGTTTTGGCTAGACTGTTGTTGATCTCGGTAATAACTGCACAAAAGCGTTTTCAGGCTCTACCCAGCTCTACTACTGTCGGTTTTCGAAAGTGAGAACTGTACTGTCTGTAAACATGTAGATAGGAACACAGCTACCGTTATGTCAGGAAACACTGTGGTTGTATGCACCCTGATGGGGAGGGGGAAGGAGCAAACTTGGCTCAAAATGCACCAGCCTTTCCAGAGGATAACAACTTCTCCCTGTCTGGGCACATTCTTGTCAACAGCTGCAAATGTAAGCACTGGCAGGGTCTCAACTGAACTCCACCTCCGCTAGAAGATTATATAGCTATAAGACTCTGAATCGCTTCATTTTTAAAGTTTTAATGAGCTTTTTATTCACCAGATTGATTAAAACTACTATAAGCTTTAAGTCCTGTAAAGCTCCATCGCACTTCTTCTGGCCTGTTGCTTACTGGCTGGATTATAGTCAAGCTGGTTGCGGGTTAAACAAAAGATTAAGTTGTTTACCACAAGCATGAGGAACAAACTCAGTGGCTTCCTCTGAAACAAGCCCAACACCAACTAGTCTGATGAGATGAATGAATGCTGGCTCAACGCATACAATCTTACAGCATACCTGTGCAAAGGTCACATGCTACTGGTAATGCCAAGGAGCTCTTCCAAGATTTGAGACAGATTCTATGCCAGTAGCTCCCAACATCAGGGCCTCATTGACTGTCCACATTTTTTTCCAAACCAACTCGCATAGACATGGAAGAAAAAATGTGGAATATTAGGGACCTGGATCAACCCAGAGTCTTCCTTAACCTCCTTACCTTTAAGATTAGGGGAACCTGAAGGACAAATACCCAAAACAAGCAAAGTGTAGTTCTGAAACCCCGTGGCTCACTGCTCTCACCTACGCCTGTCCAGTCAGGAGGGTGTTGGTTTGAATCCTGATGCAGACCTCTGTCTAAATGTGTTGAGGTTATTTAGTGTGATGTCTCTACTATGAAATTTGGAACCATAAAAGGGAAGGTATTGCAAAAACACATTTTATTTCCTGTGCTCAATTATCCATCTACCCACCCATCCTTCCATCTCACTTGATATGAATCTATAATCAGTCATCCATTTATTTATTCTATTTATCTGTATATCTCTTGTATCTGTTTATCATGCATCCATACATCTCTCTTGATATAACTGTAGTACTAGCTGTCTATCCATCATCCATCCATCTCTCATGATATCTATTATAACTGTACAACTATCTGCCTATCCATCCATCCATCAACCTACCTATCCCACTTGATATAACTGTAGTACTATCTATCCATCCATCCATCCATCCATCCACCTATCCCACTTGATATAACTGCAGTACTATCTATCCATCATCCATCCATCCATCTCTCTTGATATCTATCTATCTATCTGGCTTGATATAACTGTACAACTGTCCATCCATCCATCCATCCATCCATTCATCCATCTCTCTCTTCATATCTATCTATCTGTCTGGCTTGATATAACTGTACAACTGTCCATCCATCCATCCATCCATCCATTTGTCCCACTTGATATATCTAGCCTATCTGTATTTGGGTATCAAATTTTATATTTTGGGTATAAAATAAAAATGATGTTTTGGGTATGAGATAAGACAACCCAGTCTGCGTTTTTTTTGTGGACTGCCTGGATCAGAAAACAAGGGATCAACAAGTCAGTCCTGAACCCGATAAAGACAGTTTTGGGTTTATTTAGCTCATGTCCTTACTACAAAGCAGGGCTCAGATTTTAGTGCTGATTCTTTTCTAAGCAGGCGGTTATAGTTCAAATTCTGAGGGGGAACTTGTGATAACCTAGATGGCAGGGAGGAATAACCTTGCTTCTATGGCCCATACCTGAGCCATAAGATCCTAGACAGTCTCCTCCTACCATCAGCTTGGGCATACATGGCATTTTCTGCTCAAGTGCAGGTGCTCAATCATCTCTTTCTCAGATGAGCCTTGTTTTCAGCAAGTCATTTATTTCATGAGAGAGGTTTAAATAATGCAGGATTGAATGTCATGAGAGATGATTATATTTCACTTCGTATGCACAGGACTCTTTCCCCTTAACACAAGGTCTACACCCCTGCCAATACCATCTGCTGCAAGTTAGAACAACCAAGGATGATCGCGCCAACATGTTTCTTCTGTACGTCTTACAATCCACAGTTCTGAGCTTACTGTTTAAGAACCATGTCACCTACCCACCAAGTTTCATTCCTTTCATTTCATTCCTGTTTATTTTTTCTGGGTGCAGCTATTTGTGCAACTATTCTTTTCTCCCACAGAAACCACTTCTCAGCTGCATGAAATGCCTCTGTGGATTCCAGCCCTTTTCTTTATTGCAAGGTGACATCAAGTAACACCTTTACAAGCTTGGCACACCCTCACACAACACATACAGAGCTATTTGACAAATACAAATGAACAGTGTCAATAAGCACAATAAGTCCCCCTTAAAAGAAGCCCTGTGTTCTAGATAAACTGTAGTTCCTGTGCTCCTCACTAAACACATAGCTGGGATGAGAAGTGACTGATATGACTTAGACTTAGCTTGAGTCAAAAGATAACAAGATGCCTTGGGAATTTCGAAGTCAAATGTTCCAAGAAAGGTCCTTCATGTAGTTACAGTGGCTTAATGGAACATGTCACATTGTTGAACCCTGAAGGTTAGAGGTTCAAAGCCAGCTGTAGACAGACGTTTTGTAAAACTGTAAAGTTGGGAGTCTGAGAGACTGATGTCCAAAATCCATTGGCTTTCTGGTATATGCCATATGTTCATGGTAATATGGGTAATTAGTTCAAGTCCCTTCAGGATCTTATTTAAATATCAACTGCTGAAATAACTAAAATGCAGTTCTCTAGGCTACATCTCTGTCTAGGATTAGACACTGTATAAATGAATCGAAAATTTTGTCTTGGCCTTTCTCACACTCTCTCTCTTTCACTTTAGCTCTCTCTACCTTACGCCATTGCCATCTTTTCAATCTTCCTCACCCTCCTGCTGCTTCCTTCACTCTCTTCACGCTCTCACACATTCCCCTTCACTCAGAGAAAAGAAGCCAAAAGGAGGTAACGTGTAAGTTAGCTTTCAGCTTCTTCTCACTTGATGCGTCATTTAAAACAGGATAAATTCATTCTAGAGAGCACGGCCACAGGTCGGATGGGGTGTACTCATGATTTTAAGACTGAATCTGGTTGGATATCATCTTGCCAAGCAGGTAGCAGAAATAGAATCCGCAAAGGCTAATGGGTATAGGGCCAGTCCACACATGCACTGCTCTGACAGGACGAAAACCAGCCACAGCTTTGCATACTGTTTCGTTGTTGTCAGTAATAATCGAGCTCCGCAGCACCACAACGCTCCAACATGCTGATATCAGCGCAAACGTTGAAGTGAGGTTACTTCCTGACTTGCTTCATCTCTGTTTACAGGAGACTGTTATGGTGTGTTTTATACCCTTTGATTACCTTTCCGACACGGAAGTGGCCAAAAAGGTGAACCGTATAAGATTGAGTATAAATAACTATATATGCTTATTAAAAAAAACCACATTAAATAGAGGATTCTGTTCTTCTTAAAAGGATCTAAACATGGTAGGGTCTGGTAGCAGTGGTAAGGAAATGATTTGAGTGGATCACATATTCAAAACAGGCACCAAGATCATTAGGAATGCTGAATGAGGGAAGTGAACGGAGAAAAACAGCCATGAGCTGCTCAGGGACCTGTCTCACAAAGCCAACAGAGTTAAACAGAGTTCCAGCTAGTTTTAGCTTCACGAAACCATAACAAATCTGTGGTTATTCTCTGTTAACTCTAGATATTCAAGCTATGATACGTCCTTGTACATGAAAGTGTGATGTTTATGATGAACAGCCATCTGCATGAACTTAGCATAAAGCTGCACTGTGTAAGATTGTTTTTTAGCTCCCATTTTCCATGTCCACCCTCCAGACACAGGTGGCACCTTCATTATTCATTCATTTGGTGTCCCGGCACCCATTACATCTGCTGATAATATGACAAGTCACCCACTGTCACATTCATTTGCAGTGGTGTTGTGAACAAGAAACCTGGAACCACCATACGGAACATGTATGCCCATATGCCCAACCATATCTCATCTTATATCCAGACTAGAGGTGGCCCCAACAGGGTACTAGAGCCTCTTTCAATCACAGTTTCCCCAGTAAACTTTTCCTCTCACTCCAATACTGTAATCATTAACATATATCAGTATTAGGTTCACACATAGAAAGTTTCATTACAAAGGTATCAGCACTGGCTCTTGTTTGAGAAAGGGCAAGAACTCGCATGTGGTTTAGACTTTAAGCTGTTAGTGTTGACACATTTTCTTACTGAAGCATAAGAACCTTTATAAAGGACCTTGGACAACAGCGTCTGCTAAATGCCATAACTGTGAATGTAAAATGTGTTGTGCATGCTCTGCTAACCTAACTTCTGCCAGTCGCTCCATAACCGCACACGCACAGGTTCAATAAGAACGTCCATTCTCAAATGCTAAATCAACATTACCCTGATGAAGACACATCAGTAGTAGAAGCTGAATGACCTCAGATTGTGACCACTTTGTGATGAAAGTCGAACATTAATAAAACCATAGGAGGAGGTAAGGCTTTGCAACAAGTGGCTTTAACCTCTGTGACAAAGCCAAACGCGCCCTTTCCAACAAGCCCTGGACTGCTAGCCCTCAGGGAAGCAGAGTTACAGACTTGTATTTGACTTCTGTCCACCTCAGGATGCTGGCCCTAAATAAGACCCATCAGTTTCAAACTGTAGAGGACTATAGGATGTTATGCCACCCCTCGCCAATCAACTTTTTTATTGTAGTCTTTAGAAACGCAGAGGTAACAACGTTCTGATCGTTAAAGCGCTGTGGATCAAGACAGAAATGTTAGAATGAAGCCGACATTCAGAGTGTAACATGACTTTTCCAACAAGCCCTGAATCACATTACTAGCCAACCAGATACAGACCCCACGGTCCTTTCCTTGCCTGTTGTCTTCTAACATGTTCTAACATCTCACGATCAGCAACTAATCAAGTTTAAAGCAGCATCGCTGAGCAGTAAAGCTGAACGGTCTGTATAACTCCTAAGTATTGGATTATTCACTTGCTTCCCTGGAGAACATGTCATTCAACATGTCATGTTAAACTGGGTACTGATTCTTTGAATACTCACTCCACACGCTCACAATCATCAAGGCTGGTTCATACCAGGGCAGACAAGGCACAGCATGTGCGCGCTGCACTGGTTCGTCTGCATTGCTTCATGTTCTTATCTCTTGCACTACCATCCCTTGCTTCCACATGCTTTTGCTGTGATGCTGGAAGCTGATGTGATCTTTTCTTCACAGTAGAATCGAGAAACAAACTAGAGGGACCCTATGGCCAATGAGCGATTCAAGGTGTGTTTGGGTCACCACCTGGACCACCTGGAATTTTCGAGTGGTACATCACTTTGGTTGTGCACCCCATGGAGCATCCATGTCCACACTAGGTATGAACCAGCTGTCAGGCTGGTCCGATCAGGGAAAGGATCTGTTACGACACTCTTAAACACGGTAGCTTTAACATCACCTGGTTATCAAAGAAGAAAGAAACTCAGCTTTGTAAGACCGACCTCAGGATTCAAACAGTATATGACTCCAGTCTGGAATGATAAAGGAGTGTTTTAGTTTATTTTTTAGGAATTTTCAGGGATATACAAGCGCTCTTCTCCTCCTCAGATGTCAATACTTGTTTAGAAATATGGTGAATTTTGCATCTGTTTACATAATAATTCAAGACATCTCTTCTCTTTATGGCTTGGTTATTTATGGTGATTAACAGCATTGCTTGCACCTGATGATAATATTTTAAGCTAAACACCATACATTTAATACCAAAACAGCATACTCTGCATATGTATTTATTTCATCAAAGCTACTAAAACTTGCAAAATACAGGTGTTGGGTTATTATTATAAAAACAGCCCCTTGCCCCACCCCTCCCCCCAAAACAAACAAACAAAAATAATAATTAAAGGTAGATTTAAGACTGGTTGTACCCATAAAGGAGGCTTACATTTGCATATTGGTGTACACAGGTGTGTTCTTGTCGTTATTGCTATGCTGTAGAACGGTGGCTCAGGTATTAAATACTACTGTACATTATGGCAAAGGGTGGTGGGCTCTGCTTTAACATCAAATTGGTCTCACAGTGTTGGCTAGCTGTCCATAAAAACAATATAAGCACACTGGACTCGAAACATCCAACACAGTACATGAATTTGTTTTGCTGTCTTCAGTGAGAAATCAAACATGAAAAAATAAACACAAGCTTTCAAAATACATTAAGGGAAAAGCAAATGTATAAAAATACTCCAACAGAAGATAATAACCTGAATGGTACTGTCAAAGGGGAAAAATGTTGGCGAGCGGCAACAAATTAAAAAGTCAGTCCTCATAACGCAGCTCTGTGTCTGAGGTCCCCAGCAGTGCCTTTGGTCCGTTTACCACGTCAATGAGGGAAATGCCAGAAAACAAAGATGAGAAAGAAAGAAAGACAGAAAGAAAGAAACAGAGAAACGCTGACGTCGTTATGATGATGGAAGACAAGTCCATGGTCGGCCTGCGATGTCGTGCTCATAAATTAACTGAAAGGGAAAAAACAAAAGAACAAAAACAACAAAATGAATGACAAAAAATAACTAAAGATGAAAGGTGGACTGGACTCATGCATGAAACTGAAAGCATCTCAAATATGTATGAATATGTTTCAAAGATAAATCACCATATTAAAAACCTGTATTCATTCATAAAAGTTGCACTACTCTTACAGTTCAAACCTTCATTTGTAAATGCTGCTCTTATACATTCATATGTATGCATATAGATATGCTTATATTATGTGTATATATTTATTACTACGGCTCTTTATGTAAATAATACTCTACTTGCACTACTTGCACTGTTAGATGCTAACTGCATTTGATTGGCTCTGTACCTGTACTCTGCACAATGACAAAGTTGAATCTAATCTAATAAATTAAGCAATTACTGTATATTAACTGTGAGTTCCATATTACACCACAAGAGAGCGCCAGCACATTACTATTCTTTGGTGAAGTCCCTAGTGTGTGCAGTGATGACAACTCTGTACTCGTTTTGACACAGCTACCAACAGAAGGTTCCTCATGTCTATCTTGATCCTTTACTTTGGAATAAAAATGAAGACATCGATCTATAAAAGAGCAGTCATGGAATTACGCACTCCACCGTAAAACCTCCAAAAATAGAAAAAAACTTTCCTGACCTGAAGGAATCTGATATAATAAGAATTTTTCTAAGCACTTTTGGACCAACTCTATTGGTCTGTACATCATGAATATTGACTATACTGAAAGGCGACCTAGAGCTTTAAACAGTGCAGAAAAAGAAATCCAAGTTTTAACACAACTAAATTTTCATTAGAGGTGGAGATATGGAGAAATATAATACTGTGGTACATCAAGAGTATATGCAGTATATCTGGATATGTACTGTTTCAAACTTCTCATCCGTTGGGGATGTTAAGTGTAAGTTATTAGGCGGTTAAGGTATAACTATAACCAACAAATCCATTTAGGGGGGTGTGTCTAAATATTTGTCTGGTCGAGTATATTAATGGACCCATACCCTTAACCTTTCATTTATTTTATAGTCCACAACTAACATGTATACTTTTATACCCGACCCTTGTTCTATTAATCAAAAACCTAATTACTGTGAATAGTGAATCAAACAGCAACCCAAAAATTCTCCTTATAAATTCATTGTGAATGGGAGAGGCTAAACTTGAGCTAAAGCTGAGTAGGTTGACATGTAAATGCTGGCTGGTTTTTCGAGTTTACAAAACAGGCTGTTTTTTTGCAGCTTAGTTTCCATATACGGCAATATGCAAAAGGTTGAACATCACAAATGACAGGTTCTGTTGATTTTCCAAGTAAAAATGACACAACAAGAGAAGCAATTTAACCCAAGTTTAACAATTTGATAAATACATTATATACACTCACAGTCAAAAAAATAAATAAATAAAATAGTTGCACCCAGATGGAATCAACCGACAGGAATGAAAACTTGATTGGGTAGGTTTGACATCATGTAAATGTGCACATGGGATGAAACCAAGAAAAGGCCTTATCGATGTACTTGCCTAACTCAAAAGCCATGATTGCAGACATTCAGCGAGCAGTGATGTCTTTTATGAGTCATTGGCAGATGACTGCACGACGCAGGGCTACATGCTGACAGACCATTATGATGACTGCTCTTAACACCACGTGAACTGTGCTCAGGATGTGTGATGGATTATCACAGGATGCCATTACAAACATCTACAACTTCATGCTGCTGAATGTGTAGCTCAATAAATATTGCCCATATCCGTCTAAATGTATCATCCTTTATTGTTCCTGGTAACCTTTACCTTCATTCCCAACAGCACTGAAATCCCACACTTCCTTCTGGGTGCAACTGTTCTCTTGATAATAAGTGTACATATTTGCACAGGCCAAAACGTTTGTTTTATTTGTTCCCAGTAATTGTGTTCAACCAAACCATGTCTTTGGAGAAGGCATGCAATGCATATTACTGTATGGACTGCATAGACCCGAGAGTGAATGGTACATTTTGAAACTTTGTATCTGTATACTACTCAAATTTTCTTTAAAAATGAAAAAAACTGAGGTAAATAAATGTTTCTATAATGTTGGACTTTCAGTATACACTGACTCTCCACTTTATCAGGTCCACATACCTTTCACAAGCACACACTGTCCACATTATCAGGTCCCCTTACCATATAGCTGCACATTGTAGTTTTACAAATATAGCCTGTAGTGCAAATGGCTCTTTAAAACACCTTTCAATGTGAGGGAACTTGTAGAAGCATTAAAACATTCAGACGTCTGGTTTTTTTCACCACTACTGGAAGCAATCCTGGCAGTAGGTTCCTCTAGAACAAGGTAATTCACACAAAACTGACTGACTTTACAAATTAGTTTACAAATTAAGTATTAAATTATGCTCAAACTCAAGTTTAAATGTTTTTTAACTTTAGGGTAAACAGCACTGATGCAGATGATATCCACCACCACAAGATGGTGTTGCATATCTAAATATACTGCTGTCAGACTGTCCTGTACTTTCACTTACTGGCCACTTGAAGAGCTCAGCCTTAAAGGCCCGCTGTACAGTTGAAGTGTATGGTTGAAGACTTCATATGACAACTGATCTTTACCTAGAGGTGGTCAGTATGGTAAAAATTTTGTTGTTTAGTTTTGCACAAGGGCCGACTAGAGGACTGCATTCCCATGTTACTTCCACTAACAACATTTTTCATGGTGCAGTGGTGTCTTGATTCTGTATATTTTTCAATATAGTAAAAAGATAAGTGATCAAAAATGTGTTAATTTGATCATTTTCTTCTTATTTCACCATTCAATGTTAAAAACAAATCATATTAAAAACAGAAGTTGTAGTGTATGAATGTCTCAATTTAATGCTCTAGTCACAAGTTAATAAGTTAGCTCTGAGTTTACACACCAGCTACATGTTAATCAAAATGCATCAACACAATACAATACAACCTAATAAAATAAAAGACACTGTACTGTTACATCCTTACAAATGGACCATCTCTTAACTGTACACCAGCAAGGCTGAACTACAGGGTAGGGGTTTATAATAAAATGGCCAGTGTGTGAAATGTCCTGCGGTGCTTAGTCTTAAGCCTAATAAAGACACTAGATCCAGTTAATTAAGGTCCTAAAAGAAGTCCCTTATCCTGACAGATTTATTTTGTGTGTACTTTTGTTACTCTATATAACTGGCAGTATTGTGTAATTAAACTGTGGGGGATAAAGATACTTGAGTAAGAGAGAAGTTACAAGAGATTAAAATGAAGAAGAACCACTCACTTCTTCTTGTCCTTGTCCTTCTTAAGTGGCTGTGAGAGGGACAGTGTCTCAGCTGCCACTTTCCTCTTGTTGAAGGCGTTCATTTCCTCCTCCAAGTCCCTCCTCTTCTCCTCCACCTTCCTCTTCTCCTCCTGGTGCATGCGCTTCAGCTGCTCAAACTTGTCGTGGAGCTGCGGGAGAAGCAGGCAGATTAGAAGTCAGACAACACACTATCTCACACAGGCATCAGCATTCCAGTCAGAGGTTTCAGTGGACTGAGGTGAAATAATGCGTGACTCGCATTCGAAAGACATGAGGTTACAAGGGTGTGGAGGAAGTCTGGTGTGTAGTGTTAACGTTAAAATGGAAGTTTGAATTTACAGTGTCTGCTAGAAGCATACACTGAAATAAATTATTGTGGAACGTGTATTTGTTATTTATAATTGTACATTTTCATTTGATTTAGTTTTATACATTTTTTTAAATATTCATGTTCCAAACAATTTACTCAGATTATTAACAAACAATCAGCTGTGTGGTTCTTAGATTTTAGTTCAGCAGAATAGCAGCACTGCACATTCCAGAACATCTGTTTTAAGTCACTTTTTCTCCTGAGCCACCAGGCTGCTGAACAGTCAGTAGTGCTGATGTATTGGTCAATGGGACTGTAACTACATCTCTCACTGAAATCATCATAATGATCCCTACAGACAATCTACACCATCACTCTGCACTTAGCATATCTCTACCTGCACATATAGATAGACATCTTGTTTATCTTCTAATTATATACTGTATTGTGTTTGTATATATATATATATATAAATATAAATACACTGCTCAAAAAAATAAAACACTTTTTAATCAGAGTATAGCATCAACTCAGTTCAACTTCAGGGATATTGATCTGGTCAGTTAAGTAGTAGGGAGAGCCGTTAATCAGTTTCAGCTGCTTTGGTGTTAATGAAATTAACCACAGGTGCAGTAGAGGAGCAACAGTGAGACACCCCCCAAAACAGGAATGGTTTAAAAGGACGAGGTTATTGACATTTTGCTCCCCCTCATCTTTTCAGACTGATCTTTCACTAGTTTTGCAGTTGACTTGGGTCAGCGTCACTACTAGTACCATGGTGCGGTACCTGGACCCTACAGAAGTAGCACAGGTAGTCCAACTACTGAAGGATGGCACATCAATATGTGCCATTGCCACAAGGTTTGCTGTGTCTCCCAGCACAGTCTCCACAGAGTACGGTGGAGATTCCAGGAGACAGGCAGTTACTCTTGGAGAGCTGGACAAGGCTGTAGAAGGTCCTTTATCCCTCAGCAGGACTGGTATCTGCTCCTTTGTGCAAGGAGGAACAAGATGAGCACTGCCAGAGCCCTACTGCTGTGAATGTGTCTGACCAAACAATCAGAAACAGGCCTCATGAGGGAGGCCTGAGGGCCCGACGTCCTGTAGTGGGCCCTGTGCTCACTGGCCAGCACCGTAGAGCTTGATTGGCATTTGGCACAGAACACCAGGATGGTGAGCCACCTGAGCACATGTGACAGATGTGACAGGCTCTGGAGATGCCGTGGAGAATGTTATGCCGCCTGTAACATCATTCAGCATGACTGGTTTGGTGGTGAGTCAGTGATGGTCTTCACTGAGTTTAACCTCTGGAATATTGATCGGGTCTCAGTTAAGTAGCAGGGGGGTTATTAATCAGTTTCAGCTGCTTTGGTGTTAAGGAAATTCAAAACAGGTGCACTAAAAGAGCAAGAATGAGATGACCCCCAGAACAAGAACAGTTTAAAAGGTGGAGGTCATTGACATTTTGTCCCGCCTTATCTTTTATGGATGATTTTTTACTAGTTTTGCAGTGGGCTTGGGTCAGCGTCACCAATAGTGCCATGGTTTGGGACCTGGACTCTACAGAGGTTGTACAGGTAGTCCAACTTCTGCAAGATGCCACATCAAGACGTGCCATTCCCAGAAGGCAAAGTATGGTGGAGATTCCAGAACACAGGCAGTTACTCTAGGAGAACTGGACAAGGTCGTAGAAGCCTTTTAACCCCTCACCAGGACTTTGTGCAAGGAGGAACAGGATTAGCAATGCCAGGGCCCTACAAAATGGACTTCAGCAGGCCCCTGCTGTGAATGTGTTTGACCAAACAATCAGAAACAGGCTTCATGATGGTGGCCTGAGGGTTTAACATCCTGTAGTGGGCCCTGTGCTCACTGCCCAGCACCATAGAGTTCGATTGGCAGATCCGACACTGCCACTCTGTGCTTTTCACAGATGACAGCAGGTTTCACCTGAGCACATGTGACTGACTTGACAGGGTCTGGAGACGCTGTGGAACATCATTCAGCATAGTTTGGTAGGGGGTCAATGATGGTCTGGGGAGGCATATCCCTGGAAGGACGCACAGACCTCTGCAGGCTAGACAACGGCACCCTGACTGCTCTTAGGTATCGGGATAAAATCCTTGAACCCATTGTCAGACCCTTAATGCAAGTTAACGTGACCAAATCATTTCTGGGCATTTTTCAGCCCATTCATCACAAAACTTACACACGGTGTAAAAAACAACTTAAGTTATTATAACTGATTAAAACCCTGCACAATGTGACACAAAAGCACATAAAAAGATTTTGATCCATATTTTGTCAAAATCATTCAGCTCTATATACAATATATGTTATATTAAGTTATTTTTAGCATGTTTTAGTGACCTGAAATAGCTAAAAAGTCATTCACAAAAAAGGAATGACAATGAGTACTGCACTGATAATTGGAAACATTATTATATGGTATTTACTTATGATAATTAGACTAACCATCACATGAATGTTTGGTGGTAGGTTAACCCATCTATGAGCATTCAGAAGCTCAGGAAGACTATTAACCTTACAAGTTAGCCAATCATGAATATTATTTTAGATGTTTTTTCTAAAAATTCTGTTTAGGCAGAACAAAAGCTACAGCCAAACACTGTTTACCTCTCTCTCCTTTTCCTTCAGCTCCGCCTCCGTCTCCTTCACTTTGTTCACAAACATCTGCCGCATCTCTTCCTCTTTACGCTGCAGATCACTCAGGAACTCTTTTCTCTTGGCTTCATAGGTCTCTTGTAGACTAAAGAGCAATCGCAAGCACATGTCAGGTTCAAGCTTGTCATACTGTTGTTAAAGGCTGATCTAAAATTCTGATCTGTTAATGTTCAGAGCGGGAGTTTGGACACATGTAAGAGGACACACAGTAAGAGGGGGAACTTGGAGATGCCTGAAGCATCAACCGACATGAAACAGAAGGTCTGTTTCTCTGTAGTGCCTCACAAAGTGTAGATCTGATCAGAAATATATCTGCTCAATCTGATTAAATTTTGATCTCTTATGATCACCCCCACCCACCTCCAAGTCCCCAACCCCCACCCCTATTGTGAATAGCAAAATTTCACCCCTTTTTAGGATAATTAAAATTTAAAACGAAGTCTGATTCAGATTTTTTTTTTTTTACAGTGGTGATGTCTACAAGGCAAATGTAGCTATTTTATCTAAACCCCTTCAGTAAATATACATGAGCATTCTGAGTATTTTTATATGTAATTATGATGGTCACGGTGGTAAAATTTTGGAAAACTGAAAAAAACAAAAAAACAACAACTGACTTTTGGTTACTATTTTGCCATACAATATCCTGCATGCTCTCTAATGCCATTGGGAACAAAAATAGACACGCTTTAGGCCAAAACCTTTGGTAAAAACTACTGAAATGTCTAAGGCATTAGGCTTAGTATCTGTAAGCATTTTAGGCAATAAACATTCTTTGAAGGGAGCCTTTTAAGGCATTAGACTCTTCAGACATCTGGTTCCCATCACCGCCAGTGTATGGTGTGAGGCCATGTGAGGCAGTTCCACAGCCTTTAGCAATAGCAGCATGCTTAAACTGGTTTAGTTTCACTAACTTTAACACACTTAAAATGTATTTTAAATAGTGAAAATAAAGACATCAGACTGGACTCAATACCAACACCAAAAATGACATCAGGATCTAAACTGCATCACCACAAGGTGTGACTCTGAGTACTAGGGCCTACCTGAATGGCTGGCTGTCAGGGTCTGTGTCTTTAAAGCCCATCTCCTCCAGTTTGCAGCGTCTGTAGAGCTCGTAGTGCCGAGCATGAGTCTGCTCCCGTAGGTCCTCCATGTTCACACGAATCAGCATCTCCCGCAGCTTCACAAAGTCACAGTGGCTCTCGTTCTCCACTGCAACACACATACAAATCAATATAATTCTGCTGAACTGCACAATGGACACAATGTCTGATTATCACTGTTACTGAATGTCCAAACATCGATATCAACCCAGCATGTTCCATGTTTTGGTGGACTGGTATGCTGTATCTCTAGCTTAAGTGTTCTCAACCACTGGGACATGGACCAGCACAGATGTTCTATCACAACAGATGCATCCCTATAATACTGCAATACATAATTTATGGGAAGTAAAAGAGTATATTTGAGTCAATATTTTTCTCAACCTCACATCAGAACCAAAAATAAACCAAAAGGCACAAGCATATGTCTGCTTGCAATGTAGGGAGCGTTCTGCTTTTTGCAGGAGAGTGAGTGGGTGGTGTAACACATTTTCTCTGATGAGGAGATGACTGCGGAGGAATGAAAACATCATTTAAACTATCAGCGCTCCTTCCTGTTCTGCATTCCTACAGCTGGACTGATGCCATCACAAATCCAGGAGAAGACAAAGGCAAAGCCAAAGTGCAAGGGCAGCTACAATAAATTTCAAGAAAGTGTCTCTTATCAACGCCTACATCTGACACATACATCAGGCACTTATCAGTCATTGCCCAAACTGCCTGAAGATGGCTGAACTCTGCTCATACTTTTTAAAACTCATGACCAGTCGTGCTCTGGAGATCAACTCGTCTGCCTACTTTGGTTCCAACGTTGCTCAAACAAAACTGGAGACAATATTAAAACACACCTGGAGATATTTACTAGTTGTATCCCGTATGTTTGAGTGCAAACAGACATGAGCCCTGAGTAAAGATGTATCTCCCTACACTAGAACTTTCCTGTTTTATTAGATTCCACTTTACTTTTCCACCCCATTTATTCTTAATGAAAAAAAAAATCTTATTTTTAAAAATGTTTTTCTGTAAACGATGGATGATGTCTGGTGTGGATGCTTGGATGTTGCAACATTTCAGGTTGTCAATCATTTTCACAAGAAGAGGAGTAAACAACTCAAAACAGAATCAACAGAAGAAAGTGAGTGACTGCTGCAGACCTTGTCAAGTACATCAGAAACCCTCCTAAACTGTCAGCATCGCTGTCATCTTCTAATATTATGAGCACATCATACACAAGTGTACAAGGTGATCTGCTCATAATATTACATTTAAATATCATTATTTAGTGAAAATGATTCTACTTCAAAATACCAACGTGTCTAAGCTTCTGTTACATGTCTGTGAATCACTTCATGCTGTAGAACCGGCAGTGATATGAGCCAAGCAGAACTCTCAGTTCATCAAGAACTAGTCAGTTAATGCTGCCTAAGGTAAAGACAAAACATAGGGAAGCAGCTTTTAGCTACTATTCTGTTTTTAAATGGAACCAGAGAACATCAGAAACAGGCCCACACTGGACACTCCCAGGCTGAAAACATCCCCATTTCAGTAGCTTTAGCTCAGATTATTACACTGTTGGTCCTACAACACTGCCGTCCTGTAAAACCACTGTTATTCTAATAGAATTTTTTGTTTAACTGTCTTTCTTTTAAATACGGTGTGAATCATCACTGAAGATCACCCACTGCCATTTTGGGTCACTCCACGAGAGACTAACATGCCACTGCTGAAGTGTTGGGTCAGTTGACATATTGGTCTGTATGCATGTAGTCCTGGGTCTGTCAGTGGTGCTGGCACTAACAGGATGACTCACGGAGGGCAATGAATGTCTGCAATCTTGGCTGTTTCGTCAGTCAGGTACAGTAGTAAGGCCTGTCTATGCTTGTGTTATGTACGGTTGAGTGTGAAACTTTAATCATTCGCATGTCTCGCAATGTCAAACCTACCCACCAAGTTTCATTCATGCCAGTAGATTCCTACCTGGTGCAGCTATATGTGCAACTATTAATTTCATGATGCGTCTATATTGTTTCAATCACGTTTTATTGGGTTTCTTGGTCCCTATTATTTATGTTCTTCTACATGCGTTGAAATGTAAATTATCCTTGTCCTGTATTTTCTCATCTGTAAAGCACCTTGAATGACCCCAGTGTAGAAACTTACCACGCCTTATCAAACATAGTTCTAGTTAAACATTCCGTGCAGTAGAAAGATTTCCTGGTTGGTCTAGCAGGCTTAAAGCGATTTTGCTCAATCACAAGAACGCAGGTAAGGGTTAAACAAATGTATCACATATAAAAGTTATCATAGAAACTACAGATGATGTCCTATGCTTACATTTTGTTACTAGTGCAAAGCTACAAGAAAGTGCAATGAATACAACATAACATGGACACAGGACACTGTGCAGTAATGTACTCTAACTCTAATACAGGGTTTCTCAACCTGTGAGCTGAAGACCACATGTGGGCCATGAAGCACTCTCTAGTGGTCTGTGGGTCTGTACTCAGGTGGAGGCAGTAGTCTGTAGCGGGCCGGAAACACCATTTATAACCATAGTAGTGTTATTTATATTATTATGTATATTCATGTTATTACATCAAGTATATTAACGGACAGGAATGAAACTTGGTGGGTACGTTTGACATCGTAAGACATGCGAATGACAAGTTTCACACTTGACTGCAGATGTTAACTCTCTGGTCTGGGGCCGTGCAACCTATAACAGAAGCGGCAAAGTGTCGTGGTGCAGCACGATGAACTGCACCATTGCAAGCATGCCGCAGGACTACATGCACACAGACCTTTGCGATGACTGCCCTAAACACCACGTCAGTGTTGCCAAAGACTTCAATGGCGTCATGCCAGACTGTCATGGACAGAATGGCAGAGAGTCATCTTCAGTGTGTGGATGAACGGTTTGTTGTCACATGTCCCACGTCCAGAAGGCCTGGTGTCACTTCACCTTCACCCCAACCGCAAAATCTGCAGAAATTGTGTGAGAATATTAAATTCCACACTTCCTTCTGGGTGCAACTATTATGTTAGAAAAATACAGTTAGAAGACTACAAATTTAGGTTCCTGGCTTCACACCAGCCAAGGCACGAATCTGATAAACTCCCTCACTAGTACTGGATTTAATTGAATTAAATTCTCAATTGCACCAGAAGTGTTTGGCATTTTCTGCTGAAGGCCACGCTATTAACAACCACTAGTACCAATAATAAGCAATGGATTATTAATAGACTGGAAAAAGCAAAGCAGCGCTGGTGTTTATTTAAGCCTGTGTATTACACGATACAGGCACAAATCATGAGGAGAAGAAGACATCATATCTGAAATGGAACAGCCGCTGCAGTCACATCCCTAAGCAGAGACCCTGGGAGCTATTTGTTGATCTCCGACTAAAAGGCCTCCAGGGGAACGAGTCTTTGTAGTGGGAAGAGAGACAGCCCTCTCCAAATACACAGTCTAAAAACAGCATGTGGGGAAGAAATACCAGCAGTCTCCTATCCATCATGATGTCTGGAGTTTGCAGATAGTGATCTGGAATGTATAGAGCCCTGCGCATTTTCTGTTTTACACTACAAATTCACAATCCGAAAGTACAGAACTCTCATACACTCAACTATTTGCTTAAACTTGATAAAAATCTATTTTTAAAATTTACCTTTTCAATAAATTGTCATTTATATGTTAACAATTAACTTGATGATCATGTATTTTGTAAATTCTCCCACTGGTGTTTTCATAGGTTTACAAGTTTATATTTATCTAATACACTTCAAATTATTTCTTTCTAATAGTCTTTGGAATGTAAGGCTAAATGGCTTTCCATTTGTATTGTCTGATGATTTTTAATAACTGATTATTTGATTATTTGCCAGAATAATTGGTAGATCAACTGACTGCTAATTCACTCATTATTTAAAAAATAGTTGCACACAGAGAGAATAAACCGACAGGTTGACATTGTTAGAAATGTAAATTATTTAAGTTTCACACTCGCCCGCGGATGTGACTTAATGCAGATTTAAAGATTTGGTGTGTTGGTGGAGACCACCAACGAAGCTGTGTGTGGAGGAACCATCATCAGTGTGGTCTAAGTTTTTGTTCATTTATTGTTCCTGGTAACCTGTATCAGCCTGCCCAATTGTACTGCAATCCCACACTTTCTTCTAGTGGGTGCACTACTCTTTTGACGATAAGTGTATGATCGACAGCTCTAGTGTGAGGCTAAGGGGCGGGGGGGGGGGGTGAGCAGCTCGCAACGTGATCTTTCCTTAGCCTTCGCTTTTAGCAGCCGAGTGAACATGACATAATTAACTCCCACCCAGCAGACTTTATCAGCCCTGGGGTGGACAAGATCGTTTTCACACGATAGCCATTGCAAAAATAACCCTGAAAGTCTCCTCATGGGAGATGGGGATAGAAACAATGGGGTGGGGGTGGGGGATAATGGAGGAGCCAGGCTTAAACCGGTCCCAGCTGGGTTCAGATATTTTCTAACCACCCCTCAAGCAGTGCATCCTCAAATGATAAACATGGTCTGTCCATCATCAATCAAAGTCTGAGGAGGAAGACATTCAACCCACCAAATGCAGAGTAAATGTAGCCACAATCTAGAGCCAAAAGTATGGGCACCCCTCCTAACTAATAGGTTTATGTGTTCCAGTGATACCCACTGCTAACAGCTGCACAAAAACAAACACAAACGCATGCAGTCTTTATTCACAAACACTGGCAGTAGAATAGGTCGTACTAGAGCGGTCAGTGACTTTAAATGCAGAACTGTCATAGGAAGACTACCTGTCATGTAATGAAATCTCTGCACTGCTGTATCTGCCCCAGCCATCTCTAAGGCCAATAACTGACTAATGGAAACGTGTATGAGCAGCAACAGCAGCTTTGCCACAAAGTGGTAGACCACAGTAACTCACAGGGTAGAGCTACAGAGTGCATAGCCTATAAAAACATTTCTACTCAGTTCTATCACAGTACAGAGTTCAAAACTGCCTCAGATAGCAACATCAGCACAGGAACTGAGCAACGGGAGCATCATGAAATGGGCTTCCATAAACAAGCAGCTGGACACCAGCCTAGGATCATCATGTCTAATGGCAAATGTCAGCTAGAGCAAGCCACCACTGTACCCTGGAGGCATGGCAACATGTTTTTTCAGAGTAATCTATTATGCTTGACTATCTGACAGTCTGATGGATTAATCAGGGTGTGGCGGATGCTAGGAAAACTTTATCTGCTGGAAATTTCTACCGGACTTCTATTGGACTTTATCTTTGTAGTAGTTCCAGTGAAGGATAATGTTAAGCCTACAGTACGCAAAAGCATTTTAGACAATTACATGCTTCCATATTTGTGCCACCAGATAGGAGAAGACCCTTTCCTGTTCCAGCATGACTGTGCCCCCGTGCATAAAGCAAGGTTCTTAATATCCACAGACACACTCCCAGAAGAGTGGAGACTGTTATAGTAACAAAATGGGGACCAACTCTGTATTAATGTCATTAATTGGTCATAAAGTGCAAAAGTTCTGCATTTGGAGTTTGTTTTAGTTGCAACAGTGTACTGTATAACATTACTGGCCTCTATATGGCAGACTAAGGTCTGATTTCCCGCCCAGGCTAACACACCACACAATACCAATAATAGTCTTTGGGCAAGACTCCTAATGCCATATTCGCCTACATCTACACCATGCTCAAACTCAAAAAGTCACTTCACACAAGAGCATCAGCCAAATGATGTAAATTAGTTGCTCTGCTACCACTTTTGGTTATGTGGCATTCTTTTTGTAGTGGCAATGCTTACCTTGGACAACTCCCCAGGGGTACTGCCTGGCCCTAACCGTTTTGTTCCCCACCTTGACCTCCTCAACACTGCCCACTACAGCAAATGGTAGATGAGCCTGTGGAAACAGCAGGTGTTGTAAACTTAGTAAAAAAGCACAGGTCGCTACTAAAATGGTTTAGACCCTAACATATTTATATGGAAAGTTTAGTCAAAAATTATAACAACAAATGTAAACTACAGTGACGTACAGCTGCTTTTATGAACAGCTCTCAACTACAGCCCTTAGTTTACAATTTACTATTAGCAAATACAAATCAGGAATTTAGCACTACATTCCCCTAGTAAACTTCTCATTTCACAGTCTAAATATGAAAATTATAAAAATAAGATCTATTTAAATGACTGTGTAAATCAGCATTAAGTAATCTTAATAAAGATACCACTGGTGAGCTAACATTTGTTTTATTTATATACAGTACCAATCATAATTTTAGACACAGCTACTCATATAAGGTCCTCCATAATGCTTTACTCTAGAACAAAAGACATCAAACTTTAAATCAGCATTCATGGAATTATGCAGCCCATCTTAAAACCCTCCAAAATAGAACTTTATTGGTGAATATTTGGCTTTTGTGACCTGCAGTGTTGATATAATAAGATTTTTTCTAAGCAGTTTTATATCACCACCTCTAATATACAGTATATTTGGTTGCTCAGTTGATCAGTTTAGTGAATATTCATGATGGACAGACCAACGGAATTGGTTCAAAACTGCTTAGAAAAAATCTTGTTAAATCACACATATTCATCAACGTGATGTGATCCATCAAGAGTATATGTGGTATATTAGGACATGTATTGTTTCACGCATCTCATCAGTTGGAACTGTTAAGTGTAAGCCTGTAGAGCCTTTAAGATAACCAACAACATCCATTTAGCTGGGTGTGTCTAAACTTCTGGTTGTCTTTATATTTTACATTTCTTTGGTCAACTCATGTCTGAACCGACTGCCTAAGGCAGTAAAGGTGTTTACTAGCGAATCATCTCTTTAAAAAATTCTCTGTGCCAGTGTTGCACCATCACTACTATTCTCTAATTACTGTTCTCTGGTTACAGTGTCAGTATGTTGAACTTGTGTATTTACTGCTGCTTTGAGTGATCAAGTTTTGCCTAATTCCGAAATTCATGTGAATGAGTCTATACAGACCTCACAGTTGTGTAGCTTACAATAGACCTGCTATGGGCCAAGCTAGAAATGAATACATTTACAAGCACTTTGAAACAGATGTGTTCATATATATACCCATGGTCTAAAGAATAGTTGTACCCAGAAAGAATCAACTGACTGGAAAAAAAAAACATGGCAGGCGATGGTTTGACATTGTGAGACAAGTAAATAATTCAAGTGTCACTCTTGGCCACACATGTGATGAGGCAGGGACAGGCCTTATCCCAGTATCTGACTGACCCGACAGCCATGATTACAGACATTCAGGGAGCAGAAATGCCCCCATGAGTCCTGTTAGTGCCAGCACCACTGGCAGATGGCTGCACGACGCAGGACTACATGTACGAACGTTACAGCAGCTGCCCCTGTTAGATTACAGCGACAGCTAAATTACTCATTACAATTAAAAAGGCAATGTGAAAGCTAGCTTTACCAGCAGCAGCTGCTGTTTGATGAGCAAGACATTGTAGCTAAAATAATTTGATTATGTTGGCAAGATAGTTTTACCATAATTTACCCCATTTTCTTATGACTAAGCAGTATCCTAAGTACATTCCGTAGATGGCAGTAAAGTATGAATGTACTGTTAAAAAATGAAAATTCATCCACAGATTTTTGCCCCGAATCTCAGGAGATTTTTTAATGAAACAGGAGCATTTATGAATGCACTTTGATGGTTTTTGGCTGCACAAGCAGAAAAACAATGTAACTTACACAACTGGATGCTGTTAACCTACTTTTTCCCTCAGAAACTGCTTGTTATGAATGGTGAAGCCATCTTTACTGTTCTTTCATGTCTACCTTCCTAAAATCATTTCACTTTCACAAGAAATACACTTTCAGAGAAATACTAACTTTGATGAACTAAAAGGTAGCAGACACCAAATACCATGTACATCAGGCTGGCGGCTATTAGCCTTAAAATCACTGCTGAACCATTAGCAGGTTTACTGGATTGTGCCTGGAAATTCAAACACTGCATCTTAAAAGCCTCTCAGTAGCTTTAATGTCTAAACAACTGCTTGTATAACAGGAGACTTACATTCATTGAAGAGTTGATCTCTGCAACTGCGTCGTCGTCCGTGGGGAACTGGTAGATCTGAACACCGTTGCTCACGAGTTCACTCATGATTTTGATCTTGAATTTGTGCAGTTCACTCTTGGAAATGGTGTCGGCTTTTGCAATAATGGGAATGATGTTCACCTAGAGAGAGAAGATAACCAATATATCATTGTTGTCCACAAGAAAAAGAGCAATTTCAAAATGGCAACTTTACAGGAGAGAGCAAAATCCTAAATTAATTTTAATGTAAGTCAATGGAACCAGACCTTTTTTAGAAGCAATTTTGGGCAGTTTCTGGTGGTCCATTGACCATGAAATTCACACAATGTCAACAAAAATGAAGACACACATTTTTTGAAGAGCCCTTGCATATAAGAAAGTCCTTTTTAGGAGGAAGAGAAGGAGGAGGGTTGAAAAAAAATGCAAATAAAAAGAAGAGATGATCAATAAAGCATCCCAAAGCACTGACTGTGTCCCAAAGGCATGCAAAAGCAGATGTGCCTGCAAAAATAATTTTCAGCACATACATTAATGTGAGTCCAAACAACACTGATGTAGAGCAGGGTTCCCAAACTACAGGCTCCAGCCTGAACACACCTGATAAAACACAGGAAGGGCTGTATAATCAGCTGGTGAGCTGAATGTGGTTTATGCGAGTCAGTAAACACTAAACCAGAAAGCACATTTTAGCTGAACTTTGCTCCCATGTATGTAGTAACGTCAGAGAGACTAAACGTCTCTTACACACTTCAGGGATTAGTACCTATTACGGTCACTTACAGAAAGTATTAGGGAAAGCGTGCATGGAATTTGGGATGGAAAAGTGTTAGTCTGAATTAATGCTGAATTAATACTCTTCATATGTATTAGGCACATTGGTAGAATAATGGGATATCAAAACTGACTGACCCTTATTTATAAAAACCTTACTTCCTGAATAATATGCTAAAAACTACTTCTCATTCAAGAAACTGCAGTATGCCAAACTATACTATGGGATTCCCTGCAGTACCGTGTTTCATTCCAATTAATCTGTTAAATTCAGCAAAAACAGTAACTGCACATTTGATTAGGGGCGCCCAAATGTTTGCATATACTATAATTAGATGAACCCCCACCCTAGGTTCATGCAGCTGTTAAACCACCAGAAGACTAACATTCAAAAGTCTCATGAGCCAATGGCTGTCTGAGCAGGAAGTGCACTGGCCAGGGGCTAAACAGCTTAAATGATTAAAAATAAGATTTTTTGATGATGATGGAACTGTGTAATGTGCTCATTTTCATAAAACACTGACATTATGAGATGGCTTTGACTGTACTAGGTACGCTATGTGTTTCGCATTTTTGGTGTGGTAGCCTTTTACATAATGAAACGTATAGTACCAGCACCTAAATGCATTCAAGGTGATACAAGCATGCACAGTTATTAGCATCATTATAGTTATTTTCATTATGGTTGTTGAGAGTTGAGAGATGACATTGATAGTACCTTGATTATTTTAACCAAGCATTTTTGAGGCTGTTAAACTACTATGCTCAAATTGATAAAATGATAAACAAAAGTTTGATCACACAGATACGTCCAACGTGTAATTGATGAATAACAAAACTATCATTGAATTTTGCATGCATTGAGGATTAGACCAGTTTTGAGGGCCAAGCTTTCTTCACAAGAATTAATGGTTAAGAGAAAAAGGATAACATAGTGGACAACAGCTTCACTTCATACATGGGGCACGTACGGCTCAATTCCCCTAATAGGCATCCATTGATTTGGAAAGACCTCGCTCCAGTACAAGGCATAAATACATGCACCATAAATGCCCAGAATAAAAGAATATTTCTAAACAGGAAGACTTTTTAAACCTTGCTGTATCTACCATTCTGCCTTGCTTCAATAAAAACTGATGTGTAATATGTAACAACAGAAAATGTTTTCTTTTGAAGGCATAATTCGTTGTGTAAAGTAATAAACTGCAATATTGTGCAATAAAACATAAATCATTTCAAAAACCTTGCAAAGGAAATGTATTATGACTTAAGGAGAATAAGCTCCCCAGGCAAAAAGTTTCAGACAGAGTTCCCTCTGCGATGTTTTGGTGATGTTATAATTATGTGGAATTGGGTTCTTGGGTTGAGGCTACAGTAGATTTAAACCACAGAGCCTACACTGAGCTGTTGGATAACCAGGTTTTGCCTTTTGCTTAACATCTTACCAAGGAACCTAACATTCCTATCCATCCTATTCCAAGATGACAGTTCTCACGTTCACAGAGCTGCAAATGTGATAGACTGGCATGAACATTCAGGAGGATTCACACATCTGGGCTGGCCAGCAAAATCCCCAGATTTGAATACTCTTGAAAATCTGTGGGACTACCTGAAACAACCAGTAAACCGCCAGAGAAGGCATCCACCAAACCTGGAACAAACGGTATTTGTGTTTGTAGAGGTATTACATATCATTAGGTATGTTTCAGTCACAGGTGACTTAATTTTGTCTGGTGAGCTTATTATATCACTGGGCCTTTAGTGAATGCTACCCTTGGATTTGGAAAAGAAGGTGGCAGTTCCATATAAACAGGTGAGTAACACAAACACCAAGATATGTTATAGCTGTGACTCCCATAGAAAACCGCCTACCCTCACAATTCCTTTCATTTTCCAAATGAAGCCTAATCAGGACCACTGAGTCGTTCAAACACGCATGGAAGCCAGCTCTGAATGAGCGATTATGTGGTGATAGAACCATGTTTATTCATCAAGCCTTTCCTGTTTAAATGCCTTTTCAAATCACATAAGGACTACATAAGCATGGAGGACCCAGGAGATATGTGATCTAGAGAGGCTGGTCTGGCCACTAGCCACTAGCTGATCGTCACAGGACCATCTGTGCAGTGTGTAACCTCAAAGGACTCCAGTCAAGCCAGAATTCCACTACTACACTCTTCCATTTCTCATTCTCGCTAACTCTTGTTTTGACACTCCCTCTTTCACAGACTGAGTGAGGAAATGAAAAATTGATCTGCTCCCTTTTTCCAACGGTGTAGGGAAGCCACTGCCCACTGGCCTAGATTCTCCATCGCTTGCAGATCAATATTTAAGCCAATATTAAGGACTTTCCAGATTACATGCCTCAACAATGACAACTGTGTACTTGTTAACATGAAAAGAGCAGAGACAGAACTGTACTGGTGTGACATATCTAGGGCCATTATTACTGAATATTAGAAATTGAGCAAATTATGCATTATTCTAATGCTAAAATGAGTAATCAGAGTATCATGCATAGTCTTCTAAAAATGTTCAATGCCAAAAATGTTTTAAAAATTAACATCATTGATGTTTTCAGTAATCGAGTGTTAGAGGAAAGAGTGTCTTTGGAATAGTTACTCCCTTTTGAAACTCACACTACCACATACAGGTAGGTAAACCAAGATGCCATATGAATATAAACCCAATGGGAAAAAAGCAATACAGTTCCTGTTTGATTTGGTCACTTCAACAGTCATCGATCTCCCAGTGCAACAATAGCCAACTATAGTGAAAGATGTAGCAGTTGGTTGAGCATAGCCAGAATAAAACATTTTTCATTACACAAGTTTGCTGTAAATGAAAAGGAAGAGAAACACAATCATTAAAATGTTATAAAATGGTGTGAATAAGACCTAGGGCTCTCGTTGTCTGCATAAAGGTGAAATGAATCACCCCTCCTTTCCCCCAAAGCCATCTGACCACATCCCTCTCCCCAAAAAACACGATTGTGTTCTCAGGAATACACTATAGAGCCAAAAGTATTGGGACATATTCCACCTACAGGAGATTTTATGACATGCTCTTCTAAAGACATGGTCATTAAAATGGAGTTGGACTTTTATTATGGACTTTTATGATGACAGTAATGCGCTCAATCCTGCGTCATATGACCACAGTATTGTTGTAATCATTACAGCCATATTTGTAGCCAAATGCTTTTAGCCTTGCAACAACCACCTAACAATTACCAACCAAAGCTCTAGCAACAAGCTGGAATACCATGTAACAACAAGTATCAACACCATAACGATTGGTTGGTACGGCGCAATGGATAACACTTCTACTTGCCAATGGGCTGTCACCCCACATGGGAGACTGGGATTCGATTCCTGATCTGGGTGGTTATGCTGTGCTACACCAATGAGAGTCCGTGGGCAAGACTCGTAACTCTACATTGGCCTACCTGTAATATGAATAACCATGTATGTCGCTCTGGACAAGAGCATCAGCTGAATGCTGTAAATGTAAACATTAACTACCTGGAATTACAATATAAAAAAAAAAGAATTAGTAATTTACTCATCCATTCATTTATTCATTTATTTATTCATGATCTAAGGGCGCTAGACCCAATGCTTGCTGGGCAGAAGACAGGAAACACCCTGGACAAGCTGGAAGGCCAGACACACAGACATACACATATCCAGGGGGGTTTGGATTATGGGAGTAGACCAGAGCACCCGAAGGAAACCCACCCAGACACATGGAGAACATGCAAAACTCTACACAGAAATGATCCTGGCTGACTATCTACGAAACTGAACTCAGGCCCAATTAAACGATCAAAAACACCCTACTGTGGCCCTCAACCTCTTTAACCCTTGGAGCTTCATTAGCTGGATTAAAAGTTTGTTTGCAAACATTTGGGTTGAGGAGTTTCCAATTCCTGGTGTCTGTAAGGATAGTGTTTTTCCAGAATGTCTGTTTGAGTCTTTGGACTTTCCTGTACTAGTAACATAAATAAAACCTCATTAAAGTCCACAGACAAACAAAGCTGTGCATCAATCCCGCTTACCTTGCTGTCCAGCTTCTTCATTGTGACTAAGTCTAGGGATTTGAGTGAGTGGCCAGTGGGAGAGATGAAGTACAGGCAGATGTGGATTCTTGTGTCATGGTAGTTGAAGAGTGAACGCTTGATTTTCAACTCCTCCTGTAAATAGTTTTCAAACTGTGTGTCGATGTAATCCACAATTGGCTTGTAACTGTAAAAGAAAGAAAGAAAGAAAGAAAGAAAGAAAGGATATACACTATTTTACAAATGGCATTCATGAAAATCACAGAATTCACTAACTACATCTGTCCATTAACTACAGCTTAGGTGAAACTCTTTACAGCTGTTGGGAAAGTATATGGTTTAACATCATACACAACATGGACAAAAGTATTGGGACTTCTTAATCACCGAAGTCAGGCATTTATTCATTTAGGAACCACAGCAGCTCATGCACAAAGTGGCAGATCACATCAAGTTACAGGTTGGAGTCTCCAAGAGCTGGGGAGCACAGCGCATAAAAGTCTCCAACGCTCTGCGGACTTAGTAACAATCTAAACCCCCTCTGGCAATAACATCTGCACAAACACTGTGATTCCTCATGGCTTCATGCAGCTGTATGTAAGCCTTACATCACCGAGCACAACAGCAGCACTGGACTATGAAGATGTGGAAACGTGTTCTGTGGGTTGACCTATCATGCTTTTCAGATCTGTCTGATGGACGAGCCTGGGTTTGGTGAACACCAGAAGAAGATTACCTGCCTGAGTGCATTGTGCCGACTGTGAAGTTTGGTGGAGGAGGGATAATGCTTTGTAGCTGCTTTGCAGGAGTAAGCCTAGAGCCCATTAGCTTAAGGTGAAATCTTTATGCTTCAGCAGACAAAGACATTTTGGACAATTGTATGCTTCCAACTTCGTGGGAAAAGATTTGTTTGTTCCAGTGTCCCAGTGGACAAAGCAAAAAAGTGTGGACTAACCCAAGTGGTCCTCACAGAACCCAGACCTCAACCCTATTCAACGCCTTTAGGATGAACTAGAACTGAGATTGCGAGTCAGGTCCTCTTGTCTGGCATCAGTGCATAACTCCACAAACACTATTGCTAGATAAACATGCATGTAATGTTTAGGTGTCTCAATACTTTTGTCCATATAGTGTAAACATAGCTTACATTGTAAACTTTTTTTCCCTGTGATTAACACAAGTTACTCATATCTGAGAGAGATCTTTAGCTACACCCAGCCCTGCCAGCACTGTTTACGAGGCTTGACCTTTCCCTTCACTTCTACAGGGCATTTTCCCAGCATGCATCTCTTGTGAACTTTCAAAGCCTTCTGGCTGCATCTCTGCTGGATGCATTTTTCCCCCGCACGATGCGACTTCTGGCTGCATTCCATGCTGAATCAACCTCCCTCTGGCTCCTTCTCGCTCTCTCCTTCTTTCTCTCGCTCTTTGACCCCTTCACTCACAGGGTCATTTAAACATGCAGTCCCCCAGCTGTAGTTCAAACCAAGAATTTCCTCTCTCTCCCCCCTTCTCCTCCCCCTGTCTCTCCCTCCTTAATAAAAAAACTCCTATTAAAATGAAATTGGAGGGAGTTTTTCCAGCCTCTGACAGGGCTGCATTCCTTAGAATATTTCAGCCTCCTAAAGCATAAAAATTTTTCTTCTAGCGAAAGGCAAATGGCTGCCCAAACACAAATCGCAGGTCAAGACTGTGACACACATGACCATATGTACTTAAAGATTCCAGTTTTGGTCACTTAGGCTCTTTCGTGGCATTTTCCAGAGTAATTCTGATGTTATACAGCCAGGCTGATTAATGTTTGGACGTCATCCAAGTTATTGTTATTTTTAATCGCATTGCCAGACTCTCTAGGGAGTGTATGGCACCTTTCACTAAACATGGCGAAGAACCAAGTACCAGTGTAGGAACAAGAGATTCAAGTAGCACGCAAAACAACCAGTCACAAGCCTGCTATATGGCATACACTAAAGAACAGATGATCATGAAAACGTGACGACGTTAACAGTCTCTGCCTATGTGCAGGCAGACCATCAGAGCAGAGACTTTTAGCAGTCTACCATCACATATTAGCATGGGAGTTAAATAATGAGGCAACATTTTACAATATGGATAGATCTAAAACAGTATTTAGGAGTGTTGTAAGTATTACTAACTAGTTAAATAACAAACTAATTAAACATTATTCAGTGACAGAAATGAGAACTAACATCATTTTAAATTTTATTATGTAGTTTATAATCTTTATCAAAGTAAGTCATTTCTTAATTAAACATGTTTGATTAATGTATGTAAGCATCTCAGAGTTAAGATTACAACAGTTTAACATGGTTATTTTTCAGTTGTTATATAGAAATAATTCTATAAATTAAATTCTAATTTTGTGTATTATTCTTTTAATTATATTACTTAACCATTAATAATTATTTATGTTCTTTGTGACACTTATTGTAAAGTTGTCTGCATATGTCTCTTAGAAACTGCTTTATTTGCACAACAGGTTTAATATTAACATACTTTACATACTGTATGGATTTAATATGCACTTAATAAACTTTATTAAGTTAATTTATTAAGTGTTTTAAGGTACACATTTAAGTCTTTAATTAAGAAGTTTATTTAAAATTATTACAGATCTCAGTAAAAAAACACAGTTACCGTTACTATGACTATTTAGTGATTAACAGAGGCATTGCATAAAAAATGATAAACGTCTAAAATTGTTGCTTCTTATTTCTATCACTAATTAATGATTAATTGATACATTACTTAATTATTTAGTAATTCACATTACTGATGCATTGTTAATAAGCGTAAAGCCTTATAATTAATATAAGCTGAAAGAAGAAATGTATTTTTAAAAACATTTAAAAAAAAAAAACTGTATTCACATTCTGACATTCACTAATGCGTCTTTGTTTAGGATTTGTTCTTGCGAACAGTTCTGCGTTGTTATAACACATCAAGAATCTACTATCAGCTTTTTGTTAATACCTTTCTCAAGAACAAACTTAAGAAAACACTTTGAAAGCTGCTGGGAAATGAGGACCCATAGTCTCAGCCGCAGCATTAAGGTGGAGTGGGAAGGATTGATTAGCTGCATCAGAATGAGTTTATTTTTTAACCTAAACCATTTTTTTAAAATATTTATATTCATCGATTTTTGCCGGTGATGACAGTTTCCCCCCCACACTGTGTTAACACAGCATAACAGTCCAGCTGTACCTGAGGTGCTTTTTGGCTTCTGGTCAATCCCCATAGCTTGTAGTATATAGTATTTGGCAGAAAAGACAGTCTATTCTCACCTCTCCTCTTTGTTGATCTGGTCTCCAAAGCCCACCGTATCAACTATGGTAAGTTTGAGGTGGACGTTACTCTCTTGTAGGTCGTACGTTCTCGGCCGCAGGTACACACCATTCTGGTAATGACTGGCCTCTTCATTCTCGAATGTTGTGTTGAACAGTGTGTTCATTAGCGTGGATTTGCCAATGCCCGTCTCCCCTACCCAACAAAGGAAGGGAAAAAGCTCCATGAGTAACTTTCTGTTCTCTCTGAGGTATAGTTAAAACAAAAGCAGGAGTGCCCAGCTTTGGCCTTGGATAGCTTTAATCCAGCATAGTTTGGCGATTTTCCAGCTAAGGGACACATGATGCATCTCAAATGTTTATAATCAGGTTTAGCACGCATCTCTCAGGCTTCAGGACCGGAATTTCTGACTTCTAAAGCAAACGTTAATACATTTACAAATTTTTAAGTGAATTGTTTGATAACTGGGCAGAGTTTAAACATGCTGACTCATTTGTCTCGGTGGGAGTGAACTGGGTCACAGCAATCTAGCCTAATATGCTTCCATCATGTTAGCAATTATGTGTGCAAAGACAGCGCATATGATTACAGGGTTACGTTTGTCGCTCACCCTCAGATTACACAGGAGGCAGAGGAGCATATGACCATGGAAGCCTAAAATCTAGATGAAAACTATAGCCTACAAACTAGCAAGGCTTTTCTTTTCCTGCAGGGACAAGGCGAGTAGCGCATGGGTGCTTACCCACACAGAGGATGTTGAAGCAGAACCCCTGTGTCACCGATTTACTGACCAGCTGATCGGGCAGACTGTCAAAGCCAACATGACCGCCCAGGCTGAGGCTCCGTTTTTCTTCATTCTGCAAGAGAGTCAGACAAATTATAGTGTTTAGGTTGCAGAAGTTCTAGGAAGGGCTTATCAATCTATAGCTACATAAGACTGTAGAAACAGGATTAAAAAATATTGTTGGCTCATTCAATTTGCTCCACAGAATCAAGCAAGCTTGGAATTACACACACACACATGCGCGACAAAGCCCCTCGAAACAACTTGCATTAGCACCAAATTAGCGTTAAACAGTCCACTTGATGGCACATTCACTGGGGACTGTACCACAGAGGCGAAAAAACTTCTAGCAAAAGCTGAGGGCAAAACAAACAACACCACCATAAACTCAGTACAACCCACGTAACACAATTTCCTTTTATTCCAAACATTGTCAGTCGGACATGTTGGTGTCTAAACTTTGCTTCTTCTATGGTTGTTTTTCGCTTATAAAGCAAATTCTATTTCCTAAAGCTAATAAAGCAAAACTTTATGATAATTGTGGGTATATCCATACTGCTATCCCAAATATATCCAGTAGGCAGCAATGGAGGAATTAACATCAAAATATTAAAATGTTTGGTGGAAATGTGCAAATTAGGTTTACAGACCATTGCGAAACACATTTCATGTGAGTTGAAAAAGTTACAAGTGAAATTTAGATTTGGAGAGCAGTTCCACTCTCCCTTTCTCTATTGCCATGGGATGCCTGAAGCTGCAGGACTGTGTTCGCAAGCTGATTAACTTTTAAATGAAGTTCTTTCCGCACAGTGTTGGCCTATCTAACACAGGCGACAAACAATAACGTTGCTTGAATGATCTGTCAGAGCCACCCAGTCTCAGCACTTGCCAGGCAAATGCTAAGGCGTGCCCAGCTTGGTGCAATAACACTTGCAGATTTTTCCAGCACAGGCCACTATCACTTGTTCACAATCAAGTTACCAGCCCTTAGAAAACAGTTGGTGATTCTGGATACCAAAAATAGAATTAAATTCCAACAGAATTAACCAACACGAGCTTTCAGATAACTCAGGCCAGCCCTGGTATCTATAAAATGGATAAAAGTACACTCATTCTCAAAAGAATAGTTGCACAAATAGCTGCACCTAAAAGGAATCAACCGGCAAGAATGAAACTTGGTGGGTAGGTTTGAGATCGTAAGAAATGCGAATGATTTAAGTTTCACAATTGACCACACATGTGGCAAAACGACAGGCCTTATCTTTGTACCTGACTGACCCAACATCCAACGATTGTGAACATTTAGCATGCAATTATGCCCTCATGAGTCATTGTGTTAGCACCATTGGCACATGGCTGCATGAAGCAGGACTACATGCACACAGACCGCTCTTAACACCTTGTCAGTGTCGCCAAAGACTGCAATGGTGTCGTGCCAGACTGTCATGGAATAACTCAGAATGACAGCAGGTCATCTTCATTGACGAGTCACGTTTTTTTATGGTGGAGTCAACCAACAAATTTATGTGTGGAGACCCCGTGGCCAGCGCCAAGATGGACGGTGTGTTGTCACCCGTCATATGTTGGTCCAGAAGGCCTGATGTCACTCCACCTCCACCCCTACCGCACAATCTGCAGGAACTGTGTGAGAATATTCAAGCTGCATGGGATGGATTATCACAGGACACCATTAGGAGCCGTTACAACTCTAAGACGTTTGGCATGTTGTGTTAGCTATATTGGTGGCCCGACGCCATCATGAGAGACACTACTTCTGTATGTGCGGCTCAGTAAATATAGCCCATATCATTCTAAATTTATCATCATCTATTGTTCCCGGTAACCTTTATCTTCCTTTCGAATACCACTGCAATCCCACACTTCCTTCTGGTTGCAACTATAGGCTTATCAAGGGCTGTAAATCCCTTTTTTAGCAATGCAACATACTTTTGTCCAGACAGTACAGCCAACATACCCAATGCAAGTAAACATATACATCTGCCCTAACAGTAACAGTTACCTTATACAGCCTGCGTTTTGATCAAATGATGTGTTTTTTTAATCAAACCATGTTTTTTCTTTTGATTTTCTCCCTTATCATGACCTTCGTATCAAGACCTTCCACAGCCATGTAAAGCTTTAGCCTGAGGTCAGCACTGCTCTCTCCCCCTCTCTCACTGTTGCCCCACCACCTCATCCCCCACTTCTCTTTCTCCCTGCATATTTGCTGGCTGATGTCACCAGGCTCAGCAGCGCGAGTAACAACGCTCAGGCAAGCTCAAGTTTAAAAGGCATGGGACACTATACAAACGTTAGCTCAAAACACCACTCACCCTCACCCTGTGTTATTTCACAAAACTGGTGACAGCAGAGGGACCCTTCTCTACCCCATACTCAGAAAGCAAACACACTGTTAAATACCACACCAGGATAACATGGAGGAGGAAAAGGCATCTGAAAATGTCACGCAGGACAAATGAAAGCACGGGAATAGAGTAGGGCGTGGAGAACGACTTTTAGAAGGACACTGGCCCTGGAACAAGACTGGCGTGACTCTTCTAACAGAGGAGCTTGAACAGTATTTCTGTATCTCAAATGGTTTTCGCTTTGACTAAACAATGAACACTGTGCTTAAAGAGTGTTTTGATATATATGTCGATCCATTAAAGAACTTAAATTCGATCATTTTTGAGGTTTCCTTTTTGATATGTTCGATATTTGAAGCCACAATAAGAGATCTGTAACAGATGGGTGTGGTTACTGTAATATACCATAGAACCCTGGAAAGGACCCTGTGAAATCCATTTACCTAACCTCCAAATGTTTTTGTAATTAAGGCAATTTTTCCTGCAAGAAATAGTGTTAAAAAGCAATGGATAAACAGAACCTTGCATTCTACTACAACAACCGCAATAAGAAAACAGGGGTAATACATTAAATGCATTTTTAAATTACTAGATTTGTGACACATTTAGTCAATAATGCGTATTATGCTATTGATTCCCCACTAGTAAAAAATATGAATTGAATCAAGTAATTTTGCAGGGAGAAAAAAACGAGTGTTAACTGGTTTTCACATATACACCTATTCCGGCAACTTTTTATATGTGTATGAAGTAAATGATCTGAAACTCAAACACAGAGAGCTTTGCTGTCATTACAATACAAAATGCTTTACTGGCATGAGAACAGTTTTCCAAGTAATTTCAGCTAGGCTAAAGAAGGGCAAAGAGTAACATTGGTGTTTCCCATTAGTGACACTGTTCTTTATTTACGTGTTAATTTGGATCATTTATTTCAGTCAAAAAGACCACCTCAAGCTCCAACTGATGGGCAGGGGGCTGTATGTAATGTTTACAAAGGGGCAACAGAATTTCTGCAAGAACCCTATTTATTAAAAAGAAATACGGCACTGAACATATAAACCAGATGCGGTAATGACCAAATAACACAATATTTTGTTTCTGTGTTTTTTTATGTGCCATATGTTTTTATGTTTCTATTCCATGATTTTGTCAGAGTTATAGGTGTATAGGGCTTTGTTTAAATTTTAGATATTTTAAGAACAGATTCATTTAATAATGCATCTGAATAATTATTTGAGCATTACTCAAAATACAAACGTAATCATTTTCTATTCTGTAATGTGTGATGAAAAATCTGACTGACACTGCATCTCGTGTTCAGCTATACAGAGCTGTACAATAAAATATTATAAATGAATTTTATTCAGCTTAATTCACGTCCAAAATTTCTATATGGTATGTGACCCAGAGTACTGCTCAGTGATCACAGTGCAGAACATCACAGAAAGCTACTAGATTATACTAATTATATTAAAATTATGTTAATTTTTATTAATGCCATATTGAGACCACAGAAAGCTAGAGTAGATCATAAGCAGTTTAAAAATGTACAGAGAGAAATGCAGCCAGTATTATGGATTAAAAAAGTTTAATTATGAGCTAGTGTAGCTAACATTACTGCCTTAGCCTTTTTCAGCTCAAAAACAGCCAGTCTGTGAAGAGGCAGCAAACTGATGCCCAGTGTGGTAAGTGATGGTGAATTTTTTTTTGTTTTTCTTAAAAAAGTGGGAACAAATACCAACATAACATACGAATACTTGAATATTCAGATTCCCTGAGCCAGCCCTTCTGAATTCCCTCTCTATTAAACAAGCGAATCACCCACATACATAAAATTCCCTAAATTCTACAGCCACACCTGAGACACATAAAAAACTAATTGGCTCTGCCCTCTTTGACTGACTGTCTGTCAGTTTGACAGGTGAATTAGTGTGGACCTTTAACACTCCTGCATAACCCATCCCCCCACTCCCCAGGGCAGAGCGATACTGTCCTGCAACTTGGACGGAGCATCATCACGGCAGATGGATATGAAGTCTCCAGTGGAGTGTAACAGCTTTCTCCACCCCCACTACACGCACGTACACACACACCTGACCATGTGCGGCTCCGTCAGCAAGCTGACAAACCCTTCATAGCCACATATCTGATTCAAGTCCTGGCAACAGAACCAGCCTGATAGAGGAGGAGGGGTGTTATGTGGGAATGCAGATGGTCTAGATCTAAACCTAGTGTGGTATCAGTGCAAAGCAGTCAGGTCTAAAGGATATCCATCTCTCGATCACTCTATATCTCTGTCTATATCTGTCTGTCTGCGTCTGTCTGCGTCTGTCTGCATCTGTCACTCACTCACTCACTCACTCACTCACTCACTCACTCACTCACTCACTCACTCACTATACTTAAAACAATGGTTGATAATCTATCAATTACTGGGAGGAATAATCGATTTGGATTATGAATCCAACTCCATTAACAATTCAAGAGAACATGCATTTTAATAAACATGTTACTGTTTATAATAGAGGCAGGATAGCTACATTAACATGAGCCAAAAGGGGCAGTCACTACATCTATCACCTTTTTTTTGAGTCTGTGCATGAGACGTTAAACTGTAAAGATGTATGGTTTTGTTTAAAAACCTGGACCTTTTCAGGCTATACAGGGCGACTCATTCATATGAACTGTCCCTCATTTTCTTTTAATAAAAAAAAATCTCACATACTGCAGCATTAAGAAAGAACATTCAGGAAAAATGAACAGGCATAAATGAGTAAAATAAGATAATATGTCTAAAAATGATGTCGAAATTCCATGTTTTTGTTGTTCTGTTGTCAATACTTCAATACACAGTAGTGGACAAATATAATAATAATAATAATAATAATAATAATAACAATAATAACATACTACAACTACAGTGATGTTTGTTTTTTTATAGCCCAATTAAAACAGGATAATTACACTCACTTTGTAATGCAACACTGGTGTTCAATATTCAATAATATAAGCATGCTTGTTTCAAAATCCAGATTTGTAAACATGTCATTAACGTCAATTGTTCTTAAACTGCTCATACTCATTTCTGGTATTAGCCACGCCCACTTTCGGTTTGTTCTTCTCAGTTTGATAGCATATGATCGAATTGCCCACCTACCTAACAGCAGAGTAGCTGCTTCTTGTTGCGCATATCATAAACTGTCCAAGAAAAAAAACAAAACACAGCAGTAGGGCCGTTTTTACAGAGACTCAGGTTTTAAAATACAAGATAAATAAAGAAACTGGTTTCACAGACAAATTCTAAGCCCAGTCACAGACTAAAAGAGATTTTCAACAGTTAGCTGTGGAGTCCAGGAGGCGGCTTAGTCTAATCTGTCTCTCAGGAACCACCCTAAAGTATCAACCAGGTCCAGATTAATCCCAGCCCTGAGCTATAAATCATCCTTAATTAGGCTGGTTAATAATACAGCTTTGTAACTGTACTATGGTGTATGGATCCTACAGTCTGGGCACTCAATTTGATGGTGTCAGAACCAGTCTAGTAATAACAGTTATACTGATAGGGAAAATGAAGGTCCTGTTCTTTTCTCCAATAGGAGCACGCCTTTAAATTGACCCTATGGCGTTTCATTTTCCTCCCACAGATGCTAATTCAGGCACATGTGCTTTGGCTTCAGAAAGAGAGGGAGAGAGAGCGAGAGAGACAGAGATAGCGAAAGAGAAAGAGAGAGAGAGAAATCATGGAGAAGCAGTTTAACTGTTTATGGTCACAACCGAACGCTGTGCTGCTGTCATTGGTGTCGTATTAACAGCTCCGTATAGGTCATACAATTTGTCATTGCGAACATACAGGCTCCATTTGCTACCACTAACACGACCAGCATGAAATATAAGGATATATGGTGCTGTACAAAACCCCATTAATGTTATTAAGAAATACCTGTGAACCCTACATAAGGTGCTTTTTCACCTGGTACTGTGGTACAGCACAATACAACCACAATTCCAAGCTCAAAAAACTGGTCAAGTACCTGTGACAGTTTCCCATAACACAACTAAGGTAGGGGAGGTTCTCTGGAGGTTGTGTTGTGGTCATGAGCTCTCATTCAGTGCTGCTGTGAGCAACAAATACAAACACAACCAGCAATTGATTTACCTTTTACTCTGGATTATATATTGTGTGAAGAGTCAAATACTGCGATCATGGCTTACCAGAGAAGTGGTTCCCACACACAGGTCAATGTTTCTCACCCTTAACACCATGTCTACATCACCAAAGACTTAGATGGTGCTGTGCCACACAGATATAAAGTGACTCAGAATGGCAGCAGGTCATCTTCAATAATGAGTCCCGCTTTTGCCTCCGTGAAGACAACTAAGGAATCTGTGTGTGGAGGCACTGTGGTCAGCACCAAGAAAAACAGCTACCGCACAATCTGCAGGAGCTGTGTGAGTATATTCAAGCTGCATGGGATGCATTGTTGCAGAACAGCATTGGGAGCCTCTACAACTCCATGCTGAGATGTCTGGCAAGTTGTGTTAGTAAATAGGGTGTCCCAATGCCTTACTGAGAGACACTACTTCTGTATGTGTAGCTCAATAAATATTGCGCATATCAGAGTAAATGTATTGTCATTTATCGTTCCTGGTAACTTTTATCTTCATTCCCAATAGCACTGCAATCCCACACTTCCTTCTGTGTTTTTTATGATGTGTGTATTATATTGCTATATATACACTTAGTAAACATTATTCATTGTAAATTATGCTGAAATGATAAACTGTGCAGCCCTACTTCAAATGTTATGATGTGGCAACCTCCAATAGACTTGCCTATGTGATTCAAACACTGTATAGGGATGTACCAATGACACTACAGCTGAGAGGCAGAAGTGAGGTGTTGATTGGTGCGTACCGTTTACTACACTTTTAGCCAGTACTACAGCTTTTATCTACATACGTGACATGCTCAGCAAGGTGAATATTAGAGAACTGCTGTGAAATATGTATCTGGCAAAAAACAGATGTTGACTAACTGTCACTTCCCTGGCTACTCATATATGTAATATGACAGTGGATATGAAAGTCGAGACCTCAGGCCCACTAAACAAGAGACATGACATAAATGGCCACATATGTCATCTACTTATAGTCAACTATATGACTAAAGTGTCCATTCTGTCTGGAGCAAAAGTAAAACTGTTAAACATAGCACACATGGTTTCTATCTCAGTTTGCCCACCTCTCTCTCACGTTTCTGCTTCCTTCTACTATCAACATCATTCTACCTTCGACTATTTTTTATCTATTATCATGGAATAATACTGTAATTGAAAACAATTTTAGTCCCCTGTTTGTCTGGTCTCTGCCACTGTAAAGCACGCCTCCTTGTTCAAGATCTATTTATGTACCAAAAAGGTAGAAATATTGGCAAAACAGTGTAACCAAATTACATAAAAAACATGAGAATTAGATAAGCTCTCCACTATGTGCACTGTTGAGTCACAAAGCATAGCTCTCAGTCTCTATTGCATAATCATGAATTAAAAATAGGTCCCACTCAGTTCGATACACCTGATCAATATTCGTACTTATACCGAAAGCACACCCATTTCTAATCAAAGCCAGCCACCACTGAAGCACCCAGCCATGTGTTTGGTCAATATCTAAAAACAGCATTAGAAGGCACTCTGCTTTGAGGTATATGATCTGCGATACTCCAGGGCATTGTTCTCCTAACATTTCTTTATTAGTCAAATGGTGAGATGTAAACAAAGTAATTTAGAGTACTTCCATTTAAACCAGGGGTCACAATGTCAACCATGCAAATACACCCTTTTTATTTACTATCTAATACAAGGGTGCAAACTACAGGGCATCCTGGGGTGCCAAGAACCCCCTAATCAACCTCTTGAAACCCTTGTAAGAAATTCAGTTTGGGCTGGAGGTCCCTGAAATAATCTTATAACGTTATGTTGTCTGTTGGGTCTGTACCGGTAACTCTCCAAAAATACACTTTCCGTAAGTGCAATTTAGCCCTGCATGTATCTCTCCTGGTGGCTAAAACAGCTAAAATGTTAGGTTATAATTACTAATGTGCACAGTACCACTCATTAGCGCCACCTAGCCAGCATTAGCGGCACCGTGGTAATTGAGTCAGCAGCCCACACAAATACCAGGGGACACACAGGTATACTTCTGAGTATGTCATGTTAATAAAGCTAAAATGTGAAAACATACACTTTTAGCAGGTTAAGCTTAGCTTTTTCTAGGTATAAGCCTTGGTTTGGGACTGCTAGGTAGTTTCTATGCTGTAATTAACTCTGTATTCTTCTCTCTATGTATCAGCACTGGCCCTTGTTCAAGCAGCGTCTAAGCTCAAGGCGAGTTTTAGACTATAACCTTCTTGTACTAGCAAGGAAACATTCTCCTACTGAACACTAAGCACAGCTGTAAGTCGCTCTGAATAAGAAAATCTGCTAATGCCATAAATGTAAATGGATAAGTTTGCTCTGCGTGTATCTCTCCTCCTGCCTAAAATGGCTAAAACGTTATGTTACAATCACTGTAAAACAACGCCTCAGGCAGCAGGTAGCATATGTATAGTCATTCTGTGTAATAACTGTGTGATAACACTATGGACGTCTGGTTCCCATCAGTGGAATGTTTCTGACTGAAGTTTCTCAAGAACGGCACATTTAACTTCAAACCACTAAATGACTGGGCCTAATGAATTAAATCATGAACATTCTGAGAACTTCCCCTTTAATAGCAGCATGAACTCTGAAATACTGTCATCTCACTTCCCCTTCATATCTCAGTGAGACAGTTAGGGCTTTTTTCTTTTTTCTTTTCTTTTTTTTTTTAAAGGCCAAGCAGTGAAGACATGCCTTCAACTGCACAACTGAATAAACCCCTGCACAAACGTTAAAAGCAATGTCACTTATTGTTTCTAAGAGATTACCTTCATGCAAACTGTTAGTCAATTAATTACTGTGGATTTATGAAGAAGCTCAAGTTTAACTAGGAAAGTGCATTTCTTAAACGAGACATTGTTTAACTTAAATGGTTCTCACTTCCTGCTAGGCTGTGGTTGGTATGGGGAGCGAGGGATGAATAAACCACATATAAAGGAGTGTGGGTTAGTATGTCTGTGGATTGGATTAGGGATCTGCACTGAGTGAGTACATCCAGTTTGGTGACTGTAGGTTTAGAGGAAAAGATAGGGTCTAGGTCAAGTTTATGGGAAGCGCGGGGGGGCAAATTAGGCTTTGGGGTCTGTCCTTAAATGGCGTATCAGAAACGGGAATCGAGAAAAATGCCACAGAGAAAGCATACATCTGACCAAAAAGCTGTATATAAGCACACCATTCCCAACCAGATGGAACTATGTGAAGCTGGAACGCCGTCAATAACTTGAAAAGCGCAGGACTAGTCAGCTGGCAAAAATGTGCAGCAAGAAGAAGAAAAACATACCGTCAGATAACAACATATTGCTTTGCAATGTGCAACATAATAATGTATCAATTCATCATGACAGCCCTAGACATAACATCACTTAGCCTCACTTGTCTGCTGCATGCAGGCTGAAGGCAGCTGATGCCTCCTGGAAGCAATGGTTACAGACAGCTCTTTTGAGGGAGCAGCCCGGGCTGCTATCACAGACAGTTGCTGATCAGTGTCCAGACAGAGGAATCAAAGAAACGAAGCTGTTCCGGCAAACTGTCCCAAACAAACAGTGCTCATTTGTGTAATCACTCACTCACAGACCAGCCGGCTCAGGAAAGGAGCAGCACAAAGGGACCTTACTAGAGCTGTCACCTCCTCCCCCTGTCTCTCTTGTGCTATTGCTCAGAGCTTAAAAAACCATATGCAAAAGTCTAAACAAAAGGTTCAGCAAAGTATCAACCGCTTCCAACTTCTGCTATTCAGCCGCCCTGTGTTTATTAATAACACTGTCAGGAGAGCTCTGCACTTCTGTTATGCACTACTTGTTCTACTGAGGCTCCTGTGACAGCCAAAGGCAGGATTTGCTGATAATCTGCTTATCCTTCACACACTCGCCCTCCTCCTTTTTTAGCAAGCACAAGGATCCCCTTTTCCTGACAGGCTGAAAGTTAATAACCCTTTGTTGATCTCTGGTGTCTTGGGTCTCCATCACTGCTATCACCACTCTCACCACTGGCTCCTCACCACTCTGGGCTTGTCAGTGTCCACAGACTCTGAACTGACGTTAAACCTCAATGGAAGTCATTCTTATCTTTACGGGATGCAGTATTTGGGCAATTTAGCTGTTTGTTTACATTCCAGTCATACGTTTCCTGAGGAAAACTAGCCTGAAGTCTAAATAGCACCAAAACTCTGCTGAGAAAAGCTGGAATGAGATTTAATTCAGCCCCAGTCGTACATTCGTTTATTCAATCACAGAAAGTAACAGAGCATAAAATGCAGTGTCTCCAACAACACGACGTCGTGGGGCGTGAAATATCACTGTATAGGACATACTAATTCCACAAATGCCTCAGAAATCTCCACGTTTACTCGGTGGGGTCTGGATCTCTGTATGTGTAGACTCATGCTAACGTTAGTCGCATTAGCGAGCAGGCTAGCGCTGCTGCTAATTTGAGGAAAACAACACAGAGAGTGCACCGTAATCAACCCCCTACCCCGGCATTTCAGTGAAGGAGCGAATGATTGACTCAAATACTCACCGAAAACACGTCTACGTCCGTGGCAGCCATGATGGGGAGTGTGTATGTATGTATGTGTTGACTGGGTGCTGCCCTCGTCTCCCTCTCTATTTCTCTCCGAGCCTCTCGCGCTCTCTGAGGCTCTCTCTCGCTCTCGCTCTCTCTCTCTGTAAGGCTGGACCAGCCCAGTAACGCTCAGCGCCCTCAATATGGCTCCTTCCTGGAAACTCCCACTGGCCTCAGGAGTGTCATTCTCTTACGCCAGATGCCTCTCCAAGACTAAAACACAAAACACAAACCTCAGACACGCACACAGCACTATCCTATTCATCCGTGACACCGACTTTTATACACTCTAACCGCCCTACCGCGCCGAACGAGTAGGAGTAAGTCCATTTGCGCAGGGGTCGACGGGACATGTAGTTTTAAAGGTTGAAGAAGTTTATCCAGCTACTCTTGACAGTTGGGATGGTGGGATGGTGATTCACGGTGAATTAGTATTACCAAACGATATATGGTCCAGTAACAATCTTAAGTTTAATTTACAGTAATAAATAAATAAATAAATAAATAAAAATGTCTAATACATTTTAGCAGTAATAACTAAAATAAATAAATAAATACATCTAATTTTAAAAAATGCTAAATCAATTTGAAGTTTTGTATATATTTTTAATGGCAAAAATAGTTTTTTAAAAAAAAAATAAGATAATAAGAGCAGCTTAGTTTTTTATGTATGTGTATGAATGACTGGTGTTCTACAGCTTGGAAACAGTTTGAAGGAAGTTGAAGCTGCAGATGTTCCCATTATAACAACTCATAAAAAGTCATATATGAAAAGCAGTGACCACACTCGCTGACAAGGTCTTACTATAATTACAATTTATTATTTAGAAACATTAGCTTTTGCTATGTCATAACTTCCTGTAGATCCTCACATGTTTAAGCTAGAAACAAACCATGTGCATTATTATTATTATTATTATTATTATTATTATTATTATTATTATTATTATTATTATTATTATTATTATTATCCTAGAGAACCAACATAGCTGATCAAATCAGCATGTTGTGTTTTGGATGCTTGTCCCAGGCGGGATTTCTTATCATACTCTAATAACGTAAGCCCAAAATCAAGCATGTCCAAGAGGGAAAAAGCTGTGGGACATTCTTTTGAGGCTGGTATGTTGGTCAGCCATTATTATTATTGCCGTTGTTGTTGTTGTTTATAATAATAATAACAAAAATAATACTTATTATTATTATTATTGTTGTTATTATTATTATTATAAACAGCTCTATTCGTATTATATCTAGTCTCAGGTTGTGGCTCCTCCGCCTGCATAAATTATTCAAATCAGGTCTACGTGTACGCTTCACCCGGAACTAGCGGCTGCAGGTAACTGGCAGGCTCAGGTAAAAGCTGGGAGGACTCGAGGAAGAAGACAGCGCAGTTCCTTCATGTTTTCGAGCCGTTCGTGTGTAAAATGGAGATCTCTCAGGAGGCCATACTGAGGGCGCTGATAGAGGAAGGCGGGCAGGTGAAGAACTCGGAGTTACTGTCCAAGTTTAGAGCTCTGCTGAACTGCAGCGATCCGGTGGAGAAGAAGCAGAACCGAGACCTCTTCAAGACGTTCGTGAACACCGTGGCTGTGGTGAAGGAGATCGATGAGGCCAAGTACATCGTGCTGAAGAAGAAATACCACCACTTACTGGCCGATAGCAATGCCCAGAAGAAGGAAAGTGAGGAAGGTCAGCTGGATAAAGTGGGCCCACACCCAACAGAGGAAGAAAACAGGGAGGACAGTAATGCAGATGACCCGAACAAGCTTGAAGAGCAAGTTCAGCCAGATACAGAGGGCGACTCCTTCAACACCAGCCAGACACGTTCTCCCATAGAGCTAGCCTTTGAAAGGATCAAGTCTGTGGACGTCAAAGCTAAGAGGTACTTACAGTTTGTAGTGCCACTCAAGTCAAGCACTGACAACACCCAGAAGCATGAGCCTATGGGGTTTGGCAAGACCCAGACTAGCACCCAAAAGCCGTGTGCACTGCCGTTAAGAATGCTCCCAGTGGTCATCGCTCCCAGTTCTAAAGTCCTGAAACCTCCAGAAGAGCACTATTTGGCACCACCAAGATCAACATTGGAGCTTCCTGGTTCCCCCAGAAATAAGAGGAGGCCATCCATGGACAGTATGACGGGCACCAGTTCACCCCTAACCAGGAGACGCTGCAAGAGCCTGGGGCCGATGGATGAGCCCAAATATGGAGAAACATTCCCACTAGAAGCCACGGAGCATGAGTGGTTGGTGTCGTCCGCAGTGGGACACTGGGGTCTGTATCTACAAGGGTCCTGACCCTTTTTATTATGTGTCATTCAACATGATCATTGTGTCAGTCAGTGCATCAAATCAGGCACTACTATATTCACACCCATTATGTACAGCTGGATGTTTGTTGGAAATACATAGTTTATCATTTCGCCATGTTTTGGTAATTGCTTAGCATCGTAAGAAACAGTATAAGGTCAGAGATGCAGAATGGAAGCTAGATGTAAATGCGATTCATTATTAACCATGTAATTGAATTTGTTATTTGGTAATTAAATGTGAATAGGAGAGCAAAACTAAAGGGTAAACTACATATACATTTATGGCATGTAGGAGATGCCCTAATCCAGAGCATGTGTTCATTCGGACTATGTATGCTAGCTACTACGGATAGGTTAGAGACCAGACTACCCTTCAGTTCAGACACTGCCACAACAAGGGCCATTGCTGATTGCTAGAAAGAACTCAGATTGCAAAATAGCTTTGGCCCAAATCTGGCCCACATTCCCCATTTTCAAATGGCCCACATGACACATGAATGGACAGCACTTGGGCAGACTGTTCCCGGTTGCAAGATGTGGGCCACATATGCACCAGATTAGGACCTCACATGAGTAGCCAGCTCTGCTGTATCTGTGTAACAGATCTATTTGAAACATATTGGAGTTTTTTAATATATACAGGCCACTTGCCGTTTTGCAGTAGGTATATCTGTGCCAGAACTGGGCCAGATCTGTTTGGGGACAGGTGGATATGCATATTTTAAACGTGTGGGCCACCTTTGGCTCGCTGCAGATTTGGCCAGCAATGTCATAGCTTTGCCAGATGTGACCCACATGCACATAAAGCATAAAGAGTTAAACCCAGCATTAGTGCAATACCTGGCAACACCCAGCCAGTGCTGATAACTAGAAAGAGTATATAAGCACAGTATAAATAAGTACTTTTTCAGCTTATTATTTATTGTGACAATGGCATATGTACAAACGAAAATCACCTATTTAGACAGCATGTGCCAGGCTGGACCCATCGTGCACAGTTCTTTCAGTACATGAGTAGTATCAACACAAGTGTATATTATGTGTCTTATATGTATATTAATTATACATATATCTTGTCCAAAGATTAGTGATATTTTATATAAAATATATAATTTTTATATATATATATAAATTATTACTAATCTTTGGATAATTTGGATTATTACTAATAATAATACACTATTTTGATTTAAATTTGGAATGATAATTTTGACTTTTTCTATTTTTCTATTTAAGTTTGAATTGTTTTGTATGTTACATGTTTTTGCTTTGCACATTTGACAGGATAAAGATGGATTGGAGTAACTGATCCTCTATATCAGCAAGAGAGTTCAATTTGAAAAATTTTAATTTTTGAATTAGAAATACATCTTTACTGTTTTTAGTGGTAGTCAGCAAATACATAAAACAACCTCAAGCTAAACTGTTAACTACATAAGAGTTATTTGGTAACTGAGCGATTAAACAAATAATAGATTATTTGACTATCAAAATAGGCGTTTATGGCCGCCTTTTCCGTAGGTGTGTTGATTTGTTCCATTAGGTTATAACCTGTATATAACATGTGAAAGTGCTTAGATTGTCCACCAGTTAGCACAGCTCATCTGGATTAAGTGATGACTACAGGTCTAGATACTGTCAGGGAGAGAGGGCTCATATATTATGCATTTTATCATTTTCAAGCATCCTAGAAACTGGTTCTTCAAGTACATTTGACAAAGGTGTTTATGTTGTGACCATTCACATAGGTCTGCTGTACGGCCACCTGCTCAATGACCCTCAGCTGGCGGAGAGGAGGGACTTCATATCCGGCTTCACAGCCCTTCACTGGGCGGCCAAGTGCGGCAACAGCGACATGGTGCGTAAAATTATTGAGGTGTCCAAGGACAAAGGCAAAGGCGTGGACGTGAATGGCAAATCCTATGCTGGTTACACACCACTGCACATTGCTGCCCTCCATGACCAGGAGTTTGTAATGACACTCCTGGTACAGCGCTATGGAGCAGATTGTAACCTCCGGGACAACTGCGGCAAGAAGGCACACCACTACCTGCACAAGGGTATATCCCCGGAAGTAAGAGAGCTTCTCGGAGCACCAAAGCCCAAAGCTCAAGACCCAGAGCCGCAGAAGACTCCTGAGGAGCCTGAGGCCCACAAACACTCCAATACCATCAGCAGACTGTTCCAGCCTCATACGATTGGACAGAAAAAGAAGCCCAGGGCCCGGGGCTCCTTCCTGTCTGTGGCAGAGGAGGGGAGGGATGAGAAGGATGACCACATTTCAACAATGCACAGGGTTCTGTCTGATGTGTTCTCCTGAACATTACTTTGAATGACACTTAACACTTTTAGCAGAGCTCCGTTTTATATCACGGTTTCTCCATGATTGATTGGTTTGTCTTGTGTTTCTGGATTTTGTTGTTTTAGCAGAGATCGGGTTACAACATTTGTCTGGGTTCATGTACCAAAATATGGTCATAATTCATTTTTGCATGGCTAATTTAGCAACCTCTGTTTATCCCCAAGAATTAATCTTGCTGTTTTTGTTACTGACCCTCTAAGACATGTAATATATATATGTATATAAATATATAAATATATGTAAATGATTTGTGTTCTGATTGGCTGTCCTGTCTTCCACCTCTTTCAAAAAGCACACAAAGCTAAAACACTCCCGGGAACTTCAAGAAACTATTAGAGGTGTTCACCAGGGTAGTGATGGGAACCAGACGTCTGTAGAGTCTCACACCTGAAAGCTCCCTCATAGAAATGAGTTGAGTTAGATGAATATTCCGCCTGATGATGGACGGTAAACCCTAATAAGTTATTTGAGGAAATTCATCAAGTTGTGTTGAGTCTTGAATTTCCAACCAGATGGTACAAGCAACTTGCCAGGATTAGGTAATTGTAACTAACTGCAGGAAAGCAAGTAAATATTACTCGAGCATGCAAGAAAACTACCTACACCCAGTTCATTTCATAGTCCACCCACCTGAGCTGGCATAACTCAAACTGAAAACCTGTTAAAGAACATTACATCATGCATTACATCATGAAAACGGAATGTTTAGAACATCCTAGACAAGTTCATGCAGGACTCAAGGTGCACACTCACACCATCAGCCAACAATGACATAGCTCAACTGTTACACTCAGAGCAGAAGAATGATACAACCATGATATCAAAGGTAGACTGGTGGGGCATGAAGAGGCGGAGTAAAACAATATGTAAATAGATGTGGGTAGGAGCCGATGGGAGGTAAGATTCTAATGAACAAGTTAAGGCTAAGCCCAAAGCACTGTCAACTTTTGGGTCCTTTTGTGCCCTCATTAGAAATCTTTACTTTAGACACTTTAGAAAGCTAATTGGAGCATCATGGTCAAATTTCTGCCCTGTGATTGGTTGCCGGCCTGTCCACATGGTTTCCTACCTTCTCCCCATTAACGGGGGGTTGAGGAGAATTTCCTGCTTGTAGCTTAACCAACAATCTGATTGTCTCTTGTTACCAAATCATAGGAATAGACTTTGGCTTAAGGTTAACAGATACCATGCTAAGCATCACCACTTTTTCATCCATCCTCTATAATGTCTCTGGTAATACCACTAATCTAATTTTAACATACCAAGGCTAATATCCCAATCCCAGTACGAATTAGTGGGAATTCTTTGTCGTTTCTGCAGTGAAAATCAACAAGTACTGGACATTGAAATTAGATTTGAGAGTGATATTGTATTTGTATTAAATCAACTAAAAAGATCACCTTGTGTGTTAAAGGTGGTAGTCTGTAGGCTCCTGCAGATGGTGCTGGACGCAGATGATGGAGCTATAAGTACCTGTGGTGTGTGTGACAGAATTCATAGATTGAGAAGAGGTGCTACAGTGCAGTGAATGTCTCGTTCTATGTGTGGAAAACGGCTCCAAAGCAGATGTTAATGATTGGCTATAAGGAGTTATTGCATTTGGGTGTACCAAAGACCATAGTGTGAAGGAAGTAGCTGTATCTGCAGGTAAATGGAAGCGGATATGGGTCTAACAGCAGTGGTAAAAATCCCAGTCCTTAGGAAACTCTCCTCGGATTTGTACCATATATTGCAAGAGTGTCTGACCACTGATGTGGCCTACATCCAGAAACTTGTCTAGTCAATGCTAAATCCAGTAATTCAATAATTGAAATATCGACATATATCTGTTTGCTCAGCCCTCCTGTGGAGTCTAGCATAGCCCTGCTTGTGAAGTATAGCAACCTTGCTTTTCATGACTTTTCCTCTAGTCATGGGAACCCATTCAAGCTCAGCTGAGCAGATGTGGTCAGGCCTCCAAGACATGTGAACTTGGCGTGGCTTGGTTTGCACAGGCTTTTTGATGCTAATCTGACGCCAGTTCTGCAGATCTGCCACAGTGACTGATCTGGGGGGGTGGGAGAGCGGTTGCTGGTCTTGTTATACGAGTGAACAGCAGTGTCTATAAGAGATTTTGCTGTGGTCAGCTAGAGGCCTCCAGGCTGGCGTTATGAGAAGAGACAAGACCGCTCCCATGATGTCATATCCCTTCCAGCTGAAGAGCAGCCTGTTCTCAGCCCCGCAGTCAGAGCAAATGTTCCCGTGCTGAACTCATTAGGAGACAAGCAGGGCTAGCAGTGCAGGCACACACTCGTGCATGAATAACATAATGTTGCTTTACTTACAGGACAGCTACTGTACTACAGCCACAGCTGCAGAAAAACACAAGTAACAATTCTGTGCAAAGAATTTTGCCGGACATAATGGATCTTGTGCTGCTTTAGTTTAGCTCTGAGCTAGGATGCTAATATACTGTAGGCTTAGCCATTAAAAAATTCTAGCATAAGAAATTAGCATGATGCTAACTGCATACCTAGCTGGTTCACACGATAGCCTCAAACTCCTTTTGCCAATCTGTATTAGAAATTGAGGGGGTGATTTTGTAGGTTAATATTATTTGCTAATGCTCACTAGTGCACATGTAGAAGGTGAAGCAGATGAAGTGATGTAGAAGGTGCAGAAAACGTTTTAGAGTTGAGCAAAAAGTCGTTACATTTTGTGTTTTAAAGTCAACCTGAAATCAAACTACATATTTATCAATATTTAATTATATTATTTATATTCAAATTGTGTTTCATATTTACGGTTATCTCAACCAAAGGACCAATTTCCTTGTAATTATAACATCCCCAGTACAACACAGAGGGGACTTGTTTTTGGCCGGGGCGCTTAAATTTCATAGTACAGTGTACACAGCGTTCAGGCTTAAAGATGGCTGCTACTGTGTTTACAACATACTTATTAATTGGTGCTACGTAAGCTTTTACATTAGCCTAGTAGCTTTTAGCTAAAGAGCAGAGAGTTAACATTTAGTAAAGAGTTACCATCACAGGGCCGGGGTTCTATTCCCAGCTGCGGTATCCGAGTCCTTCCTGTGTGGAGTGTGCATGTTCTTCCCGTGTTTCTATCGGGTGCTCTGGTTTCCTGTCACAGGCCAATGACATGCAGTTAGGTGAACTGTAGAATGCTGTTGGGAAGGCTGATAAAAGTTACCAGGAACAATACATATGATAAATTTAATTTGATATGGGCAATATTTACTGAGCTACACATACAGAAGTAGTGTCTTTTAGTATGGCATCTGGTCACCATGTTTGGTAATGCCAGACGTCTCTTCATGGAGTTGTAGAGGTTTCTAATGGTGTCCTGTGATAATCCATCCCATGCAGCTTGAATATTCTCACACAGTTCCTGCAGATTGTGTGGTAGCGGTGGAGGTGGTGTGACTCCAGGCCTTCTGGACATGTGACAACAAACCATTCATCTTGGTGCTGACCACGATGCCTCCACACACAGATTCGTTGATTATGTTCACCAGGACAAAAGTGGGACTCTTTACTGAAGATGACCAGCGGCCATTCTCAGTCATTCCATGACAGTCTGTAACAACACCATTGCAGTCTTTGGTGACGCTGACATGGTGAATTAATTACAGCAATAGGGCCCACCCTTGCTTGCATCACATACATGGCCAAACATGAAAATTCAATCATTCGCACGTCTAATTTCAAACCTACTAACCAAGCAACCCGAGGGATAAAGCCGTTTAGTGAGTGCATTTACTATTACAAAGACAAACAACAGTCGGATGATGAGCAGTCAAGAAGACATCATTTATTCACATAAAAAAAACAAACAATCAAATTCATGTGTTCATTTCACAGATGCTCTTATATGACAAAAGAGCACACAACACAACATCTGGACACTCGAGCACACAATGACACCCTACAACATATTAACACCCATTCAGGAAAGATCAGGGTGGAATCCAAACCACAAATACACACTCAGTCCCCTACTCCGTTACACAATCGAACCTCCGGTTGCACAACTCTCAAAGGGCCACAGAGCACAATTCTGAGACAAAACCAAGGCCTAAACCACTGCTGAGGGACAGGCAAGAAAAGACACAACATCCATCTATAGACACTGGCTGTCACTGCCTTTCTTCAGACATTTTCAAAAGGATTGTTGGGTGTTTCAGTGTTATTTTGACTTTTTTTTTTAATTATATGTGAATTTCTATTCAGTGGTGATGATGGGAACCAATGCTTGTGCTGTTTACATCAGAAATATAGCCATATTGCTTACAACAACTGAACCTACATGTGCCTTCGGAGATTTTATATGAAATGTTAATGAATTTTAGAGCTTAACCAGACAATTACACCGAAATTACAATTACACTGACTCTTTTATAATAAGCTCAACAGACAATAAACAAGTCCCCTGTGACTGAAACGTATCTAATAGTGCATAATATTTCCACGGGCACAGAAAACAGCTGTGATTTGGCATGGACTGGATGCTTTCTGGATGTAGACCATATCAATGTTGAGACACTCATGTATCAAATGATTGTGCAGTTGGGTCAGATTTGGTGGATGCCTTCCCTGGCACACTTCTAATGAATTTCCTGTAGACTGGGATTTTACCACTGCTGGTAGACTCATATGACCATACGCATCTGCAAATTCAGCCACTTCCTTCACACTAAGGCCTCTGGCATGCCCAATTGCCATTACTCCTTTTACCCAATCATTAAAATCTACTTAGGACTCATTTTCTACATGTGGAGCTTGACATTAACTGCACTGTGCCACCTCTTCTCAATCTATAAAACTTGTCACACATCCCAAAAGTATCCTCATGCAGAGCCATCTGCAGGAGCCTAAAGTTACTACCACCTTAAACATGCAAGTAGACTCATTTGTGCAGTGGGCTTATAAAAACTCACCAGCTAATAACTGTTTCATTGTTCATCAAATGTTCTTACTTGATATTAAGAGTAGGTCTTGTCTAAACAGTGATTTGACATCAAAGGTCATTTGTTAGTTTATCTCCCTGGCCATATTCTGCATCATTCATCTACTGTACTGTCGAAGGCAAACATTTTATTTTAATGTCATGTGCAGCACGATGCAACGACTGACAGTAAGTTTCATGCTCGGCCCCACATGTGATGTAGGCTGACGGACAGGCATAGGTCCGGCTTTATCGCTGTACCTGACTGACCCAACAGACATGACTGCAGACATTTAGCGAGCAGTAATGCCCTCCATGAGTCATCCCGTCAGTGCCAGCACCACTGGCAGATGGCTGCTTGATGCAGGACTACATGCACACAGCACCATGTCAATATCGCCAAAGACTGGAATGGTGTCGTGCCCCACTGTCATGGAGTAACTCAGAATGGCAGCGGGTCATCTTCAGTGACGAATCTCATTTTTGTCTTGGTGGAGACGACCAACAAGTAACTCAGTGTTTGGAGGCACCGTGGTCAGCACCAAGATGAACAGTCTGTTGTCACATGTTACACATCCAGAAGGCCTGGTGTCACTCCTCCTCCACCCCTACCACAAAATCTGTAGTAACTGTGTGAGAATATTCAAGCTGAGACGTCTGGCATGTTGCATTAGTAAACATGGCAACCTGACAACTTACTAAAACACTAAGACACTGCTTCTGTATGTGTCGCTCATTAAATATGACCCTATCTGTTTAAATGTATCAACATTTATTGTTCCTGGTAATCTTTACCTTCCTTCCCACTAGCACTGCAATTCCACACCTCCTTCTGGGCGCAGGTATGTTTTTGATGAAAATGCTCAGTTCATTTTCGCATTCAACGTCAAACGATGCTTTATGACATACTGAAAACCTTTTTAGATAAGCTGCCATAAGCACCAGAAACATGGGTCTAACGTATGTACTGTACTTTGCCCAAGAAGCAGCAATTTCATAGGCAGTTCTGTTCTTCTGTTTTTGCAGGTTTTACAAAGAAAAATAAAGGCCAAGTTTAGTTCCAGTTTGATAGGTACTGTTACTGTAGAACAACAAAGAAAACAGACCGGTCTACCGAGGAACCTTGCAGAGCCAGGTGTTCCAAACCTTTTTACCAGGAGTGTACGTGACCAGGGACTCATCCAGGGATTCCTTAAAGGAAAGAATGTGCTGCCTTGTTGCTGGTGGGCTGCGGTGTTTGTGTGGAAAACACTAGTGGTCCTTCACATGCCTCTGGAATTCCTCACAGCCGAACGAGCACAGGCCCACGGGGGAACAGGCTCGCTTAACCTTTGGGGGCCACCCGCTGTACAAGTGCCAAAACAAACATCCACTTGTTTGTCCAACGAAAACAGCACATGGCTATAAATCCCCACAAAAATGCACAAAAAAATGTGTAGCAGCATCCAGAACGACTCCAACAGCTTCTGTAGCTGATCAGAGATGAACTCGTGAATAAAGACAGGTCAGTCTCCAAACCTCCAATCTCCATTCTCATCAAAGAAGTACAAGCACTGTTTTTCAGCTCAGAGGGAAGTTAAGAACACATACACTCCTGGGCAAATGTTTGTGTTGGCTGGTGCCTGTTAAATATGACATGTTGTACTTAGCACTGTGGATAAACGCTCATTTGCAATGAGGAGCACAGTGTTTGCACCACCAACAATGATGCTAAGTGACTAATGGGTAGTGTGGGAGTGCAAGTCTTTCAACAGTAAGTACCAGAACAGGTGTAGCAATCAGATCACAAACACACACCATCATCATATCTAGCAAGTGTTAGTAATGACAGCAGTAAACCAGTGGTGTATAGGGACACAGGCAGTGTAGTATGTTAGTGTACAGTAACTCGGTAAGTGTAATGTGTTAGTGTACTGTAAGTAGTATGTTAGTGTACAGTAACTCAGTAAGTGTAATGTGTTAGTGTACTGTAAGTAGTGTGTTGGTGTACAGTAACTCAGTAAGTGTACTTTGTTAGTGTACAGTAACCCAGTCAGTGTAATGTGTTAGTGTACTGTAAGTAGTGTGTAGGTGTACAGTAACTCCATAAGTAATGTGTTAGTGTACTGTAAGTAGTATGTTAGTGTACAGTAACTCAGTAAGTGTAATGTGTTAGTGTACTGTAAGTAGTATGTGTACAGTAACTCAGTAAGTGTACTTTGTTAGTGTACAGTAACTCAGTAAGTGTAATGTGTTAGTGTACTGCAAGTAGTGTGTTAGTGTACAGTAACTTAATAAGTTTAATGTGTTAGTGCACTACTAGTAGTGTATTGGTGTACAGTAACTCAGTAAGTGTAATGTGTTAGTGTACTGTAAGTAGTGTGTTGGTGTACAGTAACTCCGTAGGTAATGTGTTAGTGTACTGTAAGTAGTGTGTTAGTGTACAGTAACTTAATAAGTTTAATGTGTTAGTGCACTACTAGTAGTGTATTGGTGTACAGTAACTCAGTAAGTGTAATGTGTTAGTGTACTGTAAGTAGTGTGTTGGTGTACAGTAACTCCGTAGGTAATGTGTTAGTGTACTGTAAGTAGTGTGTTGGTGTACAGTAACTCAGTAAGAGTAATGTGTTAGTGTACTGTAAGTAGTGTGTTGGTGTACAGTAACTCAGTAAGTGTAGTGTGTTAGTGTACTGTAAGTAGTGTGTTGGTGTACAGTAACTCAGTAAGTGTAATGTGTTAGTGTACTGTAAGTAGTGTGTTGATGTACAGTAACTCAGTAAGTGTAATGTGTTAGTGTACTGTAAGTAGTGTGCTAGTGTACAGTAACTTTGTAAGTGTAATGTCTTAGTGTATTCTAAGTAGTGTGTTAGTGTACAGTAACTCAGTAAGTGTAATGTGTTAGTGTACTGTTAGTAGTGTGTTAGTGTACAGTAACTCAGTAAGTGTAAGGTGTTAGTGTACTGTTAGTAGTGTGTAGGTGTACAGTAACTCAGTAAGTGTAATGTGTTAGTGTACTGTAAGTAGTGTGTTGGTGTACAGTAACTCAGTAAGTGTACTTTGTTAGTGTACAGTAACCCAGTCAGTGTAATGTGTTAGTGTACTGTAAGTAGTATGTTAGTGTACAGTAACTCAGTAAGTGTAATGTGTTAGTGTACTGTTAGTAGTGTGTTGGTGTACAGTAACTCAGTAAGTGTAATGTGTTAGTGTACTGTAAGTAGTGTGTTAGTGTACAGTAACTCAGTAAGTGTAAGGTGTTAGTGTACTGTAAGTAGTGTGTTGGTGTACAGTAACTCAGTAAGTGTAATGTGTTAGTGTACTGTTAGTAGTGTGTTAGTGTACAGTAACTCAGTAAGTGTAATGTGTTAGTGTACTGTAAGTAGTGTGTTGGTGTACAGTAACTCAGTAAGTGTAATGTGTTAGTGTACAGTAACCCAGTCAGTGTAATGTGTTAGTGTACTGTAAGTAGTATGTTAGTGTACAGTAACTCAGTAAGTGTAATGTGTTAGTGTACTGTTAGTAGTGTGTTGGTGTACAGTAACTCAGTAAGTGTAATGTGTTAGTGTACTGTAAGTAGTGTGTTAGTGTACAGTAACTCAGTAAGTGTAATGTGTTAGTGTACTGTAAGTAGTGTGTTGGTGTACAGTAACTCAGTAAGTGTACTTTGTTAGTGTACAGTAACCCAGTCAGTGTAATGTGTTAGTGTACTGTAAGTAGTGTGTAGGTGTACAGTAACGCCATAAGTAATGTGTTAGTGTACTGTTAGTAGTATGTTAGTGTACAGTAACTCAGTAAGTGTAATGTGTTAGTGTACTGTAAGTAGTATGTTAGTGTACAGTAACTCAGTAAGTGTAATGTGTTAGTGTACTGTAAGTAGTATGTTAGTGTACAGTAACTCAGTAAGTGTAATGTGTTAGTGTACTGTAAGTAGTATGTTAGTGTACAGTAACTCAGTTTTGAGCTTGTTTTGAGCTGTTGGACTGGACATTCTGGAACTTCTACTGACACTGGAGCAGTATTTTACCTTAGGGATCTCTACTCTAACTCAGCTACATGCTCTGTGAACTCTTTGGCTCTTCGATCTTCTATCACTGGCTCGTATCTCTCATGGGTTGGCTAGATGGTTGGTTGTCGTTTTAGAACAGGAAGGAAGCTGCATGTTTGACCTCAGAGTGACAGAAAAGGAAAGCATGTCTCACCTGCGCAAGGGTTACCATGAGCATTCACATCTAGTCACTGTGTATCCCATAGCGGTGGAATCGATCTGATACCAGGTATTATCAGTTTAATTCCAGCATACAAGGAGCAAAAACAGGAGAATTCAGATCTAATTCTGCACTAAACCCAGTCTAAAACCCCTCCACTGTCACACTGTGTGAGGTTAGCTGTGAACTCTTTCCTGTAGGCTATTAGAGTCTTTGAATAGTTTGATAGGCTACTTTCAGATCTTACGTGAAATGCTTCAGCTGGAAATTGCTCATTTAGAGCTCTGTAATTGTAAACAAGAAATATCAGAATTGGCCCATACTCAAGGTTTCAAAGTGTGTATCGGAAAGTGGTGTGGTGCCATCTCTGGTGGCCTCACATTTTAATATACATGTTTCATACAAGTCTCATTAGAACTTTGCTGCGCCTTTAATGTGTTCTCATAGCACATAGCATGAAGATTCCAATAGTATCAATACACTGTCACTGTCATAACAAAACCACATATGGAACATATAGAAGGAAAATAAGCTCACCAGACTAAAGAAATTAAGTCCCATGTGACCTAAAAGGGTATAATACCTCCACAAGCATGAATTACAGCAGTGATTGGATTTGGCATGTACTGGACAAGTTTCTGGATATAGGCCACATCAATGTTCAGCCACTCTTGCACCAAAGAACTGATCAGTTGTTCCGGATTTGGTGGACACATTTCCTGGCCTTTTACTGGTTGTTCCAGGTATTCCCACAGATTATCAAGAGGATTCAAATCTGAGAATTTTGCGGGCCAGTCCAGATGTGTAAAAGCTCCTGAATGTTCATCATGCCGGTCAGTCACATTTGCATTCCTGTGAAGGCAAGATTGTCATCATCTTGGAATACAGAGATAGGAATGTTAGGTTCCTCAATAAGATGAAGAGCAAAAGGCAAAACCTGGTTGTCCAGCAGACACTTTAGTGTAACCTTTACCCTTGTAAAGAAGCCATTTCCACATAATTAAACCAACCCCAGAACATCACAGAGGGAACTCGTTTTATATGTTCTTGTATGTTAACATGATTTACTTCAAGTCACTTTTGGACCATTGCTATTAGCCCATTCATTCTGAAATGCTAGTGTCTTCAAATGTTGCATTTATAAGGGTTTATTAAGCCTTTACTACACAACAGTAAAGAAAAGCAGATCATTTGGGATGTTCTCACCCATTTCCAGCTCTGACCATGCTGGAAAATCTTAAGAATGTACCTTTACTACATTTGTCATATTGAATTGTACAGCCTCTACAGTCTGTACAAACAAACAAACATGAGAGAAATTACAGGACTGGATACAGTTGGGATGACTAAGTTCATGCATGCGTCTTTAAATGCTAATAAAAACAATTAAGACTCAACAGCAATACAAATAAATATACACAAAGGGTTGCATTAATGCTTCTACTATAAGACCAGTGTGTGTGTGTTTTTTTAAGAACGTTAGAAATGTATGTGCAGTTACATTATCAAAGTGCCTTTTTTCTCTCTTATTTACCTTTTTTGGTCTTCATTTAGAGTGCCTTAGGAGTAAAAAATAAATTAAGAGCTACAAAATAACAGGGCATCAGCAAGTGTTCTTTCCTTATGCTTCCCACTCTTTCTAGCCATCGTCTCCCACTTAAAGCTATTCATAGTAGACGGACCGCTGAGAAGTGAAGAGTGCACCTAAAGCACAGGTAATACAAGGTAAAATCGTCATACAAAGAATCAACAGAAGAAAAAAACAAAGAGAAAAACAAGACAAACTGGGGTTGGTCTCTTACTGCCATGAAGTTGGCAAAGCCAGTCTAACCAGTCCACTCCAACAGCGAGAAATCCTAAGCAGTCACTGTCTGCTTATTATTTGGATCGCTGGGTAAAAGTTTTTAAGGGCAAAAGAGCTTTAAAGACATGAAAGCCTTCATGGGGAAATGCTGTTAAGTAACGCCTCCATCTGTTCCTCCCCCAGCCGCTGCTTCTCGTCCAGGTCTTTCTGGCGAATAAGCAGTGAGGCCTTGGTCTGGACGAAGTGCCTATACTCCTGCAGCTGAGTGTCCGTCAGCTGCTTGGCGAGGAAGGTAGACACCATGCGCTCCCGCCGGTCCAGATTATCCTTCAGGTCCTTGGCGTCCTCCCTCTGTTTGCACAGGAGACGGTGTCTGTTGTCCAGTGATTGCTGTTAGAGAGGACAGTGAAAGAGGTGAATGAGTTAGGCAGTCGAGGGCTAGAGGTTAGGGACACCACCTTGTGACCGCAAGGTTGCCAGTTCGATCTCCTGAACAAACAGGACATGACTGAAGAGCCTTTAAGCAAGGCACCTGACCCCCAATTGCTTCCTGGGTGCTGTGGGCTACCCACTGCAAGTGTGCTCACTGCCCTCTAGTGTGTGTATTCACCAGTGCATGTGTGTGTGTTACTGTACGGACGGGTTAAATGTGGAGGACAAATTTCCCTATAGGATTAAAAATGAAATCTAAAACAATCTCTTTTTTTAAAAACTACAAATTCCGTCAACATCTTATACACACTGCCAGACCAGACCTTCTAAAACCAGTCCCCAGGGATGGTCCACAGTTTTGTTCCATCCCAAATTGGGGAACAGCAAAAATGTGGACCATCTGAGACTCCCTGGGGACCAGTTTGAGAACCATTGTGATAAATCACTGAAGTCATGCATCATGCCTAAATAAGGAAGTCCAATAAGGAATTTCCATTGCCACAGGTGTATAAAAGCAAGAACCTAGGTATGCAGACTGCTTCTACTAACATTAGTGAAAGAATGAGTCCCTCTCAGGAGCTCAGTGAATTCCAGTGTGGAGCCGTGATAGGTACATTTGTGAAACTTCCTTACTACTAAATATTCCACAGTCAACTGTCAGAGGTATTATAAGAAAGTGGAAGGGATTGGGAACAAAGTGGTAGGCCATGTTAAATTAAAGTGGGGTCGGCGGATGCTGAAGGGGATAGTGCGCAGAGGTCGCCAACTTTCTGCATTGTCAATCACAACAGACTCCCAAACGTAACGTGCCCTTTAGATTAGCTCAAAAACACTGTGTTGAGAGCTTAATGGAATGGGTTTTCATGCCGAGCAGCCGCATCCAAGCCTTACATCACCAAGCGCAATGCAAAGCGAGGAATGCAGTGGTGATCGAGTCAGCTATAAAGTTTGGTGGAGTGGGGGATTATGGTGTGGGGTTGCCTCTCCGTTCCTGTAAAAGGAACTCTTAATGGTTCAGCAGACCAAGAGATTTTGGACAATTTCATGCTCCGAACTTTGTGGAAACAGCTTGGGGACGGTCTCTTCCTGTTCCAACATGACTGCGCACCAGTGAACAGCGAGTCTGATGTGGAAGAACTTAACTGGTCTGCACTGAGTCCTGACCTCAACCTGATAGAACACCTTTGGGATGATTTAGAGCAGAGACTGCGAGCCAGGCCTTTACACCCAACATCAGTATTTGACCTCACAAATGCATCTCTGGAGGACATCATATTAAATCCTATGGACTGAGAATGCAAAGTCACTCAATGTCATAAGGCAGAGGAGCAAATACTTTTGGCAATATAGTGTTTGTTAGTATCTATTTCTATGTGTGTTATAATTGTGCATATTGTCACTGTCCAATGAAAAACATGTATCTCCATTTTTGTCCATTTTGACTTTTATGCATCATGTGAAAACGGCTACTGTTGTTTATACTTTGTGGGATTTGCATGATGAACGGAACAACTGAAATGGCCCAGAAGTGCTCCGAAGGACATCTGGTTCCATTGACTTGTATTAAAACTGAATGAGGTTTTTGGCCTCTCCTGTAAAGTTGCCATTTTGGAGATACTTGTTTTTCTTTGGACAGTGACGATATACTAAAATAAATATTTTGTTTGAAACAAGCCAATACATTTATGCATACACTGGTATAGATGATGTGGTACATCAGGATATGTATTGTTTCAGACATCTCATCAGTTGGAACTATTAAGTGTAAGCCTGTAGAGTCTTTAAGATAACCATTTAGATGGGTATGTCTAAACTTTTGACTGGTGGTGTATATTGCTCAGTACTAGTGAAAAACATACAAGGACAGGTGCCACTTCAGATAGAGCAATAAAGTTAGGTAGTATCATTCAACCCATAAGAGCCCAGACTCATTTCCCCCTTATAGGAAAACGATGAGGGATCAGTTATAAGGCTATAATCGATCCTTCTTATTGTGACAAACCACCTGTAACATGTCACAACAACCATTTCATCACCTGTATTTCATCACTGTGTTCTAGATATAGGGTAAGATTAGGTTCTATGCAACATGGAACATGTTAACTGTTAAACAGGTTAAAAATACAAAATGCAAGCTTTTAAAATGAGCTGGTTTGGTCTCATACACTAACCAATCACATCACCATTCTGTAAATAACATAACATCTTCACTAATTCACAAGCTGTCATGTGACTGCATCCAGGATGCTCAATATAGGGCACTTAGGGATTCTGTGAGCTTAAGTAAAAGCTGTGTAAGGAACTATCCAGGCTTTTTAAGAAAGGCTTGTGACACATACACCACTATGGCCTCTAATGTGACCTCTAGGTACCAGCACTGGCCCCTGTTCGGGCAGTGTCTGAGCTCGTGGTGAGTTTTAGGCTCTAACCTTCCTCTACTAGCTGGAATATTATCCAACAGAACACTAAGCACGGTTGTAAGTCGCTCTGGATAAGAGCGTCTTCTAAATACCATAAATGTAAATGTAAATGTAATGGGTTTAAATAAATAAATAAATAAATAAATAAATAAATAAATAACACACATGTTCCAAAATAACGAACCCGTCAGCTGCTTCTTGACTGTAATGTCTGATACTTATTGCTAAAGGTTTACGGTTTTAGGCCCTTAGGCCAGGTCTCAAACATCCTGCATCGTTGAGTGCTGCAAGGTGTGCAATTATGCGCCTACTCTTATTTACACTACCTCAATTATCACCTGCTCTAAGTCAATATCATTGACCAGAGAAGAAAGACATGTGGTTTGTGCAGGTTTTGACACACCCCACACAGTGTCATCCTCTAATATTTGCATGCAAGTGCTCAAATATTTGTCACCAGAGGGCAGTGCAGATGCAAAATCCATCGAAACCAAGGGTCAGTTTCGGTGATACGCTACCAGGAACTGCTGATTAAAGCGGCAGAGCTCAGAGTACAGAGGCCAGCCTTTCACTTTCATACGTGACCTGGCTGAGAAGCTCAACAGCTGCTCAGAGAAACTAATATACAGGACTCGCAGTTCAGTTATTTTAATACACGTTTAGTTCCATGTGAGTTCACCATGTGGAAAAACTTGTCTCTACTCAGTTTCTTCATCCAAGCCCATGACACACCCAGTTTAGATAATACGATGGTGAGAAGACTAATAAGCTGATGAACGGCTGCCTTGACAACAGACAGTAGTGTACAATAATACACAGCATATACCAACGTCTAGGAGCTCAGAATCCCGTCTGAATCTTATTAAAAACGTCACTTTAATTTCAAATTTATGCAATGTAGAGTTACACCCATCCGTTACCTCATCAGTTAGACCACCTTATATCTATGTCCATTTTATCAGCTCCACTGACCATACAGAAACACATTGTAGTTCTACAGTTACAAACTGTAGTCCATCGGTTTTTTGTTTAGTTTGTTATCTTGTTTTGAATGGTCAGGACCCCCACAGGACCACCACAGCGCTGATATTATGCAGGTGGCACTGCATTGAAACTGACGTGATGGTGAGTTAGTGTGTGCTAGTGTTTGTATGAGTGGATTAGACACAGTAGTGCTGCTGGACACCTCAGTGTCGCTGCTGGACTGAGAATGGCCCACCAACCACAACAGTCAAAAGCGCCCTGTGGGCAGAACAAACTGTGCAGCAGATGAGCTACTTTACATCTACAAAGTGTACCAACAAGACGTGGACAGTGAGTGGACACAGTGTTTAAACACTCCAGCACCACTGCTGTGTCTGATCCACTCACACCAGCAAAAAACACTAACCACTCCCTCAGTGTCACTTTAGTATTGAGAATGCACCCAGCACCCACATAATACCTGCTCTGTGGTGGCCGTGTGGGGGTCCTGAGCACTTGGCACACAGAACAGACTGTATTTGCCTTTCTGTCTTGATTCTAATCCTTTAATCAAAGCCCCCTCACCTTCTCCTCAGCATCTGTGTTCTCATCCACTGTGCTGAGGGCATTCTGCACACGCGCCAGTCGTGCTGAGAGGCACAGCAGCAGGTTCACAACCCTCTCCAGGTCGCCAATGAACTGAGTGTAGCGCTCCAGCTCAGCTGGCATGCAGCACTCACGCACCAGTGCTTCCATGGCATCGCCCCGTAGCCCATTCTCCTTTTCCTCACCCTGCAGTGACGAGCGCAAACCCTCCAGAGACTTCAGCTGCTCCTCAATTTGGGCTATCAGCTGCCTCTGTGTTAAGACAAGATTAATTACATGAGAAGCTGGAAATGAAAATGTCAGATTGTCACACCTCATGCTCATAACAGGTGTTAATACCAAGCAGTCTCAACATAGTAGAACACTGTATGTTCACAATACACCAAAAATATAAGGACACCTCTGGTAAATATTTAGTTCAAGAGTTTCAGCCACACCCACTGCTAACAAGTTTATGAAATCAAGCACATGCAATTTCCATAGACAAATATTGTCAGCAGAATGGATCGTACTGAAGAGCTTTGTGACTTTAAAGGTGCCACTGCTGTAGAATGCCAACGTTGCCTGGGGGCCACCTGAAGTGCACTGCATCACTCAGTACAGAGATCCAAACTGCCTCTGGATCAACATCAGCCCAAGAACTGTGGCCTGTATCCTGAGCTTTATGAAATAGATTTCTATAACAGAGCAGTCGCACACAATACTTAGATCACTATGCAAAATGCCAGGTGCTGTCTGAAGTGGTGTAAAGCATACCACCACTGAATAGGTCAGGAGTTCTCTGGAGTGAAGAATCACATTTTACTTTCTACAAGTCCTAGATTTGTCTCTACTCAGATCTAGATCTGGATTTGGTGGGTGCCAGAAGATCTACCGGAATACAAGGTGCCAACTGTAAAGTTTGGTGGAAGAGGAATAATGTTCTAGGGTTGTCTTTAACATGAATGCCCGTGGTTTTGGTATGAGATATCCAACAAGCCGATACAGGCCTAATGCTCACACACTTTTGGGAATATAGTTCTAGTAAGATTGTATATTTTGTATTCATAATTGAAGAGCCAGCTGTCTATTTACATACCATGAACCAAATGTCTGATCAAGCTTCAACAGGCTTCAAATACAGTGCAAGGCCACCTACCTGCCTTACACTATTTAGGTAAGAAAACTGCAACATAGAGTAATTTATTCATCCATTCATTCATGTTCTAAGCACAAATGAAAAAAGCTGTGAATAATAGGTGCATGCTATTTGCAGTGAAAACCTGTCAAATCTTGGCTGAATCCCATAATGCAGACTTTTTGTCAACTTGTCTGACTTGTGATATGATCAATACCTTCAAAATATGAGGAATTCTTGATATTCTTTTTAATTCTAACTTAATAAATGATGTATACATTCTGCATTCACAGCTAAATCAGAATCTTCTGCAACTCTATAATAATTGTCAGAAACCCATGAAACTGCACAGCAAAATCTGTTTTGTATAGTAAGAAAATTCTGAATTCTGTTCGCAACCATTTAAACAGCGGTTTTTGTAACTGTGTGTGGTGTATGTGACAGTAGAGTATAAAAACCCAAACCCGAATAGGGCCTGAACATAACTGTGCTTTGTAGGGCTTCTTCTGAACACTGAGCAGAAAGTAAAGCAGTCAGGGGTCAGGCAGTCATCATGATGCATACCTTTTTCCCTGTGACATCACCTCCTGCATCACACGGCCTGTGTTGTTGTTGTGTAGCCAGGGAAGTGCCATCCTCATTTGCAGCTAATGGCTTGTTTACTTTATCAACATCGCTCATCTCAGGGCTTGAAAGAGGAACAAGAGGGCAAAGTGGAAATATAAGTCAAGGTCTATGTACAGATGCAAATCTACACTATAATGATACATGCATTTATAGAGAGCTATCTGTATTTACATATATGTGAACACAAAAAGAAATATCAAATAAGCATACAGCGGTGCTTAAAAATTTGTGAACCCTTTCACTTTTCTAGATTTCTATATTATGAGCTGAAATACATTACACACATATTAAAACTAAAATATTAGACATTTATTTATAAAGGAAAAAATTATATTACATGTAAAGGATCCGATATTATATATCTGTGAGTAGCAAAAGTATGTGAACCTTTAGGATGAGCAGTTAACTTTCAGTCAAGGTGAAATTAGCTGTAGGTGAAATTTCAGTCTGGTCTATCAAAGACATATTACATGCTTGTAGAAGTGCATCCTGGCACGAACAGAGGAGATTTCTGTGAAAATGAGCTGTTACTGCTTATCAGGTAATAAACCCATCTCTAAAGGGTTCTAAAGGGCATAAAGACATGCGATATGAAGAAAATTCAAGGTCACTGTTACCCTCCACAGGAGTGGTCCACCAACTAAGATCACTCCAAGAGCAAGGCATGTAAGGGGTCACTAACACCCCTTTCGACCACAAGAACACTTGTTCCTGATCTGGTTTCCTTCAGGCTTCAACCTTGGTGCTATCCAAGGAACCACATCAAGGGATGTCATCAGCGTCAACAGAAGACGCTGCACGGCGATAGTAAACAGTAATACTAAGATGGCGGAGTGTTTAGATTACCTGCAAATGTTTGTGCTATTATTTCAGATGCTTGTTTCTTTCCGGAAAGTACAGATGAACTACTGCTGTCAAGGAAACGCAGAAGAGGTTCCTCACCAAAGCACTAGATGTCACCACTGTTGCCTTCCTTTTCCTCAACAACTGACACAGTTTATGCTGAAGAACCTACTATTCTTTGGGTTTAGCCAGGAACAAACTTTTTGGGTTCCGAACCTATTTAGTTTTGGTGGAAATGTGCCAAATGGTTCATAATTAGGTTCATGAATTGTTGGAAAATGTCTAAAAGAATCATGAAAGCAGCCAAAGGCCCCAGTGGCTAATCCTAATATTAATGAGTCCACCATCAGGAGAACACTGAATGACAACTGAATGCGCATGGCAGGGCTGATAATGTGAAAAATCCAGAAGGCCACTGGAAAAGAAAAAAATGTGGATGCATGCGACCAAAACCAAACCTTTTGGTTTAAATATCCCATCTGTGAAACACAGAGGTGGCAGTATCACGGCCTGTTTTGCATCATCTGGGACAAGAAGGCTTTGCCATTATTGATGGAACAATGCATTCCGGATTATGCCAGGAAAAAGAAAATGTCAGGACTTTTCAGCTCCACAAGCTGAATTTCCGGAGAATGTGGGCCATGCAGTAAGACCACAAGCCTAAGCACACAAGTTGTTCTCCCAAAGAACCGTTAATCCTACGTAAATATGACGAAAGGGAGCAGGTCATGTGGGGAAACCCACCAACATCCAAGAGTTAAAGCTGCTTTGTATGGAGGAACGGGGTAAAATTCCTCCAAGCTGATGTGCAATATGGACCAACAGTTACCAGAAATGTTTAGGGGTCACTGCAGAGGTTCACATACTTTTGACAGTCACAGATATCACAGAATCATTTTCCACAATAAATACATAACTGGGCATAATACTTGTGCCTCATTTGTTGAGTTTTAGGATGTGTAAAAATCTGATTATGTTTTAGGTTGTATTTGTGGGGAAATATGGACATTTCTGTTCACAAACTTTCAGGCACTACTGTAACGATGAGTATGTTCACCTAACACAGTGTTTAATAGTCACCTGTCTACAGCCGGCTTGTTCATTTCCTGCTCCTGCTTTTTCTTATAGTGTTCTTCCATCAGAAGTGTGTCCTCCGATAACAACTGCTCCATTAGCATGAGTGCTGTTTTCCGATTAGTTATGGGATATAACATGCGGGCTAGTGACTGGTCTGCGGAGACTACTTCTTGAACCAGCACCTCCCAGCGAGTTTGGCCCTTAGGACAGTCCTCTTCTGGTTTCTCAGCCACCTGAGGTCCACATTTCTTCTCTTTGTCCTGAATTTCATGATCAACTGCAGGGCTGGACTCAGTTTCAGGGTCTGAAGGGACTTCTCTCTCAGCACATGGTGGAGGCGGTGTGTTCTGAGGGTGGGCTGTGGCTGTATTTTGAAAAACATCATCTGAATTACTGTCATCTATCTCAGGTGGCAAGATCCACAGACTGGGGTCTGTGGTGACTCCAAGGCTTAGGGATACTTCATGGACAATTTCGCATCTTTGCTCCTCACTCACATCTTCAGGCATCTCCTCAGGCTTTGCTAAAGACTGCTCCTGAAAAACTGTCTTCATTTTGCTAAAAAGACAAAAACAACAAAAAAGTGTGATAAGATTGCTATAGCTGATTTGTAGGTTTTACACAGACTCACATACGCATATATTTTACTGTTTACTCCACTACATTATGGCCAGATCTGTCCTTTCTTTTGGCTTATGTGTGCATAAAAATGTTACATGTTCAAACAAAAGAACCGTAAACAGAGTCCACCAATCAGTGTACAGCGCTCACTTTGCTTTGAGTTTGTTTTGAGCTGTCGGAGAGAGCTTGGTTCTAGCTAATAAAACTGTTTTCCTTCAGTGTTTTGTGTTTACGTTCATTTGAATGAACATCAGTGTCAGACTAATTAACGGCCTTCTATTAAAAGACTGGTGGACTGAGAGACACTAGAGTCTCTTTACCTACACTGAGCTGATTAAGAGTCTTGTTCCAGAAATGATAATAGGACATTAGAGCCATAATAATTCATGCTACTGTTAGTCTCCATACTTTAGTACATATGAGGGTAAATATTTTAGTACATTTTCTCAAGAGGAGGGGAGGAACTTCTACTTCTACTACTGGAGGAATATTTTAACTACACTACATGCTGTGTGTACTTCGCCCAACCCTGTTTATTTGTGGCATTACAAGGATTTGAACTATCCACAATGTTCTGATGATGAGGTTAAACACAAGCCGAACTGATGAGTATAAACACAAACACTGTCTGGATACTACAAAAGGATCCAAACTTCAAGCTTGCATGGGAATAATATGTTGCAAGGCAAAAAACAATGAGATAAATGGACTGGTAATAAACAGTGGCCAAAAGTGCAAAGCAGTGTTGGCCAATATTATTGTTCATCTTAACTGTTAGCTACTTAAAACTGGAATCAGCAGCAAAACTGTGATTTCGGTCAGGCCCTAGTACGTAATATGAATCATAGAGAACTAGATAGAAATAAATACCTGACATTGTTTTCACAGGCTCCTCTATGAGAACTGGCTGTAGATGTGACCTTGCCCTCTCTACCATTACAGCCATCGCCATGAAGAGTCACGGGATGTTTACCATCACAACAAGGTATACAACTAACATGAGCAGAAAACTCCGATCCAGGGGATGCAGGAGAGGAATTGCATGCTCTGGCCATAAAGTGGGGCTCTGTGGATGGCTGGTCCAATGAGCTGGGATCCTTGGAGAACTGATGTTCAGCAACAACTTGATTGTTCTTCTCAAAGCCATCTGGATTGATGAAGTCTTGCTTGGGTTTCCTTTGACTACGTTTGGTTTTCTCCATCAAGAACGACATATCTTTTTTATCAATGCAAGACACCACATGTTTGCCAGGAAGCTGGTGTAGCTGCTCTGAGCTCTTACTGAGAGCTCTAGGACTGATGACCTTTGACACTCCAAGTTCCTCCAGTGATTTCCCTCTTGGAGCCATTACTCGCAATTGGCGCTGGTCTGGAACGGATCCTGCATAGCGTTCATAAACTGGTGCATCTTCTTCCACATTAATGTGAACACTAAAGACAAAGAATTGGCATTTAAAAAGACTCAGAAACACAAAGACTTTTTACAAACCGGATTCCAAAAAAGTTGGGACACTAAACAAATTGTGAATAAAAACTGAATGCAATGATGTGGAGGTGCCAACATCTAATATTTTATTCAGAATAAAAACACAAATCACAGATCAAAAGTTTAAACTGAGAGAATGTATCATTTTAAGGGAAAAATATGTTGTTTCAAAATTTCATGGCGTCAACAAATCCCAAAAAAGTTGGGACATAATAACTTTAGTATAAAGAAAATAAGGTCAATTTAGTAATGTCTATGTGTCTATTCTAAATACATTCATCATCGAGAATAGTTACACCGAGAGGGAAGTGTGAGATTGCATTGCTATTGGGAAGGAAGATAAAGATTACCAGTAACAATAAACGATGAAAAATTACATCATTACATCACTACATCGACGCTGATGTAGTGTTAAGGGCAGTCGTTGTAATGGTCTGCATTCATGTAGTCTTGCCAATGGTGCTGGCACTAACAGGATGACTCATAAAGGGCAGCTATGCTTGCTAAAGGTCTGCAATTATGGCTGTTGGGTCAGTCACGGAAAGCTGCATGGCCAAGCATGAAGCTTAAATCAATGTTGGTTGATTCCTTAATAATAATATTAATATTAATAGGTTACAGTGCCTTTCACATACACAAGGATGCTTTACAATATATAAAAAAAAAAATATCTAAATCTTTCTGGGTGCAGCTATTCTTTTGACGATTTTGACGATCTTATCCTTCCAAAAAATAAAAGCTTACCTTGAGATGTCCTTGTCTTGTGCAGTTAAAGATCCAAAATGTCTATGGGCCTAGGATTAAGATAGCATAATGTTACAAACCTTACCAAACAAAAAACTGGCTATTAACCTGTATAAGGCAAAAAGTATGATTCCAATGATGTTGATATTCCTAAATGTAACATACCTCTGGAAAGGCATGCGGTGCTGAAGTACTGCAGGTTTTGTAAAAGCCAGACTGTTCGTCCAGAAGGTTCTCCAGTGAGGCACACTTCCCTGTCGGTGGTGGCGAACACTCTTTCCCTCTAGACTGACCTGAGTGAACATTTGGTTGGGCATAGGTGACCTGGATAGATCTGTTGGAGTCTAGAATGCGACCTGCAGAGAGTGGCCTTAAGAGGTTCTTCTTGGAGGCTGCATTGGCTGAATGAGGTCTGTTACCCCAGTCCGAGTGCCTCCTTGCATTCGAGGGCCTCTGGCTGGGCACCTGTGGAGTCGGCTGCTGAGGTTCAGCCACCTTGTGGCCAGTTTTTCGTTCCATGTATGCCATCAAAGCCTTGTGCTGAAAGTGCTTAAGACTGCTTTTTGAGAAGCTGGAGGCTGACAGAGCACGTCCTCTCATCTCAAACATCTTTCGTCTGGCTGATACCAGGCCGTGCTCACCAGGGTTCTCCTCTGAGAGCAATACTTCGCTCTCGCTGCCAAGGGACCGGCAGGTCATATGAATGGGTCTGTCTGCCAGCTGGTGTAGTTTTTCTGGCTCAGAGTGAGACAGTTTTTTCTGCTCTGGGGTCAGACGCTTCCTAGAGCCGATTCGGGGCACCTGTGGCTGAGGAACATTTGGCTGCTTTACACTTTCCTTCTCAATCTGTTGACTAGCATTCCTTGAGGACTCTTCATTTGTTTCTTGAAACTTGGCCAGATGAGGTTGCAAGGGGTGTTCCAGCTTGGAATGCACATCCTGTAAAGGAGGGCCAGAAGGTACAACAGAGAGGCTCTTGTCAGACCACTGCTTAATTCTGCTTGGCCAAGAGAGCTGTAGATCTTTTCTTTTGAATGAAGTCTCTCTCAAAACCTTCGACTGGGCATCTTTCAGTTTAGCTTTATAGTACTTTTTGAAGGAATCATCTAACGTGTTGCATGGATAGGAGAAGAACTCCTTTGGTTTCTCTTCTGTTGGCACCTCACTGTGTGACGTGTCGTCTCCAGAAGATTCCTTGATTTCTGGATCCTTGCTTCCCAAACTAGAGGTTTTCTCAGTTTTGACCTTGTTCGTGTGGAAGGCCCTGTTAGCTCCAGTGAGGTGGTACAGCAGAGGAGTGGCCTCTTTGCTGATCTTCTCAGTTGGTACCTCCGCCAAGGGCTGTCTCGTCAATCGGTTTACAGGTTCATCTTTCTGCGCGTGGGCATTCTGTGTGTTTTCGGGGGCAGTCATAGTCTGAGACTTGTCAGGTGCTGAGAAGCTCTTCTCAGGGCCGCAGTAGAAGATAGGATGATTAGTGGTGTGATGTCTGCCTACGTCCATACTCATGGTCTTCTGGCCATCTTCCAAGTCGTCTGCCCTTTGTGCAGCGTTCTCGGTCTTACCGAAATGATTATACACATGGTTACTCTGAGGCTCCTTGTCTTCACTTGGCATGGTTAATTTGTTTTCCTCCTGAAAAAACAGTTTTCCATTGGGGCCGTCAGGGCTGCTTGGTTTTCTCACTTGAACATTCCTGAACATGTTTTCCATCGTACTATGAGACCTCTGCTGTTCAGCTTGCCTGTGGGGTTCGGCGCCGGAACTCTCTACCACACATTGCGTCTGCGGGATGCTGAAATCTGGTGATTTGTACACGCCAGTGACAAAATAGAACTGCCCTTTGTGTTGAATACTTCCACTGATTGTGTTTTGTGCCATGTGCCAGGAGTTGTTCACACATTGGTGCTCAGTGGCCGAAACCCCATAAGCTGAATGTGACCTCTTCTGTTCAATTTCGGACTGGCTGCCCTTGGCCTGTTGTGAGTGTTCTGGCTGACTTATCTGCAGAGGCAAGCGGCTTAAGACAGTTGCTGCCTTTGATTCGGGGATCTTATCCACAAGGTCTTGCTTCACTTGGTCCCTCTGATAATGATGCAGAACTCGCCGGCCATAGACGGGGTCATGCCTTGAACCGAGAACTTCAGGATTAGCTGTCTGGGTTCTATAAGAAGAAATGTCTGCCAGTTGCCCCTCAGGACTTTGGCGTGCCCTTGAGGTCTCAAGGTTCCTAGTGGTTACAAAGCTATCGATGCGAGCAGGAGGTGGTGGTGGGATTAAAGGGCTTGGAGCCTCTGGAGGATCTTTGATGCGGGGGCAGCCGTTATTGTTTTGATGATGCTGATGTTGCTGTTGTGCAATGGCCTCCATGGAACGGTACAGCTGGTCCATGCTCTTTGAATCGGACTCAAGGAGGCTGGGGCCATATACAGCCTTCACATACTTGAGATCCGCATAATGCAGGCTATGAGGGTGGAAATCGTCTGTCAGAAAGGGTGAAGGATAGTCCGGAGCACTGGATCCCCCAGAGAAAGAGCTGTAAGCTGAGTCCCCTTTGCCGTGATGGTGGGTGTACTGGTCTATGCTACTGGTAGACTTTGCAGGAGAAAGTCGACTGACGGGAAGGCTAAGAGGGTGCAGGTCGAGGTTGTTCATTCTCTCAAAGTGGAAGCTGTAGGAATCCATCTGGAGCACAAATTGGAAACATGGATCCAGGTGAAATGACGGACACAAAGACACATTAACTCGTTCCTCCTGTGTTTGTCAGGTCATATCTTCTTCGTCCTCTATCCAAATAACAATTAGAGGAGAATCCTCACAACACCTGAAGAAACAAATGACACCAAATGTTATTTGGATCAGACGTTCCCAAATTCTACAGCACACTACTAACTATACGTGGCTAACTGTACTGACAGTTAAAAAATTCTTTTCTGATATTTATCAAGCAAATGCAGCATAACTAATAAGGCAATCACTTTAAAGTTGATTAAATGACGTTTAGATAACGAACAGCATGTATTTTACACCAGTTGGGTAAAGTGTTAGATCTTTCGTTTCAACTTTTTCACACCCATGACGCTAATTGGCCAATTTTGCCCTCTATCAGCATGCTCCATCTGTTTTTATGAACAAACAGAGGCATCGTCCCATGAAAACAGACTAAATATGTGAACCAAAACTGCCAGCATCTTTTGGTCTGTAATGTGATTTCATTAAGAGATGAAAGGCATCTCAGGCTCTTGGTCCGGCATTCTCTGTTACCGTACTGCACTTGCTGCACAGAGCATCTGTGTTTACTAAAAATAACATGTTTGTGTTGGATTCTCAACACTGCATGTCTACTGGGCAAGTAGTTAAACAACAACAGTAGCAAATGTGTAGACAGGCAAGCATTTCAAACATGTTCAAGCCCAACATCTGTTTTAATGGAAATGGCTATGTAAATGGTTCCATCTTGGATCATTTATAAAAGAAGGTGACCGAATACCCTTTAAGCAGAGTGCTTGGTACGGTGTATCTCCCAGGACTTCCCCCTGATGTTATAATTAAATCTCTTTATGGGTCTTGTGGAATTCTTCCTCAAGTTAGTGCCCGTATTTACTGAGCTGCCCCTAACAGCTTATTGTCAGGATGACTAAGATCTTTATAAGACATTGGAAGGCTTGTAGGAGAGGAGGATAACTAGCCTCAACCTGAAGATCTGTAAACACAGCAATCAAAACTGAACAATATGCAATAATTGCTAAACCTTTATGCAACATGCCCACATGCAGAACCTTACCACATGCAGAACAGGCTGCAAAAGAGGATAGCCAAATGAAAGATACCATCTTCACCTCCCTTAGTAAGGGCTGTGCACATTGGGGTAGTGGTAATCAAAAATGCCTGGAATGCTATTTCATCTTGGGTAAAATAATTTGGGATTAATCATGTGATAATTCCAGAGTGGATTAAGCAGTGTTGAGGAACTCTATGAATGTTAGCTATTAAATGTTAACTATGCACTGTTAAACATTTACAGTATTGTGGAAAAGTCAGACCACCCTTCATTTGGTTTCTAGTCAAATTGGCCAGTTAGTACAAAGCTAATCATTTTTCAGCAGCAGGAAAAAAAAAAAAAAATATCAGGAAACTTATATTTAACAGAGCCTCAACATCCAAATACTTAATATATACACATTTCCTGTATTTGTGCCTCTTTACCTTTATTACATCTCACCGTTTAGGAGAACCATTTAATTTTTTTTAAGAAATCCATATATATCCTATATATTCCCAACCTTTGAAGTTCATTCTTAGAAGTAGAAGCTTTTACCTTTATAGTCAAATAATCTGTCGATTATTAAAACAAATCTAAACATTTATTCGAATTATAAATCATCCAATTATAAAATAACTGTTGTGCAGCTAACAGACAGATTTTCTCACAGTGGAAGGATAGACAGAAACACCTGTGGATGTTCTCCAATCTGAAGCAAGAGAGGAGCTTGGCTTTCTTTCAGTGCTGTTTATCTGATGGGGGCAGTTTTGGTGGTGTATCAGGTCTTGGAAGTTAGATGCGTGAAAGGTCATCCCAGACAGGTCTAAAAAGTTTAAAAATGTCCTATTCACCTTCAGGCAGCCTGTAACGGTTTTACTGAGTTTATAATTTCATCATATCTAATATTTTATTCATTTCAGTCTTTTATTAATCTTGTATATTATTTATTATTATATAATTTATTTTCTCCATCACTGTTTATTTTTTATTTCTATTAGGTTTAAAATCCTTTTTATTTTGACTTATTTAGAATCATTAGTTATTTATTTGTACCTTTTTAATAAAACTTTATTGATTGTACATTTTTAATTACATTTTATTTGTTTATTGTTTATGTTGTCTTTTTCAATTTCATTAACCACGGTAAATTCCATTTTATTCCCTTTCTCAATCCCTTTAAGCTGTGAAAGCTCGGCTGCACTTAAATGTATCTCTAGGGTTAGTTATAAAAATAAAATAAAAGTTGACTGATTGATTGACAGTACTATTAATTTTGATGCATGGTAGAGTGTGGTGCCCTAATTGTGACGACATTTCAGCGCAGTAGTTTTATTAAATTTTTTTTATGCATTTAATTTTTGCACTGATAGTCATCCATTAGAGTGTTTCCACTACGATGTTCATTTCAGACACACAACACTCACAGCATAGAGATAAAATCTCTCGTGAGAAACATGAATGATGCATGACACCACTGAAGGGCATGCAGGTTCCTAATCATAGCTCAAAACAGCTACACTTATTCCACTCGCCTGACAAGCACCTGCACAGGTCATACAAGGCATGGAACAGAAACAGGAAACCCAACGGCATGAGAGCCTTCACTGACGTTAGACAATGATGTTAGACAACAAAATAGCACAGTAAGACTCTCTGTTAATGCAACCAAATAAAAACTACCCCAAGGAGCATTGAGGCTGTTTTAACACCACTAGAGCATGACGAGGCAGGCGCAAACCCATCGCTTAATTGATTGCTCCACGTGGAACACAGTGGCTTGAATTCATATTCTGCAATGTGTACACACGGGCATTCATGTGAAAGAGCGAGACCGTTCATAATGATCTGGGCACGCATACTGGGAGCACTCAGCTGGAAACCCTGAGAGCAAGATCACTTCCCAGGACCATTTTGCCTATACAAACATGCACAAAGAGGGGAAATGAAAACTTATACCTTACATAAAGTGGGGAAATTAGCCACTTTTGCTTGGTATAAGGGTTACTATATGGATTAATGACTAAATAATCCAAATTAAACACATTCATAACACTATACAAGGAATATCTCCTGCCTTACCAGAAGTACTGGCTGCAAAGTCCAAGAAAGAGAAAAGAATGGTCCAGTATTCCCGTTTAAGCCACTCTGCAAACACATCCTTGGAGAGTCATCTCCTGCTACAGACTTGTTACTTGGGCTGCTTGCACACAGTGGAGCTCCGGCTGGCCTTGCTCTCCTCAAACCCTGCTGGGAGGCCGGGCTTTGCACGCCTGTGACGTCCACCCTGCAAACGCACAATAGGCCCAGCAGAGGGAATATTTCACTGCTGATAATGGTGTCTGAAGAGGGGAAAAAAGGCCTCACATTCCTGGCTGCCTTCAAAGAAAGGAAGGGCCTGGGCGCCATTCATTCCCAGAGTTCTTTGCACATGGAGAGTTGCCAAGCAGGAGGGGAGAGACGCTTGGGTAGAAACCCTCACTCAGAGGAGTGACCCTCCCTCTGAACAGGCCTAATCAACCAGAGATGTGCAGCAGTGGTGGAGTAAATGCATCTAAGCCGAAAGTTCAGGAATATGGCATAGTCAAATTTGCAGTAGTCATGCTTCTTCAGTAACAATGCAACTCCAATGGCACATTTATTTTGGTGCTGTAATGGTGCTGGCACTAACAAGGTGAGTTGTGGGGGCATCACTGCTCCCTGAATGTCCGCAATTGTGGCTGTTGGGTCAGTTAGGTACAGCAAGTAGGTCTGTCCTTGCATAAATCACATGCACGGCCAGGCGTGAAACTTTAATCATTTGCATGTCTCACGATGTCAAACTTACCCACCAAGTTTCATTCCTGTCGGTTGATTCCTTCTGGGTGCAGCCATTAGTGCAACTGTTCTTTTGATGATGAGTGTAATTCAACTACAACCAAAGGTAAATATCATCAAGGCTTTCTAGCTGCTACACTTCATTGCTAATGGCTCAAAATTAATGATTCCACTTGCTCATTCCACTGTGTTCATAATGTGTTCAAGTTAATAACCCTAAACAGGTTTGTTATCGAACAGAGGTATGCAGAACTCTCAGGTTTCAGAAGAAACACCACTCCTCTCTGTAACAGGTGACTAAAATTCCCAACGTCTCAAGATTCTTTAGAAGGGCCGGATGAATAAAAGGAAATAAAAGTAGATTTTTAAGCCATCCAGTACACTTACACTGCTGTGTGGAAAGACGGAGACCACTAACACTGGCAGTCAAAGCGAATTCAACTCTCCATATTTCTCTTTTTTCCTTGTACCTACCGTTTTGACTAAACATTGCTTTTGCATAGCGCTGCAGACGTACACATCCCTGCACCTTCTTTACTCTGAAAAACAACATTGTTGTTTTTAACTTCCTGCCATTCACACCTGCCAGATGAATGAGAGTCACAAAGGCTCATGAGGTACGACATGGGAAAGCTATTCTTAACCACAAGCACTCTAAAACACTCCTCTCTGACCAATAGCAACCAGAATCAATGGTAAAGGGGACCCTGACTGTTAAGATGTATAGCCCCCAATATGGTGTGGATGTCCAATAGTATTCAAATCTACTGTATAAACCAAGCAAAACAATATATTTATTATAAAAAAAAAAACAGAAACATTTTATTAGACAGCTGCCATGTATGTTGCAACATTAACTGATTGCTCTCTTTCTTGTCCACTGAGTAAGGACAGTGAGCTAAATACCTCATTCAACTCTAATATATTATTCAGCCATGCCTAATTTAGCTAGAGCATGACGTTCCTCAAAAAACTGAGGGACTGTCTTATTTTCCATTGGACTGACTCCATTGCAGTCATATTAGAAGAGGAATATATATACAAATACAAAAAAAAATAGAACAATTAACTAAAAATAAACTAAAATGAACTAAAATTAGCAACAGTCTTAAAAAAAAAAAAAAAACAAGTACCAAAATTTAATCACTACAGCAAGAACATTTTATATGCTTTATTTTAATATTAGCCTGAATAGATTAAATAATTAAACTACTATTATTATTATTAAATTAATAGAATTTGTGGAAGACTTGTATTGTAATTGTCCAATACAGTAGTTTTTTAGTTAAATCTCATTATGAGGACAAGCTTTTACATTATGTTGTGGATACTGTGTGATGTCAATGGTTAATAATATTCACTCACTACATCAAGAACATTGTATGTCTTTTTTAATATTAGTATGAATAAATGTGCCATTAGGGAAAACTTTTATAGAGTGCAGTGAATGTATTCCATTAGTCTTTTATTGAAATCTCATAATGAGGACAAGCTTTTACAATATGTTAGGGATATTGCGTGAAGTCGCTGGTTAATAAAAAAACTAATCATGATATTAATATCAAGCAGGAGCCCCGAGGAAGTCAAAGGGTTTGTCCAGGCTTGGTAAAGAGATTATAACCACGCTAGAGGAATCCAGGACTGGAATTCCAGGATGTCAGAGACACTAACTGTTCTGGTCTGCTGGCTGTGAGGCCAGGACCACCTGGGCCTCATCATGTGAATGCCATGCTAAGGCTTACAATAAAATGTTTAGGGCTTTAAGCTGACTTCCAAGACAACCGGGTCAAATTCCACAGTACATTTGCAGGAAAATGCATTGAAATATGTCGAGCGACTGTGCGATCCCAACAATAACAATAACTAGGTAGGCCCTGACCCAGTCTGGAAACAACTGCTGTCTGGGATTACAGGGCACAAGCAAAGGACTTCCTCAGTTCTGACTTTTGACCCAGACAGTTAAAATACAATAAGCGACAGTAATTCACCACAGGAGTACGGTCGGACCAATATCTCAAACAAAAGTGGGTGTAGTATAAAAGGCACTTTATTAACCAGCCTTATAATACAATTCCACTTACTGTACACCAACACACTACTTACAGTACACTAACACATTACACTTACTGAGCTACTGTACACCAACACACTCCTTACAGTACACTAACACATTACACTTACTGAGTTACTGTACACCAACACACTACTTACAGTACACTAACACATTACACTTACTGAGCTACTGTACACCAACACACTACTAACAGTACACTAACACATTACACTTACTGACACCAACACACTCATTACAGTACACTAACACATTACACTTACTGACTTACTGACACCAACACACTCATAACAGTACACTAACACATTACACTTACCGAGTTACTGTACACCAACACACTACTTACAGTACACTAACACATTACAGTTACTGAGTTACTGTACACCAACACACTACTTACAGTACACTAACACATTACACTTACTGAGTTACTGTACACCAACACACTACTTACAGTACACTAACACATTACAGTTACTGAGTTACTGTACACCAACACACTACTTACAGTACACTAACACATTACAGTTACTGAGTTACTGTACACCAACACACTACTTACAGTACACTAACACATTACACTTACTGAGTTACTGTACACCAACACACTACTTACAGTACACTAACACATTACACTTACTGAGTTACCTACATATGGTTCTGTACAACACTGTGTATACTGATATTTTGTTTTTAAAGGTTTAATAAAGCTGAAAAATATACAAAATGCAATTTATATATATAAAATAATAAATGTATATATTTTAATATATTTATTTATATACATATAATTGTGATATTGACACACTCAGAAAAGCACACTGTGGTGCAACTGAACCACAGTACTGATAGAATATTGCCTTAGTGCCCACCTAAAGCATGTACAGATTTCCGCCCAACAAAAAAAAGCTTTTCTATTTTTGACATCTGTGTACACAGATCCTCCAGTTACATTAGTAATACAGGGTCTTTTACAGAAGGGACTTTTTTCATTACAGAATAACTCAATTTAACTCAATTTAAGCGAAGGCCTTGAAGCTTTATTAAAAGTGACCAGAAGCTACCAGAGGAAGACCAGTATAAATCACTTCTACATAAATAGGGAGGTGATAAGAGTGGAACCTGAATTTCTGATGGTGTAAGTGAACAATGTTTTGTCCAACAACAACCTCTCTCACACTTCCTTACACACAGTTAAACACTTTCATGCACCAGTAGCAAAATGAGTCATGAGTCATGAGCCAAAATCCAGGCAGTTCAACACAAAGAGCACAAAAAAGCCCCAAGTCCTGCAAATCGTTCCTCTTCAGGGAGTAATGAGGCCAACCAAGTAAGCCCATATATAGAAAAAGCCAGACAGGGAAGGAGAGAAGAGAGGAGTGTGAGCGAGAAAAGGGCTCACAGAATAGAGAGTAACTTGTCAATACTGGGCAGGTAAAGTGAGTTAAAGTCCAGAAATAGAGCACAACACAATTACTCTCTCCACAACAATATACGTTGTATACGGCAGAATACAGAGTAACAACACTCATCAAAAAGGCATTCGCTCATCAGCAAAACGAAGTGTTGGACTGCAGTGCTATTTGGGAAGGAAGATAAAGGTGAAACTTAAACCATTTGCGTGTCTCACAATGCCAAACCTGCCCACCAAGTTTCAGTCCTGTCGGTTGATTCCTTGGATTCTTTTGATGCATCTATTAGTGCAATTATCCTTTTGATGATGAGAGTATAATCAGTAAGCGTGATAACAAGAGCAATTTCACTAAGGACATTTGCCCTGTATAGTGGGAGGCATTCATTAATATTAAATATTAATGATTCGGAATGCTTTGAACTGTGATACTGAGTGTCTATGCAAAGGTAACAGAAAAATGACACTCACGTTCAAAAGACATCTTCCTCTCCATTCGTCTTTTCCCTATTCTGTGCTACAAAAGACGACTGCCTCTCTTACAGCCCAAGAGGCAAGACGGAAAGAAATGTAAAGCAAGAGGATACAGAGAACAAACATGGAGGAAATGACCCATTTCCTGGACAGAGGTGTTCTTAATTTAAGCTCATATTCACAGCAGCTTCTATTGACACAACAGACACCAGCAGCACAACAGTACAAAACAGTACGGAGCCTGAGAAAGGGCCTGGTATGGCAAGCGAACAATCAGCCATGACCTGTGGCAGGGATATGGATATGGGTTTTTGCTGCATTTTTCCATTATTTTTATTTATACTTAGTACTTTAGCATTTTTTGGGCTGCACTCGATTCCTGGACTCCAGCAACCTGTCTATAATGAACACAAGAGCAACAAGGAAAGTGTTATGGATCATCATGTGGTGGTGGTGGTGGTGGTTTAAATGTCTGGGGGATCTTTACCTGGCATGATGTAGGACCACTAATAACACTGCACCAGCCTCTGAATGCCAACAGCTACTTGGCAATCCTAGCAGATCATGTGCACCTGTACACTCTTCCCTGATGGTGATGGAATCTATCAACAGGATGATGCCCCACCTCACTGCGCAAGGGCGGTGTGCAAGTGGTTTTAGGAGCATGACAGTGACTTTGGTGCCTTTCCCTGACCTGCTAACTCACCTGATCTCAATCCATTGGAGCACATCTGGGAACACCTAAATTGTTAGGTTCACCATGCTGACCAACTACCACACAACCTGAGGAACGTCAGTGCTCTGCTGCAGTGTTTATTGGCTGACACAACAAAAATACCATTATGGTGTATTTACAGTGCCTTATTCACCATGAAAACTTTAGAGTCATATTATGATGACCACTTCTCACTTTCAAAGGCAGAAGTACATAGCTCATGAAGGAAGTCCTGTGTCAAGAGCTTTGTTTGGTGGGTATATAAGGTTTGCGATAGGCTGTCTGCACACATATCCCTCATTGCTGTGATGGGTAAAAGGGGTGAAACATGCTGATTGTCCTCCGTGGTACGGATGAGATTTTCCGAGAAAACAAACAAGCATGTCACACGGCTGGAAATGTCCGACATTAGTTGAAGGAGCTACGCCCCAATTCCACAGGCTCGACCCCATTGAGGATCTGCGGGACCACCTTGATCGTTATGATTACTTTATGGGCCCACCCCCATGCACCCTCCAGCAGCTGTTGGATGCATTGCAGTCAGCATGGTTCCAGATACTTGTGACAACCTCCAAGTACCTTACCAAGTCACTCCTAGTGTGGGTCACTGATAAAACCTGGACAGTTGGGACAGTTAAAACACCAGGTCTCCTTATTTTTTCTGTGTTGCATGATGGTAAATAAGTGATGTAATGACTGAACTGCTGCAATAAATGTATTCTATTTTTTTGGCCACCAAAAGAAGCTTTGTTTTTACAAATAGTGAATGTGCAGCAGCAGCAGAAATACCAAAGACATTTAATTTTAGAAGCTGTTCGGCTGATAAGAGGGTTACTTTGAAAAACTCATATCAGCTAATCATATCTGAACTTTGTGCAGGAGGAGTTCAGCCAAGAACGCAACAGAACCAGGTACATAAAGATATACAGCAAAAGAAAAAGCAGGGAGTCACTTTGTGGGGCTTAAGCTTTTGCTTAGGATTGTCTTGCGCTTGCTTTGCAAAAGAAACAGAATTCCAATCACACACATACAGTTTGGACTGGCAAGGCTTTTTTCCCCCCAATCCCCTAAATGCTTGCAAGGCAGTCTATCCAATGCCTTATCGGTATCCTGGTGGCCTGGCAATTATACAAGGAAAGGAATGTGCAAGATAAGCTGACACAGGTAAAGCAAACATGGACAGCACATAATGCATTATGTCATGAGTCTTTATGAGAAACTTAATCTGTACAGCGGGATGGGTGGTCAAACATTAGCCTTGGTTTCAGACATTCCTTGTAACTGCCAGAGGGCAAAAAAGATCTCTGACCACTGAGCATCACTAATATGTGGCTTGCTATGCGCTTTTATGCCCAAGGTTTCATCCAGGACCATGAGAATCATAAGAACAAAGTTTAATTTTCATCCTTACATAATATTTAATCCTCAGAGAGAAACAAAGTATCACAAGTTACTCCCTGACAGCAACCATCACAATGCTGGCAAACATCACCCATGCAGGAAATTCTTAGGAACATTAAGAATGTTTACGCCACTGGAAGCTGGGAAAGAATCTTCAAGCCTGCCAGATCCATTTAGCTCCTTCAGTCATGCTGGAAAGCACGTTAAGATGGCAGGTAATCCTACCAGGGAGCTAGAACATCTCCAAATTCTCATATTACATTAACAATGAGCCTTGGGCCAATGTTGACATGGGATCAAGTGACACCTACTAGCTGTCGATCATATTTAGTGTCTGATGCAAGACATATATATCGTCGCTGTCCAAAGAAAAACATGTATCTCCAAAATGGCAACTTTACAGGAGAGGCCAAAAACCTGATTGAATTTTAATGTAAGTCAATGGAACCAGACGTTTCTCCAAGCATGTTTTGGATATATGTAATGTAATCAAATGATGGCAAAAAATAAAAATCGACCAAATTGGAGATACATGGTTTTCATTGGACAGTGACGATATATATATATATATATGCCATGGACTGGACATTGGACATGTTTCTGGATGTAGAATGTAGGCTGGATGTAAGCCACATCAATGTCCAGACACTCATGCATCAAAGCAACGCACAGATTTGGTGCAGGACTTCCCTGGCACAATTCTGAAAAGAAATTCCTGTAGCCTAGGATCTACTGTCAGTAGACCCGTATGACAAGACATTTACTGCACTGTACCCCCTTTTCTCACTCTATGAATCCCATCACACCTCCTGTACACCCCAGGTATTTATAGCTCCAGGAGCCTGAAGTTACTACCACCTTAAACATGCAAGAGGACTATTTTTTTTTTGCCCATAAGCATAAATATATGAACGTATGAGAATGACTGCATATATAAACATATTCTACGTATATATATGAATGAAACATTTGTAAATGACAGGTATAAACTTGCAAACCTACAATAACAAACAGATACAACAACTTAATTAGCAAGCATGAATCAAACATGACACACCTTTTCTTATGCAATGCTCATTTACGTAATTAAATGTCATGTTAGTTTGTTTCACAGTACTTTCACTGTTCATTATACATAGTTTAGCAAAATATATGTATATATTGATGGGCATTTCCTAAGCTAGAAAAGACCAAGTAGTGCCACCTTTAAAAAAAAATAAAACCATGTATGCAATGATCAATTTCAACATGTCACCTACTGTGCTTCACTAAACCTAGTTCAGCAGAACTAATTTTACTTACTGTTTAGTCCAACATGCAGATGGAAACTGTTCTTAAGCACTGATGATGTCCAAAATATGATGAGCAAAGCATACTTAAAGATTTGTCAGGATAACTATAAATACTGTAATTTATACCCAGCCCTGCTCCGCAGCATGCAGATCCACAGACAACCCAGCCGTTTGGCTCTGCGACTTGGTTATTATCCTTTTCGGTTGGCTAGAAGACTCTGTTAATAATTAAGTGAAGGCAGAGAACACTCACTTATGCATTATTGACTCTTCACGAGCTTTGCCAGCGCACGCACGCACGCCCACACACACACACACACACACACACACACACACACACACACACACACACACACACACACACACACACACACACACACACACACACACACACATAACAGACAGAAGTCGGCTTTAGGGAAATAAGATGACATCAGCACTCTGAGTGAAGTTGTCCCTCACTGTCCCCAGCTATACACGGCCTATCCAACGCTCATCAGAGCAGCAGGTGAACACATAACCTCATCTTAAGGCTATGAGGAGAACATGAAGACATTTGCATTCCTCACTGCAAATGAATAATCAAATGACCTTGAGAAAATTCAACACACATCCAATCATGCAGAAGGCTGCACCTGTTTCTAAGCAGTTCCCTTTTTATTATTATTATTTTTTTATTACGAATATAAGTGCGACGCTGGCAAGAGTACAATTAACAGGGGTACAGTATCTAAGCAAGTTCTGCCAGGTAACATAAACAGGTGAAGAGGAAGACATTCGGTGCATTTGCATAGCCACAGTAGATATTTGACTTGCAAAAGGACCACCAATCTCTTACGACCGTCTATAATGATCACGCACAAATGCATGAGGCCAAAGAAGACACCCCAATGTAAATACGTTAATGAATCTTCACATCAACTTGTTAGAGATTTTCACAGATATTTCACAGTGCAATAGCCATGATAATGCATCACCATACATATTACTGCAACAGTGCTTCACACAGAATGGACATTCATTCATATTCTAAGGAGATTATTCCTTGCTATGGGATGCTGGAACCATGCCAGGACCAAAGGCAGGAAACACTGTGGACAGGCCACTAGTCCGTCAAAGGGGGGAGATGAGTTACCCTCATCAGTCTGTCAATTCACAGTTCACAACTTTCCGGTGCTCTTCCTGAATCCCATGACTTCCAGCACTCTGGATTTGACTCTGTCATATTTGGCATGTTGACAGTGATACAAAAGACACTTTGAAATCTGATTTGAGGTGCCAGAGTGCTCAGACTGAGACACATCTGTACAAAATAGAATAAAAATCACATTTCAAACAACTTTCAAATACAGTGTGAATCTGACTTCCAGATCTTAAAATAAAAAAAAAAAAAAAAATTCATTCAATCTGGATACAATCTGGATATGCCAGAAAAAAAAGATGTGGGTTTCCAGTCTGAACATAGCCTTTATAAGCTATAGGACAACAGTGGCAAAAGTTTCTCCAGCATTTCCCCCTGCTGCGTAGCCTGAGGCGCTGTGGAAAGCCTGTCTAGAATTAGAAACCTAACCCCAGCAATGAAGACCACAGCAAAGAAGATGAGCTTCCAGAAGCGCTCAGACATTTCTCAGGCTCTGAAGCCTGACACAAAGGCCATTATGGTAAAACCTGAACACTGTATAAGATAATGTCTGCCATTAGGCCCCGAATGGTAACAATATGAAGGAACGTGTGACAAGTTCTTCTCCCCGGACCTCATTATCGTCATTACAATCCCTTTCTTAATTCCAACTGATGAAAAAGACCACCCTTCAGAGCAGGTATTCTATTCTGAGAGCAAGAATGAGAGAGAGGGGGAGGTGGAGGGGGAGGTGTTCTATAGAACAAAAAACACACACAGATTAAACTTCAGCCTGCTGCACTGCAACAGTACCACACTCACTGAACTTTGTTACCTGGCACAAATGTAGGCCGAAGAGAGGGAACAGCAATAAAGCTGTTTTGCAAATCTGAGTGAGGACAGCAACACTCCCCTGTTTTTGTAGCGCAGACCAGCAGATATGCTGTAATTATGTGCTAAACTCTGAGGCTTCCACATGACACTGTAATGTAAATACCTCTTTTATGAGATAACGTGACAACGGTATCACCAGAGCCGCAGATATCCAAGGTGTGGTGACGGCTCATCACACACACCTTCTCATCAGGGGCAATAAGGTTGGAACCTTAGTATCTGGCAGGTTTCGCCATGCTAATGGACACTGACTGTATACGGCATCACAGTATGCATGGTGTGGCTGCACTACATACAGTAGTCAGATAGCACAGTTACAAGAACACAGCAGCTTCATAACACAGTTACTAGCTTTACATGCATCAATTACATAACAAGGGATGCACTCATATGGAAATTCTAGGCCAACGTTATTCATGTAAACACCACCACTCAGACGTTTAGACACAGCTGCTAACAGAAGGTTCTCGTTGGTTTTAGCTTAATGCTGTACTATAGAATAAAAGTGAAGACCTCAAACTATGACATATCACTCATGGGTTTATGCAGTGCACCTTAAAAACCACCAAAATGGAACTTTACAGGAGGATAAAACAGCTTTCTTAACCTGCAGTGGAGGTTTATATAACAAGACAATTTGTTGGGACGGTTAGGTCTTAGCTTGTAGAGTCTCTAAAATAAGCTACATCATCCCATTTAGTTGGGTGTGTCTAAACTTTTGACTGGAACTGTACATCTCCCAATGCTGATACCAAATCTTGCACAAAAGAAATCAGGACAACTGTATATCTATCTGAAACCTTTATCATTACATTTCTATAGGGTTTCTGTAGATCCATAACTGTGGTCATGTCTTCAGGCAAAGGCACTTACATTTGTATCAAAGCAAACAGGATGGTGTGTATATCTGAGCTTATCTTTTATGTGGGCAGTAGCCTACTTTTTATAAGTTGATTGGTTTTTGCACTCTGAATATAGTTGTTTAGGTAGTTATTGGATGTGATGTGGTCATGTGGCTTGTCATCTGACTCACATGAGACTACAAAACCACCATTATGTGTCGAACAGTGTTGTAGACAAGACAGCTAGATCAGTTCACATACAGGCCAGGACTGGGACACGTCAAGTCTGAGTCAAGAATGAAAACAAGATTTAAAAAACATTATAATAAAAAATTGATAAATAATACATTTGTATGTATTGTAATGTACAGAGTGCATTCATTATCATTAACTGTACATTAGTGTAATATAGGGCATAGTGTATAGTAATGCATAGGCCACATTTTGTTATTACATTTTGTATATAAGCTCAACAAACAAAAAATTAGCCACCATGTGTTAAAGGTGGTAGTAACTTGTAGATGATGGGGCTATAAATACCTGCAGGATGTGAGTGACGGGACCATAGATTGAGAAGAGATGGTACAGTGCAGTGAATGTCTCGTTCTTTGTGTGGAAAACGGGTCGAAAGCAGGTGTTAATGATTGGCTAAATGGATTGACTTGATTGATTTGGGTTTGCCAAAGGTCGCAGTGTGAAGAAGCCAATCATTCTCAGTCCTCATTTTCATTCTGCCGAGTGTATAATCATGCAACTGCAACTGATGAAAAAGTGACTTAATTCTTCCCTTTTTTCTGCAATATTTTCAGAAATGTGCATAGCGCATGCGAGGAATTGTTTTGTAAGGGGGACTTGAATTTGAGGGGGTCTGAGTGGATGGAACTCTGATTCTTCCTGCGTGTGCCATCATGTGTTTATGGACTGGTAACTGCAATTCAGAGTAAAAAGCTAGAAAACACAGCTTTCCTGTTACACTGTCCCATGTATAATATTATACAACAAAATCTATTGCATATTTAATGTTTTAAAGAGGCTTCAAACAAGCAAACTTTAATGACCAGCAGTGTACCAACACCAGTCACCAAATAAACTGTAACCAAATAAACTGCAACCTGCACTTTACCCAGCACAAAAATAGAAGTGATAAACTGGAGCTATTAATGCAAATGAACACTCCGAAAATCACATCATATGCACAAGTTTACATTAACTAAGTGATGCAGACTCCCTGCTTTATTACTGCAATGCAAACAGACAAAAAAATAAACACATCGTTTTCCTACCCTGACTCATAAGAGCTGCAGCCATCCTGGTCTAGCTCCGAGATCTCCTAAACATCCTCAGTAGCTCTTTGTTCCACACAGGGAAATTCAGTCCTGTTTAAATGAACTAGCTGTGCAATTCTGCTGAGATCTTTATGCTGGGATTTTACTGTACCACCTTAATCTGTGCAGCATTCTGGTCTTGTGCTCTCCATATGCCATACAAAACAGGTTTTTCTAAGGTGCGGTGAGGTTGATCTGAACTTCTTTCTTTGGAGTTATAATAACCCAGCACCACCCAAACATGCTGCTCTTCCAGAGTACATAAAATGTGGCACTGAAGTAATGGTAAAATCCAAACATCTATCTGACGCAAATATAAAAAAAAAAAAAAAACACACAAATTAATAACATAAAAATGTCAATATCTACACGATTCAGATACTTTAACGCATTCTCAGGTAATATATACCTTATAGTTAGTAGAATTATTAACATTGTAAACACTTCACCATAAAATGCACAAATTCACATAGATCATTCCTCTAAGGTGGTTCGAGATGGAAGTTGAAAAGACATTTTCAGGGTAAAATATTTCTTGCTTTGAATGACGTCCACCTTAACTACTTAAACAAACAAACATTCCGTTTGGTCACAAAAACAATCTGTTTGCTAGCCATGAACTGGATATCGTTTTTGAATTTGTTAAATTATCAATACTGAAACATTTGGAAGATTCGGGAGGGAAAATTTAAGCTCATTTCCCGAGGATTTCGAAAACTCTGGCCAGTTCATTACAAGCATTTATTTCCCTAATATTTTATCTTGATTCACAAAAAGTTTTAGTGCTGAGAATTTGTGTTTCAGTATTGACAATTCCTCAGATCACACATTAATTATGTTCAGATTTTCAGCCACATTTACTTTAGAACCAATGAAATGTAACTGCTCACCATGTGGCCATAAGAGCCAGGAGTGTTTATAAATAGACATATAAGATAAACCCTAAAAACATAAAATAATAAATGAAAAATAAATAAATAAATAAAATAATTAAAAACTTGAAATTTAGGGGGTAAGCTTTGGGACAAGATCTTACCAAAAGAAAGTGTGTGTGTGTGTGTTTAGGTGTGTGTGTGTGTGTGTGTGTTTAGGTGTGTGTGTGTGTGTGTGTGTGTTTAGGTGTGTGTGTGTGTGTGTTTAGGTGTGTGTGTGTGTGTGTGTGTGTGTGTTCATTTATTCATTCATTCTTTCATTTTTTTAGCCTGAGCTGGTTCTTGCTGCAAATAAGATGTTGCTATGATTACAGATGGTTAATGCGTATAAATGGTTGTGCCCATTTCCTTCTATTCATTTTCCACTTGCATACAATGTGCTACCACTTTCGCTGAGTAAAACGACTGATGTAGTGTTTTTTAATGGGATAATCTAATATGCACAAACAAGCATAAATTCTAGCCCAGGGCTGCAGTACAACAGGGCCGTTTCCATGCTTGATCGCTCTAGAAAGAAGCAAACAACCAGAACCCCCAGCAGCGTTCCGACTCCGCCACAGCCAATCTCCAGCTCTGTCCAATCACAGCCCTCACATGATACTCCATGACATTCCAGTGCAGGTCAAACCACTCAGAGCAACAACCTCTCTGGGACCTGCTAATGTAAACTACTCATCTGCCAGACTTCCCTGAGCAGACTGTTTCTCCCTGTAACACCGACTACAATGTCTGTTCAACACTGTAGAGATTCGTGTTGACTCATCATTACATTATAGTTCTTTTCGGCTTCCTGTTTACTCTAACACCAGCAGAATGAACTGTTGACAATGACAATTTCTAACCAGTCGGACACCCGACCCTGATTACTCAGCACTCTTTTAGGCCAAAACACTCAGTTTCTAAAAAAAGCACAGGCATGGTTTACTTTCAACAGTAAGCCAGACGTAAAGAGTGAAGCATAAAACAAGCATCGTAAGCATGACTAATTACATCCATTCAATTTAACTCCAAAAGAACTAAATTCCTAATTTTATAACTACATTTGACAGTCCATAACTTTAACCACACGACACAGAAAGAGAAAGTGGGTAAGTGTGAATTAAGTGTGAGCTCTGAGCTCGACTGTCTAATAGAACCTGAGCTCAGCTCCACCGTTTAGAAGCAGAATAACTGAACATCTGAACAGGTAAATGTAGAACCCAACAGATCATTTACATAATCCTCATTCAAAACACGTCCAACATGACTACTCATCCTGAGGGTAATGCATCACATTCAATTCTGATCAGAACCTGAGCTGAGCTCCACAGTTTAGAAGCAGAATGAGTTTAGAACTGAAAGAGTCTCTCCACGTTTCCTGTACTTTACTGAAGGCGTGTGCAGAAGGTCAGTATCTGGAGATCTAAAATCACGAGAACAAAGAGATGTTACGTGATGTAAGCAGGTTCTAGATTATTGTCTAACACTATTCTAACAGATACAGGCAGCCAGTGCAGCTCTTAGTGAAAACAGTAGTGATATGAGCTCTGTTTAGTGTTTGTTAGGATCCGTTGTAGTAGAAATTGTAGGGATGGATTGTTGTGTTAGGAACCCCAGGAGAAGGACCAATACAGTGATCAATGCTGCTGCAACAATTGTTTCTCCGCTTTATCTGAAAGCTATTTTATTATTTACATAGTTTAGAGTTTACATGCGAAATAAAGAGTTCAGAGGTCATACTCAGGTCTCCTACTTTCAGGGTTTCAGGGTCAGGGTTTCAATACCGTAATCAGATTTTCAGTTTTTCTTAATTTAGTTGTAGAAATTTGTGTGACATCCACAGAGAAATAATGAGCGCGCAGCTTCTAAGTCTGTCTACCTGGAAATGTGTGTATAATTGAGTCGTCAGCACAGCTATGCAAGTTTATAACAAGTTTCCTAGTGATGTCACCTGGTGGAAACATATATAAAGACCATGCCCCCTAAACCGACCCTTGTGGTAACCATTTTGATAAATGATTTCCCTGTAAAACCAGGAACAGTCTGTTCTAAAACTGTGCCTGAGATGCCAACACAGTGCTCAGAACAGCTGATTAAAATCTTGTGGTCAACAGTATCACAAGCTGCACTAAGATCCAATACGGTGCACAATGTATGCGCAGTTTTCAGTGATGATTTGTTCACATCACACAAAGCTAAATGTGGAACCCATCAGATCATTTAGATAATCCTCATTCAAAACACGTCCAACGTGTCTACTCATCCAGAGGGTAATGCAGCACATTCAATTCTGATCACTGACCACTTAATATGAATCTCCACAGCAATTATTACATACAGTATTTTGCATGTTTATTTTCCATAGTTTTCATAATCTGTAATTTATGTTGCTTACAGAATGAGAACCGAGTGCGTTGCCATCCACCATCCTAAAGCAAAAGCATCCAGATAAACTAAAACGAAAAACACATACACCCTTCTTCTCACAAAAACAAGAAAAGATCTCCCTTCTGGCTGGTGGTGTAATACTTTGATAGGACGGCTGTGAGCAATGTTTGTTTATTTGAGCTTGAGCCAACTCTGTCCTCAGTTAGGAGCTACTATTAACAGGAAGGAAGCAGGGCACCTATTTGACCAGCGTGATAAATAAATCGCTAGGCGCAAATATTTATAGGGCAATTAATCTGAAATCATTGTGGCCGAGCTAGATTACGAATTCTATATCACCTTAAAATAAACTTGACTTCTACTTAGAAGCTCAATCAGAAACAATAATTCACATTACCGTGACAAGTACTGGGATGTAACGTTACGTCCCTGTACACAAAATAACTATGTGGGCAAAAATCATTTAATTTCTTTTTTTTATATTTTTTAATTTTAATGGCAAAGTGCTTATTACTACAAACTACAAATTAAATTCTGGTCCAACGAAACAAACAAAGTACAGCCAAATGTCTCCACCATACCAAAATTAAAAACATGCAAGGCATCGGTTTACTAACAAAGATTACTAGCAAATGTTTCAAAACCACCATAAAAGTGCCATATAGATGTATTTAAAAAGGCATAGAAAACACGTATAAATGAATGTGTTCATCAGTATGTGTGTCGTGCTGTAAGAGTTATATGGATATGGACTACCATCAAGTGCACTGTCAACCGTTTACTGCTGATTCACTAAGAGGGAACATTTTGAACTGTAACGTTACGGACACTGCAGCTAAGGAATGTAAAGGACACTGTTTACAATACTCATGCCATCATTTTCATTTCGAGGGCATGATCTGTGTGTCACTGGCACTGTGTTTGTGTCAAAACACCCATAACCGTCAGTACACAAGATCATTTAACGCACGAGAAACCGATGTGTCAATGAACATGTGAGGTAAATAGCAGTTAATAGTTTGGACACACGTAACTAAATTGGTGTCTTTCACAATCTTAAAGACATTCTGACATTTAATTTAGTTTTATTTATTTATCGCTTGTATTATCAGGAAAGTAATTTAAAAAGGGTCATTTACCTTTGGTTTCTGCATCTTTAACTTGCTAAAGCAGAAAACAAACCTACATCTAAATTTAAAATCTGTAGCTACAAATAAGAATTATGTGAAACTGAGAGATTCATTATATGAATCATCACTTATTTGTTTCAACAACTGATAAATTATTCCACTAGAAAAGCAGTTTATTGTTGCAGCCCCAGTTAGTTAAGCTAATGCTCTTGCTAATGTATGCTATAAAAATGCATCCTATGAATTTTCAGATTTCAGATTAAAACTGTAAAAAGTGTGCTCCTTTACAGAATACCACATGTACACTTGGATCTTCCTAAAGTGCATTTTGTTGGTTGAAACTGAAAGTGTGCAGCTGCGAGTCATCCTGCAAAACCTGACACAATCATTTTTCATATTAACTTCCCAGAGTCAGAAAGAAGCTTGAGCTCAGTGTTTTTATCTCTCAGATGTTACCGTTAAAACTTACAATATGTTATGAACTCTTAACACCTAATAGCTACATAGGAGCTATTTAATAATTGAATGGTTCATACTAAAATCTGAACAATTGATTATTCTCGTCAATATTCAACACTTTATTCAACAATCAAAACATTTTGTTGCAGTCCTAGTACACTAAAAGCACACTAACACATTACAATTACTGCGTTAATGTACACCAACACACTACACTTATTTAGTTACTGTACACCAATACACTACTTACAGTACACTAACACATTACCCTTACTGAGTTACTGTACACCAACATACTACTTCTTACAGTACACTAACACATTACACTTACCGAGTTACTGTACACCAACACACTACTTACAGTACACTAACGCATTACACTTACCGAGTTACTGTACACCAACACACTACTTACAGTACACTAACGCATTACACTTACCGAGTTACTGTACACCAACACACTACTTACAGTACACTAACGCATTACACTTACCGAGTTACCGTACACCAACACACTACACTTACAGAGTTACCGTACACCAACACACTACTTACAGTACACTAACGCATTACACTTACCGAGTTACCGTACACCAAACACTACTTACAGTACACTAACGCATTACCCTTACCGAGTCACCGTACACCAAACACTACTTACAGTACACTAACGCATTACACTTACCGAGTTACTGTACACCAAACACTACTTACAGTACACTAACACATTACACTTACTGAGTTACTGTACACCAACACACTACTTACAGTACACTAACACATTACACTTACTGAGTTACTGTACACCAACACACTACTTACAGCACACTAACACATTACACTTACTGAGTTACTGTACACCAACACACTACTTACAGCACACTAACACATTACACTTACTGAGGTACTGTACACCAACATACTACTTACAGCACACTAACACATTACTCTTACTGAGGTACTGTACACCAACACACTACTTACAGCACACTAACACATTACACTTACTGAGTTACTGTACACCAACACACTACTTACAGTACACTAACACATTACACTTACTGAGTTACTGTACACCAACACACTACTTACAGTACACTAACACATTACACTTACTGAGTTACTGTACACCAACACACTCCTTACAGTACACTAACACATTACACTTACTGAGTTACTGTACACCAACACACTACTTACAGTACACTAACACATTACACTTACTGAGTTACTGTACACCAACACACTACTTACAGTACACTAACACATTACACTTACTGAGTTACTGTACACCAACACACTACTTACAGTACACTAACACATTACACTTACTGAGTTACTGTACAACACTGGGTCCCATGTTCATGTGTGTCCACTCTCAAAGCAAGCCTGCGCTCTGCTCAGGCTGACTCTGGGCGCCACAGTGTTCATGCCAAGTGTGAAGTGATAGGGTTTCAGCTTTCAGCTCCAGGACACAACCATAGTGTCCAATTTCTTCACAACAATGCGCTCCAATTTTGCCATGTTTTTCCAACTTTGAATTAAACATACAGACACGACGGGGCCAAAAGGACACGCTGAATAATTTAGTGAGCTCTGTGGAGACCACCTTCTCAGAACAGCAGCTCAGCAAACTAAACAAGCAGATTAAAGTCAAGTGTGGCTGCAACCAAGAAGACTTCGGAAAGTTTAGCTGATTCCTGAAATGGATAAATGATTTTATAAAATTTACAATACTTAAAATCATAAGTGACATGTCTAAATTTGAACAAATGTATTTTTTAAAACTCTGAATCAGAACGATTCTCACTTTTACCTTACAAATCTGAAATTCAAGGGTGTGCGAAGTAGCAGCAATAAAATGTAAAACAATTAAACCAGTTTTTCTAATCAGGTGAACAAAAATCATAACCTGATTTGAAAGCGCACTAAACCTCTCCATATGCCTCATATGCCTTCTGCTGGCGGTCTACACTCTGTTGCAACTACATTCACATAGCACATCTCTTTACTGAAATGGAGGAAATCGACTAATAAATTAGTTGCCAACTAATCCGCCAGTTGATTCGAGTCGACTAAGTCGATTCATCGCTGCAGCCCTAACGTCCAGCTCTTGCTCTCACTTTCGACAGGTGTACGTTACATACAAACACCAGATATCCGAATTCAAGCGGGAGTCTTGTTTTTTGGTCTGCTGCTATGAAAGAGGACTGAAACGACCTCAGTGCCCACCTTCTCGTCATTCTGAGCTGTGGAGGTGGAAGTGCAGCAGTTCGCACAGAACGGCTGAATCTGAGGAGAAACAGGTTTGGCGGAGTTCAGTTGTTTTCCCATTAGCTTCTGTGGTCAAAGGCCGCCTGAACAGACTGCTTGTGTAAGAGTCCAGAACACCTGTTACCAAACCTGCCCGAACACAGCTTCAGAGGAATACACCGGGCCACTACTTCACAGTGGACCGGTTCTTCTGTAGGTTTCGGTCCAGTACCCCCACAAACAGCCCGCCAATGCTGAGCAGCAAGACTCCGGTGGTGTGTTGTACACAAAGCAGCTCAGACACCTTTGAACAAACCGTCTCAGATGTTTCTCACCTGGAATTCCCTTCTCCTGGAATTCCGCCACCGTTCCCGTGCTCCCCGGTGTCAGGTCTGGGATGAAGGAAGGACGACACTACTGAGAGACTCTCCGGTCCCTGCTCCCTCGGGAGGAACACTCAGCACAGCGCAGCACCTCCAGCGGAGAGAGTTCGCGAGGTAGACTTCAAAGGAGCCAATGAAGTAGCAGAGGGGCGTGGCTACGGCTTAGCAGCAGGCTCATTCAGAAGGTAAAGCCGTTCATGGCTGGTTCAGTGATTGTAACCCTATTTGTTTGTTTGTTTATCTGTAGATTGTTTTTGTAAACATCAAAGTTATTTGTCACATACATGCACAAATGTTTTGACGACGCTCGCATTAAACACAAAAAATCTAAATCGGTGAAGTTTTTGAGAGTTTGAGAGTTTTTGAGCCATTTTGTGCCATTTGTGATTTTCACACAGAAGAATTTGCTATCCGTGAAGTGAAACACCCACATACACACACTAGTGCCTTGCTCAAGGGCACCTCAGTCGTCACTGCCAGTTTATACTTTATAGAATTTTATATGAGCCATTATCAAAAGAACAGTTGCTCGTATAGCTGCACCCAGAAAGAACCAACGGACAGGATTGAAACTTGGTGGGTAGGTTTGACATTGTGAGACATGCAAATGATTCAAGGTTTATGATCAGCCACGCATGTGATGCAGGGATGGGCCTTATCACTGTACCTGACTGGCCCAACAGACACGATTGCAGACATTCAGCGAGCAGTGATGCCCTTCATGACTCATCCTGTTGGTGCCAGCAGCATTGGCAGATGGCTGCACAACACAGGACCACATGTGAACGACTGCCCTTAACAGCACGTCAGTGTCACCAAAGACTACAATGGTGTCATGCCAAACTGTCATGGACTGATTCAGAATGTGTGGAGGCACTATGAATGGTTTGTTGTCACATGTCACATATCCAGAAGCCCAGCCATCACTCCAACGAGTCCCCTGGACACGTTTCTGGATGTGGGCCACATCAATGTTCAGAAACTCTTACATCAAAGAATTGCACATGTGCGCCAGAGTTGATGGATGCCTTCCCTGGCACGTTTCTCAGGAGAATGTCCTGTAGCCTGGGATTTGTGCAACTGCTGGTAGATCCGTATGACGGCCTGCTTCCTGTTAATTCAGCTACTTCCTTCACATTACTCTAATTATTGGCTCAGTTATGATGTTATTAAAGTGAGCACTGAATACCACTGAAAGCTGCTTGGCAGTGCCTGCATAGCTGCTACGTAGCATTGCTGAAAGTCTTAAAGGCCTGTGCATTTCTCTGCCGTGCAAATGCTCTTACACTTAATTAGGTTGTTTCAGTTCACATTGTGCTTCTTCGAGCACACCCAGGCCATTGAACCAATCAGGGAGGCTTTGTCTGGTGCATAGTTGTGTGGGGTGCAAAGCTGACTGACATGTCAAATAGTTAGCATTTCTGTTCAAGCTGTATTCAGTCTATATGATTATGCTGCCTCAGGTGCTCTATTTACTTGAGCTCCCTGAAAAAAAACATCACCAGACAAAGTAGGTTAGTCATGTACAAATGACATTTATAACCATTTCATCATAAACTCATCATTAAAAGAATAGCTGCACCCAGACAGAAGTGTGGGATGGCAATGCTGTAGGGAGGGAAGATAAAGGTTACCAGGAACAATAAACAATGATACATTTATTGACTGATATGAGCAATATTTATTGAGCTACACATACAGAAGTAGTGTCTCTCAGTAGGCTAACTCAACATGCCAGCTTCTCAGCATGGAGTTGTAGAGGTTATTAATGGTGCCCTGCGATTATCCAACCCATGCAGCTTTAATATTCTCACACAGCTCCTGCAGATTCCGCAGTAGGGGTGAAGGTGGAGTGACACCAGGTCTTCTAGAAGCGTGACGTGTGCCAACAAACCGTTTGTCTTGGTGCTGACGATTCATTGGTCATCTTCACCAAGACAAAAGTGGGACACGTTATTTAAGAGGACCTGCTGCCATTCTGAGTCACTACATGACAGTCTGGCACGACACCATTGCACTCTTTGGCAACGCTGATGTGGTGTTAGGGGCAGTCATTGTAACAGTATGTGGGCATGTAGTCCTGGGTCATGCAGCTGTCTGCCAATGGTGCTGGCACTAACAGGATGACTCATGGAGGGCATCACTGCTCACTAAATGTCCAATTGCAGCTGTTGGGTCAGTCTGGTACAGTGATAAGGTCCATTCTTGCTTAAGTGCGCGGTCAAGTGTGCACACACTCCGTACAATGCTTTACCAGAACCTCTACCCATTTCACAAGTTCAAGTTCTCATGGAGCCTGTTCCAGCACTCATTTGGGCGGAAGGCAGGAAACACCTTGAGAGGCCATCAGTCCATCACAGGGCAGACACACATACACATTACCTCACATCTGGGGGGTGGCAATATAGCAGCTTAGGACTTTGGACTGTAGGAGGAACCCAGAGTACCCAGAGGAAACCCACACAGAAAGAACCTTGGACATCCCAGCTGGGAATCAAACACAGACCCTTCTGACTGTGAGGTGACAGTTCCACCCACTCTTTTCTTTTAGTCATTCCTCTGTGTAGTTTATAGATTCTTACTAGCACTTTATTGGAAACAGCAGTACGCTAATGTAATAGTATGAATAAATGAATTGATTGATTTGTTTGAAATGGACCCATACCCTTAATATCGAGTTTAAATGGAGTTTAAAGGTCTTTTGAGCAGATGGCAGTAGACTCTTGGCATCAGCTGTAAGCCCTCTTTTGACCATAGTCAATAAACTACACATCCCAGCAGCCCATGCTCTGAACTGCACTATAGTGTCATAAAGATGATAAAACGGTATACTAAATTTCTCAGCAAATACAAACAGACCCGCCCTCTATCGACATGTCTCCTCAATCTCCTCAATCCGTATATGGACACAAATCTATAAGCCGGGGTTGCCATATTTAAAAAATAAATAAATAAATAAATAAATAATTAAAAGGTTATTTGCATCCTCCTATTTAGCCTATAGCAGTTTAGCCCCGCCTATTCGAATTAAACCGGGGGTGTCTAATCTTTTCCACAAAAGAGCAACGTAGATGCAGGCTTTCACTCTATCAAAGCAGGAGTCATCTTTGGATTAAACAAGTGCACTCAGTTCTCCTGATGCAGGTTTGGAATTAAGACCTGTAGGCACACCGGCCCTGTGCTGATAAGACTGGGCACCTGGGCATCAAACGGTAATCAGTAGTTCTGAAACATTTGGCCTTAAATCAGCGAGGGGCAGACGTAGCCCCCGAAGAGTATTTTATTTCAGATGGTTTTTTTATCGTCATCAATGTTAGATATAAATACTCATGTCTGGGTTTATTGGTCCCTTTGGATAGTAAGCCAAACGGCTACATTCGTGTTGTAGACATTAAGACGCCTGGTTCCCCCTCAAAACCACTGTAAAGAAACCAGTGGGCAAGTTTCTGTGCAACAAACCATTTCATATCAAACCACTCTGAATGGTTCTGAATGAATGCCAAAGGATTTGGTTGCCTGTATCTGAGCGCTCCACCAACAAAAAGCCCTTTGACCTGCTGTAGATTTCCCAACTCTTGGTATGATCCGAAAGTCCACTCTTTAACCCGGAACGAGGAAGGAGGATTACAGGAGGCCAAGTTCACACAGTAATAGATAGGTAAGCTGTAGATGAGCATATGTTTGGGTGTTAACAATAAAAGTTTTGACACAGCACAACTGCCAGTCTGCGTATATGTGGAAAAAATAAAGTTATAAAGTTTTTCTAGTTCTCCTGCAAACTGATGTTCCTTTGTACGATTTCTGAGATTCAGTTTTGTTTGTTTAGTCCTTTTTACAACATGATTCAGAACATCTATGTTAGTAAATCAGGACCTGGCTATTTAGGCTTAGGGCTGGAGTTCCACAGGGATCACTTTTGGGCCACTATAATTTAGTGCCCATGTTACCGACTTACCACAACTGTCTTTCTGGGCTTGCTAATCATATGTATGCAGATGAGAATTATTTACCTGCCATTGAAAGTTTTTGGTTTGCAATACAAGCTTTTTAGACCATTTGATTAAATCTAGTCCTTCTCCTCTAAAATATTAGATACTGATATTGATCTGAAACGAAAGAGGGGGCAAAAGCTTGAGGTAGTGGATGAGGTTAAATATCTAGAGGTCACACTGAATTCAAAACCGTAAGAGCCCAGACCTGATTCCCTTTAAAAGAGAAGTGATGAGGAATCAGCTATAAGAGTAAATATGACTGATCTTACAGTGACAAAGAGGTCACATGGTCAGAGGTCAAAGTACCAGTAACATGTCTCAACAACCATTTGGCAACTAGTATGTCATCATTGTGCACTAGATATGGGTCTGAATGGGCTCTATGTAATACAGAACATGTTGGCAGAGCAATAGAACTGTTGAACTGGTTTAGAACAGACCTTAGAGATGCAAAACAAAAGATTTTAAATTGAGCTGGTTTTGTCTCACACACCAACCAATCACATCACCGTTCTGAAAATGAGGTCAATACAGAAACGGACTAGATACAGGAAGTTGAGTCTAGGTCACTTATAGCCCTTTTCCACCTAAGTGGAATAGGTTGCGTTCTAGTTCACACAACTTTGAGAACCATTCGGCGCATAGTAGGCTCCAACAAATAGTAGGTTCTTCAGCATGAACTGTGACGACATTCAGGGACGTGTCAGTCAATTAGGACAGAGAGGGCATCATGGATGTGACTCTGCTGAAGAACTTCTTCGTCTTCTAATCACTAGTGGTTGACCAGTGCCTGCTTTCTGGATATAAACAAACTTTCTGGAATAGCAGCACAAAACACTCGCAGGTAATCTACACACTTCAGTACCTTTGTACTACAGTACACTGGGTGTGCAGCGCCCTCTGTTGACTCCATGAGTGAGTGAAGGATAAAGCTGTATAAGTAACTTTCCAGACTTTAAGGGCTTGGGACCCATACATGACGTCCTGAGGGATAAGAAAACAATAATGATTAACAGACACTGTCCCAGTTACTTTCACAATAACAACAAAAGAATTAAAGAAGAATCGTGTTTTTATATGTTACGCTATTTAGGCAGTTAAAAAACTGGCACATAAAAACAATATAGAGAGAGACTCTTTCACTCTTTCATAACAACAACAATAATAATAATAATAATAATAATAATAATAATAATCACCCAGGAACATCAATGATCATATATTTTATTCTCAATACAGCAAAATACAAAGAATATTCGCAACAGACTCGGAAAACCCATTAGTATCCAGTAATACTCACTTCACAAAAAAAAATGTCTTTAAATTACAAGTTAGGATAATTGAGGCTCATGAGAGTACCTTAAATCATAAATCATATTGCATCCATAATATATATGTAAAAACTCCTTTCGTCAATCTCTTCTTAATACTTTAAAATCTAGACTTGATTTTGACTATACTGAACTGTCTGCGCCCACATAATTTGCCTTTCAAGAATTGTAAAATGAGTACAACATATACACAGAGACCAGTTCAACATACAGAAACACAGGCTACAGCGGTCCTTCAGCAGGACTTCCATAGGGTCAACTGCCAACGTCTCATAATCGAAAAAGGACCAGCAATATCAACCGAGTGACGACGCCATCGTATAGTACATAAAACAGACTAAGCGGTTCTAAGAATCTGACTGATGAAACACGCAGCGATACGGCTGTAGAAAAGAGAACAGTACAGTAACAGATGTGACGGGAAAGGAAATGAATGACGAAGTACACAGTCGAGGGGGTGGGTGCGGTGGTATGAAGAAATCAAAATCAAAAGAAAAATGCGTATAGTATTCACATTCTATTTACAACTTAATACAAATGTTAAACTGCCATAAAAATTTACCCTAAAAGACATTATGTACATTTGTACAGTGTAGTATTTAAATAGAAACATGCAAGTGTTCTGCTTTTGTATAGGATGTCAGAAAATTCATCTTACCCTGGATTATAGCTGTAATAAGAGACTTATTTGTTGAAATTCATCTAGAAATAAAACTCATCTAAAAGCAGTCATGTGAAATACAGTAGGAAATAAAAATGCCAAAGATGATAATAATAATAATAATAATAATAATAAAATAAAGGTGGCATGAAGGCCTTAGGAATATTTCTGTGACGTATCAAATCATATTCACCTGTAGTTATTCTCACCCTGGAACCTCTACTCAAAAGAAAGTAGTGCATAAGTTAAGTCAATATGCAAGTAACAAAACCCTGCTCATGTATGATCAATGGGCTCTGAGTAATGATCTGCAAACTCAAAAAAGAAAATTATTAGAAGGGTCATTTCAATATCAAGATCCTACATTTGCCGCTAACATCACCACAAATATGCTTTAGAGTGAAATGTACCACCATCTTTCAGCACGTATGCAACCAAACAGCAGGCAATTGTAGAAAATCTCTGCTTAGAATTGTCCCTTTATAGAACATATCGTCGCTGTCCAAGGAAAAGCAACCATCTCCAAATGGTAACTTTACAGGAGAGGCCAAACACCTGATTTAATTCTAATGTAAGTCAATGGAACCAGACATTGTGGAAAGCAGTTTTCAGCCATTTCTGTACATCATATTCATTAAATTTGCACACAATGTAAACGGCAGCTGCTGTGTTCAAATGACGGAGAAATGAAAAAATCGACAAAAATGGAGACACGTGTTTGTCTCTGGACAGAGACGATATACATAGAAACCTTATTCGCCTTAAATAGAAGAACCCAAAGCTTAAAGTCAACGTGCAATACTTTGTGAAAGTTACTGAATTTACTGGCTGTTGAACTACTGCCCATGTAAGCTGTCAGGCCTGTTAAAGGAAAGCAAAAATCTGCATAGACAGATTTCTTCCTCGACTCTGAACAAGCACAAGAAGAAATAACAGTTTGTCCCTACAGAAAAACCAGGGAGCCAATCAAATAAAAAGTTTCTAGTGCAAGAAATGGTAGATTTCCAGCATTTAACACACTGCGGACTGAAGATGCGAATCCATTTCTATTGTACCATCACGAGTGGTTTTACTCTCTTTCGCCTTCAGCCTACGATGCCCAACTTACTGCAAACACTTGAGACAAAATGACTATGGAACAATACGACTTCACGAACACAAGCAAACACTTGTGTTTCCTGGGCACTAGAACAACTTAATCTGCAATTATACTGCGCGCTGTATATATATAAACTGTAAATTCCAACAGTATCATAAATATATTCCTTAGATGACTTCTTTCCTTTAAATGATCTGTAGTACTCAAATGACTATGAAGCTAAAAGGGAACCTCAAGGGAACCTCAAGACCGACATTAAATATTTAAATATGACATTTTCATATACAATAGAAATACAATATATCTCATATTACAACCCTGTATTCAAGCCGAAATAAAAAATAAAACTGCGAGTGAAAATGCTCATGTTCATTTCCTGTATCTAAATAAAATATATACTGGGCCGGGTACTCGAGCGGCAGTAATAAAATAGTCCTGTGCTTAGGAAGATAAAAGCTATGGCTAAAGAGAGTTCTCCTAAAAAGTCTAAAAGCCTTGGCCAGCGAGAACGAGATCTGGAAAATCTGGAAAATATTACCAAGGAGCTGAAGAACATTAGGAGAAACATTGGACAAAGTAGGTTTGAGGGGGATTGAAAGCTTGATATATGATGCTGTAGGTCCTATTGGCCAACAAGATAATAATAATAATAATAATAATAATAATAATAATAATAATAATAATAGTTATAATAATTAAATAAATAAAAGAAAAAAGGGGGGAAAATCTGCTGACATGTTCAATGTTAATGTTGGACCATTCAGATGGTGGTGGCAACATCAAACTCAGACCACTGGCTGGCCCGGTGCCTGCGAAGACAAATGATATTGTTTGTGCATGCAACGATACCTCTCCATGATGCAGTGTAGACACACCACGCTCATCGAATGGAATGCTTTCTCGGATTACCGTTAATGTCCATTAGCATTCCACAGCCTCACCCTGTGGCGCACGCCCCATGCCTGATGTCGCAACCTAGTTACAGGACCAACCACTGTGGATGAACGAGATACTGTATCTCCTACCTTCCTGTATATCATATACAAGGCACAAAAAAGATAAAAGGACAAACCCCTTAGTTTCTAAAGCACCTTTGGTTAAAGGGAGGTACTTTGGTTAAAAAAAAAAAAGAAAGAAAAAAAAAGAAAAAGAAAAAAAAAAAGCCATAAAAAGTCCCGTAGTATTGTTCACGGTTGTTCACAGCTGTAAGAAGAAAAAACAAAAAGGAAACCCAAAGCCAAAAAAGGCCAAGTAAGAAAACAGAAAAATGGCTTTTTCTTTCTTCAACAGCGCGGACAGGACAAACAAAGCCTAAGAATGCTCAGTTGATAAATGCGCACTTGGTTGCTGCCCCACTCATGAATATTCATAAGGGTTGAGGATGGGGGGGTGGGGCTTTCCAAATAGCTCAGTGTTGCTTTGTCTTTTTTTGGCAAGCTGGTGTAGAAAATGGACACAGTGTCACAGATATGTCTGAGGCAGATCCAGTCTGAGAGTGTTGTGTAGGTGCACGGCAGCGCCGATGTGGGGACACAGCCAGTAAGCGGGTGGGAGGCTTTATGAGGTGAGCTTGGCGTCAAGTCGTAGCCAGTGGAGGCCCTGCCGTGTGTAGCGCACCAGTTCAGTCATACTGCTGGTGTTGAAGATCAGTGGGCCCATCACTTTGTCCAGCTCGGTGAAGAACTCTTTAAATAGGAAAAAACAGAAAGTGAGAGAGGTGGAATCATTCTGAGACGATTGGATGTAATTTAACTATTAAATAATTGTCACAGTTGGGTGGGAATGGTTTGCATTTATCCCTGCTTTGGTATTTCCTAGCTAGTTCTCCTAGTGCGGAGGGATATCTTGCCTATACCATTACTCTGTGATCGTACCATAGTTTTATACGGACTTAAAAGGTATGGACAGTGAGCTTCATTATCATAGGCTCACCAGGCAAAATAAATAAAGACCCCTGTGACTGAAACATACCTAAAAGAGTGTAATACTTCCACCAGCATGAATAACACCTACCTATATCCCGTAGACTCGGATTCATGCAACAAAAAAATGACAACTACCTTCAGCCCGGTTCTTTGCCAAAGCTATATGCTTGGTTAGCTAGTACTATATAGCTATATACTCTGCTATACTGAGGTAGACGACAGCTATGTTCTAGATGATGGTGGTGTTAAAATAAGACCAATGAATTGGCGGAAATAGACCTGCTGATCTCCTCCAGAAATTCTGCTGAAGGTTGGCAGGTTTTACCGCTGGTAGTCACATATAGCCTTTTGCTTCCATATGCATATTCAGCTACTTCCTTCATAATATGGCCTCTGGCACTAGATTCTTGTTAGCTCTGCCAAAACACATGTATTCTGTGTCTGGTGTGGTTTGCATATGTCTTGATACAGTCAGGTTTAGATTCAAAACTGTGCTGCAGGTCGAGTCAGTCTTGGTCAGAACGTTTCTTGACTACAGTGGGGTACAGCCTACCTCTCTGTTCTTTGGCCAGCTGCTCAGCTTGGTCCCATACTTCAGTAGCATAGAGGAAATTTGAGGTGACCTGCACATAACTGGCAGCCATCTGGTGGATGCGCTGCGGGATGGTGACGGAAGAGCTGCCGCTCTGGCTGGAGCTGCTGGAGGAGTAGCTGCCGGCACTGCCTGGAGAGAGCTTAGGCGATACTGGGGATGGCATACCGGCAGCTTTACTGGAAGGAGAGATAGAGAGAGGCGGAAAGTAGATTAAAGATCAACTGTAACAATACTTTCCACAGAACTAGAAGAGTATTAGTGTTTTATAAATCAGCATCAGTTTTGATGAAATCCTCTCTCAATTAAATGATTAAGAACAAAACTGATGTGCTGCAACCAGCAGTGACCTTAGTGACGTAGCAGACATTACTCAGTAAAGTCAGTAGCGATATAGAGACATAAAGGGGGACACAGAGCGGGACACGGAGATAAAACAAAACAGGATGAAGTCTTACTTTCCCATTCCAGGAGATGGTGCTTGAGTATTACTCAGTGAATTCTGAAAGAGAAAAAAGGACACAAACTTCAACCACAGAATCACTGCATATGAACATTAACTGCTCCTAAAACTGATTCCTCATGGTCCTTAACTGTGTGTGGAGAGAAATCCAGACAAAAGTAATAGTTCAGATATGTATCCTTCTGGTACCATTCATACTTGCCTTCAGATGTTCGGTGAGTGTTTTAGAGTACTTTAGTGCACTTTCCTTCCTCAGTTTGAAGAGTCTCAGATAGAGGAGAGACTGACACCTCAGGCTGCACCAACACAAAAGTAATTTATTAACAATGTTTAATAAACTCAAGTTCATTAAATTAATGTCTATCTGAAAAATCAAATGTACACAATGTTGCATCTACCGTAAAAGACTGAGACCTGTTTGGCGCTAAATATTTGCTGCTTGCTTTTTGGTTGCAGCTAAATGCGTTTTGGGCAATAAACCTTCTCTTGATTGTTGATGCATATGTAGTATCAAATAAGGCATCAGGCTTCATGTAATTTACGTCTACTCTTTTTCCTGTTTGGGATCCACCATATACAGGTTTTCTAAGGATCCTGAATGTGTCAAGAAGCCTCAAAGCTGATTTAATGTAGCTGATGATATTGTTGACATACTGAATCCTGGCAGAAAAACTTGCAGAGCCTACAAACAGACCACATATTCAAGACTGACACTCAAGCATGTAGACTTCATTGTGCTGTGTCCACCTACCACAGTACGGCTAGCCTTTTGTCTGCTGAGGTAGCGTCTGGTGCCATATAGCTCTTTAATTTCATAGTGTACCTGAAATGACAACATACAGGCACACGTGAGAAAACACAAGACATGCTGACGTCCCCAAGCAAAAGATTAACATTCCAACACATCACATGGTGTAAAGAGGGCACCTAGAGGTTGTAGATGAAAGCACAACCAACAACACATACACACACCAACAACGAGTTGTTAAAGTTTGGACACAACACCTCATAGAGTGAGTGAGTGAGTGAGTGAGTGAGTGAGTGAGTGAGAGAGTGAGTGAGTGAGAGAGTGAGTGAGTGAGTGAGTGAGTGAGTGAGTGAGAGAGTGAGAGAGTGAGAGAGTGAGAGAGTGAGAGAGTGAGAGAGTGAGTGAGAGAGTGAGAGAGTGAGAGAGTGAGAGAGTGAGAGAGTGAGAGAGTGAGAGAGTGAGTGAGACAGAGAGTAAGGTAGGAAGGAAAGGACCTACTTAATGAGTTCCACAGTTTCAGCATACATGGGAAAAGGGGACTTGGCCTCCTGGGCACTTTTCTCCAAGGCATTGCCACATTCAATAAAGGAGACCACAGCATCAAGGTAATACACAGCCTTTTCAAAGCGGTCCATCTGTAATGCAAACAATGATAAGAGAATTGAGCTGGAGGGGTTGGTAAGCTATGCTAGCTCTAACCAGCTCTCAGAAAAAGTTTTTAAGTCTGTCTGCACTTCCAACTTTGATGAACTCACAACCCAACACTGGTGGATGTTCTGTAATCACGTGGCCTGATTTACTATAAATATATATACATAATACAGGGAGTGAGTCTATTCACAAGGCAGGACCCACCCGCAACCTCACGTGCAGCATGTCATCTAGCCAGCGGGAGAAGTCTAAAGTTGTAAACCCAGTTTCGACTCAGAGAAGCACACAAAAAACTGATTTAGCGCTGAAAAGTCTATTCACACAGAGTATGATTTTTTTTTTTCTAGAGGGAACAATGGATGCTACTTTTAACATAGTGGTCACTTCACACCAAGTCTGAGGGTTTTAAGGACTGCAGCTAAACAGGACATAAACTGGGTCGATCCCATTCTACAGAAAGCACATCAGCACGGGGAGATCACCGCCTCTTACAGAAATACCTAGAGAATCACTGCCTAATACAGTCACAGCTGTTATTTGTGCTTGTGGAGGTACCACATACTACTACTATCATGTGGATTAACTAACAGCAACAGGGAACGATTTATGTAATGGATAAACATGTTCTCACCAGAGCATCTGCATTGTGTTTCAGCTTCTTAGCTTCTTGGAGGTAATGATCAGCAGAGTGAACCCTAAAAACATCAAATGACTGTTAGAGGCATCACAAGGACATAAAAAGGTACAAGGTGACTAGAAATATGGTCTGTCGTCATTTTAGATTTAATATTGCCTTAAAAAACGAGGCATGGAAAATTATTAGACTCAGTAGTTTGTACTGATAAGGACCACACGCACGGACACATACTTTATTGTTTATGAACTGGTAAATTATATAACTATGAAACAGATATGGAAAAAAAACAAGCCTCAAAGAAACTTGGAGTAACTTGGAATCACTGCTAAAAAAGTGCTTCCGTAAATGTTGTCAATAGTTAGTTTAAAAGTCCACTGAATCATAACATATAATGCAATCAATCAAATGAGAGTATATAAAAAGCACACAGGACATTCAAAGCAAAAACAACCAATGCTGTCTACTGCATCTGTTTAGTTCAGTCACTCAGTTTCACAGACAGTGTCTCAAGGACTTTTACATAAAAGGCGACCTCTGCAACCATTTTACAGAGTACTTTATGCAATAGAAGAGAAGCCCTGCATTACCTGTCCTCAAACAGAAGTTTGGATCTCTTTGAGCTGTCTGAAGAAAGAGGAGGTACAGCCAGCTGATTCTCCACCTTAGGGATCTTCTCCTGGAGGGGTGGGAAGATGAGAATGAGAGCAATTCTACAAGTCATTTATATTTAGGACTTGTGTTATTGCTTAAACGGAGCAACTCGAATCCAGAGTGATTTAGTTTAGTGCAGGTAAATGTGGTCCGGTAACATGTCATCCATTAGAACACATGGGCTTAACGTGAATAGAAACCATGTACTGATTAGGGTAGAAGGAAACATGAGTTTGAAATATCTAAAGCCCTATTCAGATGGGACCAAAATCACTAAGGAACTCTAGTAACAATTACATTACCCCATCTCTCTATGAATACCTAACTCAGAACAAACAGAGGTAAAGACTGTGGAGGTGATGGTCTGCTTGTTTCAATGTTTCAAAGCAGAACAAGCATGTTTTTGGCTCACCAATGTAGCTCATGTTAGCATGGCCAAGAAGCCAGCCCACAAATTTCCTATTATGCCTACAATTGCATGTCCGGCATACAATGGATTTTTTTTGCAGTGATCCAGCATGAGAAATTTATTAAGACTTAGTAAGACTATAAGTGCACTTCTGTCCTCATCTGGCCCCACAGGACTGAGCACGATGCGTACACAAACTTAAGTGTTTACGATGGAGAAAAATAGGCAAACACGAACACACACCTTGGTTTCCCTGCTGCTGCGGCTTTGTTTGTCTTCTCCCTTTCGGTGCTTGGAGCTGGAGCTGCTCTTGCCACTCTCTTTGCTGCTTGCACTGCTGGGCAGCGAAGTGGATGACTGGCTGGCTGTGCGTTTGCGGCCCTGGTGCTCAGACTTGGGTGTCCGCTGGAGAGCCATTGAGGGAGAGGGCACGGGTTCTTTTTCCTTTTCAACACTCCGCTTCGAAGACCTGGGAAAGGTGGCCAAAAGATAGAGGATTAATGGAGGATTTAATGAAGTGTAACATTTTTAAAAAAAACTGGTTAATTAAACCAATTATGGGACGGCGAGATGTTTCACAACTCGCAATGCTGTGCCATTTTAGGACACGAAGGACACACTTACTCCTTGTTGGGTTTATGATGTGAAGGCTTTTCTTCCTGCCTGGATTTCTTGCTTTCTGGTTTAACACCATCTTCGTCATTCTACAAGCACAACATTCAAGTATGTAAAAGCTTAAAACTTAAGCATCATTAAAGTTAGAAAGATTTGACCAGTTTAACCAGAACCACTAATGGTGCCGACATTTAACGCTAATAGCATTCACTGAAGTTATTATTCACTATAACAACATTCACTACAGAATTATACTAACTTGACCCCATGAGTTGTGGACTTGATTAACTTTGCAGGCTTCTTATTAATTTCAGTGTAGCAGTAAACAAAAACAGCACATTAAAGTCAAGAGTGGCTTCAATAAAACAAGATAAATAAGAAAACAAGGGGCATCTTTGCAATATAGCCACAAACCCAGTGTACTACTTTATTCATTTTTCCTCCAGTACTGCACTGTAGATCTTACTTAAATCCAGTTACCTTATGCTTCCTCTTGCCCTTGCTGGCTGCCTTTTCCCCTGACTGCTTCTGGAAGTCCTTGTTTTCCCCAGTCGAGTCCCTCTCCACCTTCACCTCAGTGTCCTTGTATAGCCGGCCGGGCACTCGGCTCAGAAGGCTCAGGTCGATGGTCACCAGAAGCTGCCTGGGGGGCGGTGGTGGTCTCTCATCCGGGTCGCTGAGCGGTGACAGAAGCTCTGTGTTCTCAATGGGTGAGAAGACACACACGGGTGTGCGGATGCTTTCTGCGTATTTTGGCGTCTGTGAGGAAGAAGGTGCGCTCTCCTCCCCCTCCGAGTCAGAGGAAGACGACTCCGTGTCCACAAACTCTCGTGACTTTTGCGTCGGCTTGCCTGGTGCCTTCCCTTTGCGTCTATCCTGTGTTGCCCGGGGTGAGGAAGACTTGGTCTTGATGTTAAGTTTGCGTGGGCCTTTGTTTGGTGCCCGAGCACGATGCTGAGGAATCTCAGGCGGAGGTTCGCTCTCTACCTTCAGCCCACCTTTTGGCTCCTCCACTACGGGTGGTTTTTCTGGCTTCTTGGGTTGCTTTTTCCCTACAAATCGCCGCTGACCGGTTCCACTAACTTCACTCTGACCAGGAGACTTTTGCCGTCCCCGGCCACTCTCTGAACCCTTCTGGGTGGCCCGAAGGTCTCGTCCTGGGGTAGGTGTGGAGTCTTTAGAGCCCTGGCTGCCGTAACCTCGGCCAGAGTTGGCCTCGCGATCCTCCATCTTTGACAACCAGTTGTCCAGTTGCCACTTGTTGGCTGGAGGCTGCTCGCGCTGCCATGGAAAATGAGAAGACAATCTGTTTAACATAAACTGACAATAACCCATTGATGAGCCAATGTAACTGCTCAATACAAAAATGTCTTCCTAATTTACAGTCTTCAAGACATTCTTGCTAAGTCTGATTTGCTTACATATGCTCTGAAGCCAAGAATTCAAAATGGTGAACACAAAATAATGAAGCTATGCACTAGATTAAAGCAATATGAATATTGTGGAATATGCATGTAATGCTCAGGGGTGTGTGCGCAATTCTCACCTCAGGGGTGACTGGACGGGGCGGTTCATTGGTCTCACTGTCGGTGGAACTGCTCTCACTCTCGCTCTCTGATCCAGAGCTGCTCTCTGAGCCACTGTGACTACTCGAGTCCTCCCGCTCAGCTACCTCGCTGTTATTATTACTGTTATTATTGAGGAAACATCAGAACACAAGTACAGCACACACAAGGATCAGCTATGTATTTAACCAGATCAATGCATAAACAATAAACACAGATACACAAACATCCCACCCTTCTCTAAAATACAACATGTAAGTGGCATATCTTCATATTTATCACCAACAGCCTGATTCTTCACTGACATTCACTTCACTGGCAATATGACATTATGGATTGTAGCTATTTTTCCCCATATCCCATTCAAATAATATATAAATAACTTTAATAAATTAATTAATTAAAAAAAAAAAAAAAAACATCAGCCAAGACAAGTTAGGAGTTAAAAGACTTATAGAATAGTGTACCACAACAATACGAGCCACCATGCTGTATGGTGTAATCTATAAAATGAAAAGGGCAAGACTCCAGACCACAGGCGTACTCCCGCCATGCCCTGATGCGCTGTTCCATGCCTAAGCACAATTGTCTTCAGTCCCCACTCCCATCCTGGCCAGAGCTTACACTGAGCTTAATGTTCCAGTTCCGAACATGCTTACGACACTGCTCCAAGTTTGCACTTCAAGAATTCTAAGTGGCGCAGAAGTGCACACGGCAAAAATGATGTAATCGCTGTGTCTACCCTGAGCACCGGCCCCATGTGTCACTGCGTGTGGTCACAAACCCACTCTTGACGTACCTTTCTAAGCAGAAAAGTATCTCTTTTCACAGAGCATGCTGCCATAACAGAGGCGCTACACTATTAACATGTTCACTTGTGTGGTTTTGTGCTATACTCGGCTGCAGTCTTTAATCTGCCAAAACTGAGCATTCACTGCCCCACTTTTTCAGAGCCACAGAGCTTTTGAATTAGCCAAAGATTTGATCCCTGTCTGTATAATAAGACAGCCGCAGCATTTACCTGTTCTAGTTCAATATTTGGGCCTGGTTACTGATCACTGTGCCCGAGTTCAACGGAACTGTACCTGAACCCACCTCTTCAAGCAGGTGCAATTCAGTTTACTGTGTCCCGACAAGATACAGGGCGACCACACTAGCCAAACATACAGAACTTTGGGAGTCTAACGTGCTTGGGCCAAGCATGAGTAGACCCCAATATTTCCCAACATGGTGGGACATATGTCTGCCCGTTAAATATTGCAATCTAAAGCATATTGGGACACTGCAAGGACAATCAACATGTGTGCGCTAACTTGCAACTAATATCTGTGAAAGACGATAAAACGATCTAAACAAACGTTATTTCTGATGCCCATTACACTGCACGCTGGCTCTGAAATGTAGCAGCATTCTAATTAAAAATCCAGTATATAATTATTTAAAGAATTATTGTGAGAATCTAAATTTACAGAGCTTTTTTGCATTTCAAGAAAGCAGTTTTCGATACACATACTCATGTAGATGTTATACAGATTGTGTATCCAAGTGGGATGGTTATGGACATCAACTATGCTTGCCTGAACGACAGACCACACATCCCATAAAAGTTCTTAAAGTAACTACATGTTTTTGTCACAAACACATCTGCTGCTCTAATACCTTGCTGAGGTGTTCCTTTTGGCAGAGTCTTGTTCTCCGTCACTGTCTTCACTGCTACTGAGTTTCAGATCATCGTGCAGCATGCTGAAGCAGAGGCACATTAACATGACAGTGGTTAGACTGGAGCTATGCCAACTCAATTTCAGAAAGGTCCTTAGCACCCACGCATATACAGCTTGTATTGAAGTTGTACAATACCATCTAATGGAAACATTCCTCAACTTCGCATAAAGTCTCACTAATGACCTCAATAAATCTATCTAATAACTTGTTAGTCATGTTAAAGCATGGCAGCCACAAAACAAAAGTCCAACACATCCAGACCATGGACAAAACAAGATATCTTAAAACATGATCATTAATATGAGAACCTCATGTTTAAGGTAATGTCCCATCAGCCAACTCCAGTGACTAAACCTAAACTGATCATACTGAAACCCTGAATACCCTTATGTGCTAAATAAATAAATAAATAAATAAATAAATAAATAAAGTGCATTTATTTAACAACAAATCACTCACTTGTTCTGGTCACCATCGCACGTCTTAGACTGCTGACTGGCAGATGTGTTCTTTCCTGAGAAGGAGAACAGATGGTGTTAGCTTGGACGGTGCCATTATCACAATAACCAATCAAGACGAGATACTGTTCAGTGTTTTGATTACTATATTATTAAAATACAACCTATGACCAGTTTCCTACTGGACAGTATTAAAGGAAACACCAAAGACAGGGTGTCTGCATTGGCTTTTACAGAATTATAATCATAGCTAAAACACACAACACATGCCACTTAATAGTTAATGCAAGAGATATCATTATTAATTTTTGTCCATACTGTTCAGAAGGCATGGGTTAAAAAAAAAAAAAAAAAAATACCTAGGTGCACCATTTTATACATTTGGTCAGTTCCAAATCAATGCTCAAATGTCAAAAATGATTTTTCTAAAATGTTAACTGATCAAAAGAGGTGCAACTCAGTCTGAAACATACTATACAAACTAGAAAAGTGCACAGCCTGAAGAAAATGCAAAGTGATTGCGCAGCCTAAGCTTGTTGATGGTTTGATGCTAAGGTGTTCCTAAAAGTGAATGGGTCTATGAAGGAAAAAAAATAAAAATAAAAAGGTTTAGCTAGTCTAGCTATCACTAACACTTCCAGCTTGGTTGATGCTGCTGGATTGGGTAATCCCTACACTCGAAATAGTATGGTCACACGTTAAATCTGGCCACCATCTCTCCGTTTCTTTAAATAATAAAAGTAATGGAAGAAATTGAAGATACTGGAAGAACTCCTTATGGAGCATAAATAAAGGTTACTATAGCTTATTTGCCTTAGAAGTATGAAGTAGTTACATTTCTGGTGTATATACGTGTGTGTGTATACTGTACATTAAGATGCATGGATAAATATTTTATAATCACTTCTTGAGGTGTCTAGAAATTCCCACCTCTGCTGTTCAGCCCAGGGTTAGCAACACATTTTGGGTAAACTTAGCTCTCCGGACAAAAAAAACAAAAAACAAAGTGATATGATTCATAGATTAAGAAGAGGTGGCAGAGTACGGTTCATGTCTCGCTGCACATGTGGAAAATGGGTCTAAAACACATGTTAAAAACGAGACGCATCCAGCAAATCTGGCCAACTATGCATTTCTTTAAATGCTAGAGTGGCTGAACATTGATGTGGCCTACATCCATAAACTTGTCCAGTACATGCCAAATTAAATTGCAGCTGTTATTCGTGCTTGTGGAGATATTAAACGCTACTAGTTTATGTTACAGTTGATTAATTTTTTTTTGTCCGGTGAACTTCCAAAATAATGACGATCAAAGACAATGGAAAAATTCACTTTAAATTTTATGAACACTTACGGCTTCCTCCAAAGCTTGTGTGCTGGGTATCCTGTAACACAAAGACAGTTATGTGGAGACTTAGCAGAAGCATCTGTAACATTGCTGTTCTGGAATTTAGGTGGAACAGCATAGACATGTTACAGTATATTATCTAAACCTAAACAATCACTTCACATGCTTTTATGTCAGCAGAGAAGTAAGTCAACATCCATCAGGCTCCAAGTGCCCAATCATACAAGCTGACACAATGATGACTCACTTTCCTAGAACTGCAAAATCACTCTCTACAGCCATGTACGTGAGGAAATGATACAAGGACGATGGCATATGGCAGTCGTTATAAAGCCCCGGCAGAGTGCCGGAAGCCTGCAGCAATGGCTGACCTTAGTAGGGAAGGGGAACTTTGAAGGCTCTGTCTTGCAAGGAGTATGAATGGCTGTTAGTGGAGGAGGCCAGGACTGAGTCATTTCCTGAGAGACAGAGATATACAAAGAGACAAGAGCAAGATGAGTTCTATAGAACCTGGAAGGGGGAAACAAACCTGTCTCCAAGTACAGAGTGGTTAAATTCATAATGACCTTTTCCATTGCTGATAAGCAGAAATGGACAAAGCGCTGTATTTACCTTTAAAATCTCGTCAACGCAGCTCGGATCTCCCGTCATAGATCCCTGCCAAGTCAAATAAGGTCAGTCAGTATCAAAAATTCACAAATAAAACAGATAGAACCGTGGAAATAGTAACAAGTGCAATAAACCCCATAGGAGGACAAAGGTCCCTCATAAAGGCTCAATCTTCAGCTTTCATCATTCAACTGAATGTAATTGTTGGCTCCTACTGAGAAATTTTCATATTGGGTTTTAATAATGTAAAGAGAAACCTCCACAGAAAAAGCTTCATAAACACAAAACATCAAGCCTTTCTTTGTCTCATTTCACTCATTTTAATTTGTTTATATTGAAATAGTATGATCTTTTCCCCCCCAGAATTTCACACCTAAATATTCTTATACTAAACTATTCTCTGTTAAACCTCTTTAGCTATGATTTTAAACTAAGTTTAACTGCTGTCTAATCCTGGTGGAAAGGGGGAAAAGGAAAGTTTCTTTCACCAATAAATGACTTTCGGAAAGTTTGTAGTGGTCTTCCACGCACATTTTCCAAATGTTTTAGGACAAAACCACTGAGAACAGTGCTTTAATAAAGACGTATTGCTAAAGACTACATTAAGAGTGAAAGAGAATATTATTCCTGATTTTGTCACAATATGCTTTTCTGAGCAATAACACATTGTCAGTACTAAAAGGGGATTTTTAACATTGCTGCAAAATTTAATCATCAGTTCCGAGTGGTTTGTTGCAAAATGGCGCAGTGTAGGGAACATGGCGAGTGATGGCTTTATTCCTGGCTGTAAATTAACAGTATTCCCTGCACTGCAGTGTCTGAACCACTAAATAAAACCCATTTTGTATTCAAAGTTTTAATGATCTGTTTTATAAATACAGGTGCCTGTAAACTTATTCAACCTTATTCAAATACGAAATATTCAGATGTAAACTTTATAGTAAAATTGACCTGAAATACTGTGACATTTTGTTTTTTCCTTTTAAACTAACCACAGTCGTTTACCTGACAGTAAGAAAATAAAATACCAACATAACTGTACTGAAAAGACACAGTAAAGCAGACATGTTCTCGACAAAAAGTCTGTAATGTTCCGGGTAACTAACATTAGTGCTATACATTTAAATCAAACTCATGTCTGTTGTGGCTCACCTATTAGAATATTGCATATCTGCACAATTCAGCTACCCAGATGTAAATGAACATTCAGAGCGTTCTGATAACCCAAATTAATGAACCTAAACACTCTGATTTCTGTACAGAGTTGGTGATTGGAAAAAAAGGTTACATAAATGTAAAAAAAAAAAAAAAAAAAAAAAAATCATCTTTACTTTCTATTGAAAAACGCTATGTTCATAACTAAGAAAAAGCAAAATGGTAACCAAAGTTATTTATTCCTCCATTTTTGTCTCCATTTCTTACCTTTATGCATTATTTTATTGCAGAGCTTGACATTCACATTGGGTGCAAATTATATGACGAATGAACCCACAGAAATGGCCCAAACAGCCTGGGAAAAAAGTGTGGTTCCATAGACTTACATTAGACGGTCCCATCACCATCACTATGAGCGTGTCTGACTCAGTGGGTTTCTCTAAAAGTAAGCTTTTTACATCAAACCACTCTGAATTTGCATGGTAACCATTTAGTTACGCAGAAATTCTGAACTGAGGGAATTCCCCTTCAACACCATCAACTATCAGTCAAGGTTTTGGTGGCTTACTTGGCCAAGTAACATTGGCTGCTACTTAGGCATGCTAAAGCTTTAGCTCTGAGCCTCTCAAGGGCATTGCATAAAAAGTGGCATGCAAGCTTGTCATGGCAAGTTCGGGGTTGCATAATCTATATTATCCAGATAACCAGATTATATAAGATTGAAAAGCATATATTTATATTGACCACTGACTAACATAAACAAGTCCAAAGCCTAACCTCTACTGGTGCTGGAATCTTCAGCTTGGTGAGTGAAGCTTTGCCATTGCCTTTCATGTCACCCATGCTGCTGCTGTGGGACTGGCTTCCGTAAGACTCGGACGAGGTCTTGGGCTCAGCTGTCTCCTGGCCATCCATGGGTCTCACGTAGGCCGTGGGTTTCTGGAGCATGGAGCCAGGCTTAGACATGAGCGAGGGAGGAAAAGTCTGGCTGGAATGCTGGCCGCTGGGGAAGGACGAAGAAGAGGAGTGCACCCTAGAAGGTGAGTCCCAGTTGGCCTCACGGTCTCTGGGTGACTTGGACCGATAGCGCTCCTTGCCGTGGTGCTCGGCTGTTAACGAGCGCGAGTGGCTACTGGAGTTCATGGAGCCCTTGGCTGGGCTCGAGGTGGCGTGTGACTTGTGCTCATGCTTGCTGGACTTCTTGCTGCTGCTACTGCTGCTGCTGCTGCTGAAGTCACGCTCGTGCCTTTGGCTGCTGCCACTGGAGCCGCTACGTTGGCTACTGCTGTGGCTGCTCTGCATGCCAGAGCTGGAGCGGTTCTGTGACTTGGACGAAGAAGAGGAAGAGGCTCCAGAGGCTGGGCCCACAGGAGTCCATTTGTTGCCCTGGTTCTGGCAGCTTCCCCCTCGGGATTCGTTGTACATGGACTTCTCCTCTGAGGAGGAAGAGCTGGAGGCTTTGGGCATGAGCTTGGATATCGGAGGTTCGCCAATGGTTTCCTTCATCTCGTCGTAGTTTCCTAGCATGCTCTGGATACGACTTGAAAGTTTATCTTCAGTCTTGGACTGCAGGAAGAGATAAGAAAAGGGAAAAACTGTGACTTTTTGCTTTAACATGCCTCAGACACTGTGCAAGGTGGAAATCACATTTGCTGCAAATTACAGTAGCTCATAACACAGAAAATGATGTAAGTCAACAACTGAAAAAGGGTACTGGCTTGGAAACTCTTTATAACCAGTTTAGACAACTTGAGCACCGCAGTCATTTAACTAATGCATGTATAAGCTTTCAAAACCTCTTTAAACCAGCAGGGTAAGAAGACATGAGACCGACAGTACAGGACAGGACTTTCCTTCTACTGCCAAAGGGGCTGTGGTTCTGTTGTTTCCTATCCAACAAGCACAGTTTACAGTGACCACTTAAAAAAAAACAAAAAAAAAAACATTTAATTTAAATATACAGTGAAGCAGACACCATAATTACATGCATCCTAGATCAAAAAGGAGCCCATTTTTTTCTTCTTTCAGACCTCTCTAACTAGAAAAACACCATCAAATATGTAAAAAGCCTGTATGGAAGACACAGAACTCATGACACTAGGCCACAAATGTTTATTTTGTTCTTGTTCCCAGCTACCAAGTGTGTTCTTAATTCCTTAGGTCTAAAATGTACAGAAAAGGCTGTTGGTCCCTGTAGACTTTACTTCTGAGGTCAATAATGTTTTGAAAAGTTTTCTGTTGTCCAGACCATTTAAGATACATTCAGTGCTGAGTAGACTTCAAGTAGCTTCTGGAACTGTGAGAACTCTCCAGAACTTAATAGAAGTGGCTGGAATTATTTAGAACTTTGGAGAACGGTTTAGAACTTTCTAGAACTACCTGGGACTGTCCGGTAGCACACACAGCAGTATAAATACAGGTGTGTTAAAACAGCCATTTCAGTTTACGTTCCAGCTGAGAGTGTGGATAAAGAACTACAGTTAATTCAGAGGCCATCAAGAGGCTGCAGCATCCGGCAGACACATTCTGCTACGTCTGTGGCTGATTTATCCAGACCAGAGTGTAAAAGTACTCTGTGAAAGCATCAGATAAGATGTGTGAAGCCTACAAAGCAGACTTCAGCATGCCTGTCGGAGATCAAACTGTGGGCGCCTTATTTCACGAGTGAGCGCTACAGGTAAACTCTTGAAGGTGAGGTGGAGGATTGCTGCTCGCTTAGATGTCAGAATTTTGTCAGGCATGTTTGGTTATCTTAAAGTCTCTTACACTTAACAGCTCCAACTGATGAGATGTCTAATGGTTTCATTGACTTACATTAAAATGAAATTAGGTTTTTGCCCTCTAGAGGGAGTTACCCGTTTTTCTTTGAACAGAGCGGATATATTCTACCTTTGCCATATTGCATGGCCCTCTTACTCTCATATTACCTTGCCATATTCCCCTTTCTGTCAACATGCACTTCTAGATAAATCTTGTGAATCCCCCCACCCAGGTAAAGCTAGCACTTAGCTTTGTGTAAAGCTGCTTAGCAGCAAAAGATTAGTCAGTGGAAGAGTAAAATCCTCTTTACTGTCTGCTGGTAGCCAGAGGGTATATCCAATTTCACTTCGAGGTGAGCATGTTTCAGTCAAATCATGTTGCTACACTCTTTTAAAAATGGCTAAAAGTCACCTAAAAAGGGTTCTTTGGTGTAGAAGAACCACTTTTGGTTTTGTAAAAAAAAAAAATTGTTCAATAAACTGATTTATCATGATTTATCAGCCTGATTATTTAAAATGGATGAAATAAAGCACCGTATTTCACATGCCCATTTTGGGTTCCATCAACACTTAGGCACAATAAATCAATCATGAGGAACAGAGCCTGCAAAGACAGACAAGTGCCATTCAGGGACTGGGTGGAACAATGAGGACTTGCGCTAATAGCATTCTTCAAGACTAGCTGAAGGAATGTAATCTATGTTACCGAGAGGGTGAAACTCAATCTCAAGTGCAAAGCTTTTTTTTTTGTGCTTCGCCAACAGCCATTTTAGGTCAGTCAGCAGCAGACATGCACTAAAAACTCTGCAACTGCAACATTTAACAGAGTCTACTTACCTCAGAATGTTTTGACTCTCAAGACGTGAGCACTACAGATGGGTTTAAGAAGACTCTTGCTCAAGATTATGACTAGTGAATGATTTCATACAATGAACGGAACCAGGTTTTTAACACAAGCTTCAAAGCATGAAGAGAAAGTAAGTAAAACAAGGAACTTACAACTTTATAAGGCTCAGGAAAGAGTGGGGAGTTGGCTGGAAAGGCCTCTCCTCCCTGCTGGATTTCTTGATTTCTCCTTTCTCTTTCTTTCATACGGAGCACATTCCGGTCTTCACGGTTCATGTTGCTAACAACAGAGACACAGTCACTAAGCGTGGAGAATTGGGGAGGAAAAAAAAAAAAAAAAAGCAGCTTTCTAAAAGCCTCGGCCCACACTGGAACCTGAGGTACACTAATACATGTGAGCAACAATAGTGAAAACTAGTGGGAATATTAAATAGGGTGCCTTAACAGTCTTGAGATGTTAAATCAGGTCAAAAAAAGAGTTTATGAATACTAATAAGCTTTTTTTTCTTATTATTATTCTGAGTACAAAACCTGCTTAACTGTTCACCCTTGCTGTCACTAAACTTAAATAGGCTACCAGCTCAATACCTGAACCCCCGTAATTTCATTTCCTGTTCAAACATTCATTTTCAACAGGTAGTAGCAAAAACATGTGGGACTACAGGATAACACGACTCGTGGTGCGGCAAGGGCTGCCTCCAACTTTATGTAAATTACAGGCAGCAACCTTGCTGCGCTGACCAACCAGGCAAAAGCAACATGGCATTTTTTTTTCATAACTAGCATTGTATCTACATAGTTGCGTCTGCACGACATGTGCAACCTACAAACAAGTAGTAAGGGGTGAAACGAGAAAGCACCGGAGTGTTTCCAGCGCATATAGAGCCTGGATAACTGCCACAAGCCTCATCTCTTTCCAGTGCATGCCGTAGCTCATTTAGAGCCTTTAATCTCCATATTCATTGCCGAGTGAAGTTTATAAAAAAAGTGGGAATGTGTTAATGGAGATATACATACACTAATGTAATACTGGAATTTTAAAAGATCCAGGTTTAAGAGAGTAGACTGCTTAAGATGATAATTAAATTTAAATGCATTTGAAATCCACACATTCATGACTGTCACATTACTTGGACTCCTGTATTGGCAACAGACATGCCCCTCAAATGGCGAGGCGCTGGCAAAGGAAGCGGACAGAGTTCCACGCCATGTGCAGTGGACATGTACCGTTAGAGCTACTGCATTCCCTGCTGTAAATCAATGGTTAACATGTAAACAAAGAAACTAAGCGTGTTTGGCACTGCTTCATGATCTATTCATGGTGGAGAGGCACATGCCAGTGTTGTAAGGTTGCAGGTTATAAACGATATCTCTAAGAAAAAAAGACATTTTTGGACTTATCACAGTTTTACCACCATCAACTCTAATGATGTACAAAAGGTTCTTATAAATGTAAAAAAGATCCACCCGTACCATTTTCCCCTTCTGACAGCAGATACTAAACGTATTTAACCACATCAGCTGGCCTGAAATTCTACTGAACGTATAAAGCTTAAACTAATGACACTTAAGTGATGGAAAGATGCATGTGTGCTTTCTGAACACTTGTGCCTATGTCTCACTCTGAAGTTTGGTAAATAGTCAATATTACAGTCATTCACCATGTTAAAAGCTGCATATATGCTGAGTATGTTTTGGTTTTGTTGACTGCAGCAAGATCCTACTTCCTGGTAGACGCCACAGGCCACCAGTACAGCTAGTGGACACTGTTAGCAGGCTAATATGCTAAAGGCTAAACCAAAACTAAAGACTATTGATACCCCAAGAGAGTGTGCCGTTTAGTAATGTCTACATAGTAACAGCTTAGAAGCATTGGGACAAAGGGCTTGCCGGTCGCCATATTGCTATACTGATACTTCAAATGTCATCAGCCTAACCCCAATATAAATGGCTAATATCATTGTAAACACTGCAATCTCTGGTTTCTAAATACTATCACTGAAACCAGCAAGTCAGTAAGCTTCCCTAAAATGCACCTTTTCACATAAGACCACTCTGAAAGACTCCCTACATCTCAATGGTAGAGTTTCTGTGGGAAATCTTAAAGTTGGTGGAATTCCCCTTTACTAACTGCACACAGTCAATGCTTTATGTTGCAGTGCTACTTTAAAGAAAGTGCTGTTTAATCCTTTGCTCTACATGTAACATGAGATTCATTTCAGTGAAGTAGGCTAGCCAGGGGAAATTGCATGTTCTGTGACACAATGACTAATACACGATCTAGGAAGGCAACATAAAACGTGGGGAAATTGAGATGACGGACAAACAATAGTCCAAGCAGGTTTTAATCACCATCTTGGTCAGATTTAGTGGCTGATAAGCAAGAGGGTTAGTGTAACACGGTCACTGGAGAGCCCAGAGGTGGACTCAGATAACCAAAAGTGTTAAGTGCTGTTTGGGACAAACACTGTGCTAGCAAAAGCTACTGATACGCTGACGTCTGCTGACACACGCACTTAACTAGAGAGTTTCTCACTCATGTAGACAGGAAGTTATTCAGAAGGCAGGGATTTCTTTCTACTCAAGCTACAGCAGCACGGCAAGTTTTGTGCCTCTGGATTCTCGACTATCAAAGCAAACTGATATGGCTTTATAACCTTTTAACCATGTAATCTATTTCTTCAGAAAAGAACAACTTTCACAGCCACTATGGTTAGGGACCTACAGCATAAGAGCTAAATTATGTGTAGAAAGATAGCAGTCGGTCGTCTTATCAACAAGCTAATGTTGTTAAAGAGTGTAAACAAATGATTGTATGATGCTAAACGCACCCCCAATGGGGTCCAATAAACTAGACTAAGCATTAAGAGTCAAGTCACTATTACTATTGATTAGATCAACACCAAAGTCTGATGGCAATGCCTCAACATTTGTTCATCTGTTGTAAGAACTCTGAGCCTAAACTCACTTTTGAAGAGTTGCTGACAGGGGTTGGCTCTCAACTTAAAAGAGGGGGTAGACCAAAGCCCAAGTCTCCTCTCAGTGGATACCCGTGGAAAGAACAGCATGTGAATAATCTGTTGATGGTCGGCTGTTTTGCAAGACAAAGATACCCAAACGACGTATGCACTGGGCAGCAGGCTTGATAAATAGGCGTTCCACATCTCAATCCACTTACAGCTGTCTCCAGCAAATAATTACATTAACGTTAAATACGAATCAGCTGAAATAAACAGACTGTATTCCTCCACTCTCTGGTGCTCAAGTGCATGGTTCAGTGAATCAGACCCGAGAGGGCCTCCCCTCCGCTCCTTCAGCAGTTTCAGTACTGTAAGTTACTGAGGGCTGATCATCTTCAAATTCAGAAAATAGCTGTAAACTTGCAGCAGGTGGGCCATATTAGAGCAGCATTGGCTGCCTTGGATCTTTTCCATACGTACACGGGTCCTTTTTAAAGCATAGCCTTTTCTATGTGGTTCGGTCTTTCATGTACACACAAAGTGCATTTCAGGTCACTGGAAACAAAGCTTTTCGAGAACTACTACCAATTTTTAGGAACAGTTTAGGCTCATAATGTCAAGCGTGAGTCTCTGTTTACATGAGAGAATTTTGCGCAACAGCAGAGGAGGCCAAATTAGCGTTAGCTTTAGCCTCGCTAACAGGACTCGTTACCTGTTCACACAAACATAGCTATTCTTACACTATACTAAAGAAGAGAGATCAGTGATGAACTGGAATCATCTCAGTAGCCGGGTTTTCATTCACATAGTTGAGAACTAATGTCATACTGACTAAAAACTAATTTAATGGAAATGGCACATTTTTACATTAGCTTAACGTTTTTATTAATAAAAACAAAGAAACGTGATGAATTATGACGGAAAAACTTTTTCCCCAATAAATAAAGCAAATCCAAACCAAAAATTCATATGACTGATCAGGTGACTACATTACATCCAGCTATTATATGGAATCAAGTCAGAAGGCTCCAGGTACCATGTGGGCTGATGAAATTAAAACAAGCCTTTATATTTTCCAAGGCAGAAACCTATAAGTAGTTCTAAATGGTAAACAGACGTAATATAAATAAAGTGAATCTCGAGCCATATTATGCATTTCCTCTTTTACATTGTAAGTATAGTCATTACACTAAGAAAAAAACCAAGATTAATATTTCCTACGTTAATGTTATTTGGAAACTCGCTCAATATTTTTTTTAAGTTTACTGGCAGAGTAGTATTTGCCTGTACACAGCAGAAGGACCCCCGGCCCAATTTGCACAATTCCTTTCAATTAATTCCAGATATTTGCTTGAATTTTATATAACAGCTGGTGGGAAACCTGACTACCATCTCTGTTCACGCACAGACATTCATTTCATGGTAATAAGACAATCAGAACATGTTGGTCCTTTGGTGTGACTTTTTTGTCAATGACTCCATAATAGAAAATATTTTTAGCCCATGACTAAAGGTGATCTGTTCACAAGAAACTGACACCAATTACAGTATGTGAATGACCTGCAGTATCTCTCTAGATTATTCCCCTGCTATAAACACAATTGCGAAAGAGCTCCAGTCATATTAGGGCCAGAATCAAAGGCTACATCAGTGCTGACCAATTTACAGTCCCTGTTGTTGCTTCAAAGCCAACAAAATTGAGGATGTGGTTGATTGTCAGTAGGTCCACACAACTGTCAACAATAGTACTAAAGTTACTAGCAGAAACATGGCTGAGCAAAACTAGAACTGCTGCTTACCCTGACTGAGAGGCCATAACCTCCACCAATAAACCATTGGAGGAGGATTAAGAGTCAAACTCCAGGTGCTGTGGCGGTGCTCTTGTTTACCCCTCTCGGTCGATTCCAATCACTTTTTTTAATCGGCTGTATAGAGGCTTCAATCGACGGCGGTGTATTTCCTAGCAGTTGAGATAAATCTGACTTAGGGAGGGGAGGTTACAGGCTGCCTGAGGAAAATACTACTCTTTAGGACATGGGGGTGCATGTTTAGGAGACAATACATCCAGCCTGGTTGGACACAGCCAGAGAAGACAAGAGTTCAGTGAGATACCAACCTAAACATTTATATACTGTAAACCTTCATAATCAAGGGAAAGAATCAGCCTTTTGGTATCATCAAACATATGACATAAGTCCTTATTTCTTACAAAGGCTTTGCTCGACATTCCCCTCAAGAAAGGCTTAACAAAGAAAGAATTTCCAGCTTTTATTTCAGACTAAAGTCTGTTATAACATCAAACTAAACCAGTAAGGATTACTGATCTAAGTTACTGGCTGTTTTAATGCAGTTTGACTCAGGAAAAAAAACATTCCCCCCTCTGCTAGAAGGAAATGGTGCAGTCCACCTATTGCCATATAAGGAGATGTTATTTTATGCCAGGGAGTGGGTCCGCCTTGTGACATCACAGCTCAGAACAGGTCTTGGCCAATCACAGAACAGCTTGCTGCACACAGCCTCCCTCCCTCCCTGACAGGAGCCTGAAGCAGCACAGCCAGCGTAAAGTCCTTAAAGGAGCCATGCCTATTTTCTGCTTGAGCCAGCGCAGGAGCTGGGGAAATCCTCTCGAAATAACCAGCGCTCACATCACACTCAGGCAATCTACAGCAACATGAGAATTATCCAGAATTCGCCGGAATGTTCACCTAGCCTCCCATTCCCCGTCATTCCAAACAGTGTTTAAAAGAAGGGCTTGTAGTTAGTCTTTGTTCCCACACCGCCATCAAAACGTAGCTGTTTGGTTATCCATTCACATCACGTTACGTACATACGTACGTGCGCGCATGGACACAAACACGAGCACACACACACGCTGGGTAAGCACTGCCACACGTCCCTGCCGTGTTGCATGATGCAATATGACTCAGTCAAGGGCAGAACAACTGCACCCAGTGGCAAGGTAGATCATTTTACCTTTGATCTATCTGGTCAGTCTTAATAATACAATGGATAACTCCTGTTTGAAGGTGTACAATAACTGCCACTGCACTCACAACCTGCTGGAACCCATGATACAGACACTTTAGAAGTTTTCAACAGATTAGCACATTGTCCAAGCAATAGAAAATGCTGTTTTGCATGTTGCACGATGTTAAAATCTCAATCTGGTGCCCGATAAGGGACAACACTGGAAAAGCAATCCTGCGTTCCCATAAAATCAAGCAATAAAGTTTTACATGTGCTTGTTTAATGTGACCACAACTCTGCAGGTCAGATTTAATTACATCGTTATCAGGTTATACAACCTGTTTGTTTCAACACAGCGCTATGAACACATCCTGTAAATTCTCTGGCTTGAAAAATTTGTTGACTGCGATTAGTCCAAGAGGTATCTGCATCAATGTCACTTTACATATTCTCCGTCAAAAGAAATAGTTGCACCCAGAAGGAAGTGTGGGATTGCAGTGGGAGTGAAGATTAAAGTTACCAGAAACAATAAATGATGATAAAAGTAGACTAATATGGACAATATGTATTATATTTATTGAGCTACACAGACAGAAGTAGTGTCTCTCAGTATGGCTAACGCAACATGTCAGACGTCTCGATATGGAGTTGTAGAGATGCAGCTCAAATATTCTCATGTAGTTCCTGCAGACTGTGTGGTACAGGTGGAGGTTGAGTGATACCAGGCCTTCTGGACATGTGATCATTCGCATGCCTCATGATGTCAAACATGCTCACCACGTTTCATTCCCTCTGGATGCAACTATTCTTCTGACGATTAATGCAGTATACTTATTCACCAGAGTATAAATGTTTTCTGTAAACATGTCCCCAAACCTTTTTTCAAACTGCATACAGACCTTCTGTAAGGTCACAAAGGCGCTACAGAATTTTTATTGTACTATAATGTACTAGTACACTTTTGCTACACTAAAATGTTTATCTCTTTTATCTGTTTTAAAGCTTCAGTTCCCCTTTTCAGTTTAGTGAATATTCATGATAGACAGACCAATAGAAAACAGTCCAAAACAGGTTTATATATCACCATACCCTGCAGGTTAAGAAAGCTTTTTCCTACCGTGGAGTTCAATTTTGGAGGTTGTTAGTGCTATTTTATAGTTTGATGTCTTCACTTTTTCTTAAGTATTAAGCTAAAATGTGAATTTGGCACAACACCGGTTGCTTGGTTGTTGCCAGCATTTAGCTACATGGTTAAGTTTGTTTGGCTTCTTTCATAGCTCACAGTCATACTGTGTGCTAAACCACAAACACAAAGTCTGTACAGCCTGAATAAGGAAGACCCAAATACAGGCTGTGAGAAGTTTTGGGCATGTATTTACTGATATGGTTTGACCTCCAGTGTTAATTAACTACATCAGCCTTGTGGGTCTGGTACTAAACCAATCAAGCAAACACCAAACACGTCTTTTTCAGACCTTTGGAACAATTGGTACATTTTCTGTTTTTTCCCAGAATTAACACCACACATTGCAGATTAATTTGAAATTGAACAGTAATTAGTAAGTAAAGACTTGCAATCAATTTGCCTGTTTGTACCGCTGCATTTAGGTCTTGTTATCCCAGTGATTTCAATGGAGCCATATGGCATTGAGCAACATGCAAATGAAAACCAGGTTAAAATAACACTTGCTAAGCTCATTTTCTTATACGGCCATAGAAATTCAAATGAGGAAATCAACATAAACAAAACAGACTTGATACTAAATGAACGTTTTCGAAACGTTCATCACAAACAATCCTACAAGATTACAAGCAGCACTTTTAACTACCTACTAATAATCTTTAACTACGCACCTAATAGCGTGTAATACCTCCATAAACATGAATAACAACTGTGATTGGATTTGGAATGGACTGGACAAATTTCAGGATAAAGTCCACAACAATGAAAAAAAAAAAAATGTAGTTGGTCCAGATTTAGCGAGAGCTTTTCCTGGCACAATTCTGAGGAGAACATCTTGTAGACTAGGATTTTTGCCACTGCTGGCAGACCCCCATGATCGTACACTTCCATACAGGTACTTCCTTCACACTATGGCCTTTGGCATGCTCAAACGCAATTGCAAATGCTCATTTTAGCCAGAACCCGTTTTAGATTCGAAGGTGTTGTCACCAGCCAGGACTTCTACACAAAAGGACTTCGTAACACACTGAAAGTAGCATTCAAACTTGTTCCCTGATGGTTTCAGGGCGCTTGGAGACTGCAATCCGGACTAGTTCAACACTTAGAAAAAAGATAAACTTGTTTAGGACCATTCTATGTGGTTCTGTCTGACAATAATATTTAAAGATGTGCAAACTTTTACTGCTACGGTTGATTTCTCTGTTGATAAATAAATAAATTAATTAACTGTGCTGGGCTCCCTTAACCCCATTTTCAGACTACAGGTTTTGCCAAGCCCGGCTCCATGGAACAAAAACTGCCACAACGTTAAATTTAAACCATCGTATTCTGGACGAACACACATACTGGCTAACACAGAAACACAGAACTCAAACAATCAACAAATTCAGTTTAAAGATTTTAAACATTAATGTTTTAACATTCTTATGCATCATGTTCTCCCTAGTTAATCACAAATTCTGGGAAATGTTAGCAAACACACTGAGAAGCCTGCCATTACTGAACAATAACTAATTCTGTTTTTGCTTCAATTAGGTATTTATATGTACAGGAACTCTTTGAAGCAGCTCAGGAGATACCAATTCTGAAGGAAAGAAGGGGCTGCAGTTCTTAATTCTATAATTATAAGTCATATACTGGAGTGTTCTTATTAACAGAGCCATAATTACACACACAGCTCTTTTCTAAAAACCTCTGACTTCATTTGTGACTCATGATTTGTGATCTGCTAAAAGGGCTGCTACGGTTCATGAGTCTTAATTTTAATACTGTATAATAAAGGGCGAGGTGCGGCTGATGCTCCGTTGATCTCTGTGCACCTCTTTACTGCGTAATGTAATTTGTAGATAGTCGCACCCTTTTGTATGCACCATTTAAAAGTGATTTTGAAGACTGCTACACTTTCTCCAGTTCCACTGTTTAAGGCGAAAGGTCAATCGTAGCTTTCTGAATGACGCAATATGCTTGAATGACAAGAAACCAAAACACAATCTTTGATGCTGTAGTTCTATTTAGACTACCATCTAAACCCGAGAACTGCATGCAGCAAAACATGACATCTTCCTTCAATCCCGTTCTCTGCTGAAGCTATATACTCTGTTAGCTACACCTATATAGCTATATACTCTGCTATACAGAGGTAGATAACGGATATGTTCTGGATGACAGTGGTAAAATTATACCTGAACTCCTGTTCTCTTCCAGATCATCCCAAAAAACACCTTGGGCCTTGGATGATCTAACGTGATTTACCATACAAAGCAGGAAATCTTGCAGAAGCCCAAAGTGTTTATGTATGGTTTGTGCTACAGGATTTGGAACAGACTGGACATGTTTCTGGATGTAGGCCACATCAATGTTTATAGACACTCTTGCATCAAAGAATTGGGCGGCTGGGGCAGATTTGATGGATGCCTTTCCTGGCACAACTATGAATGAATTATGAATGTCCTGTAGACAGGGATTTGTGCCACTGTTAGTAGACCCGCTTATAATAACTGCAAATTCAGCTAAATCCTTCACACTATGTCTTTTGGCATGCCCAAATGCTATCACTCTATTCAGTCAATCATTAACATCTGCTTTGTTGAAGTGGAAACTCTTTAGTGTGCATAACCATTTACAAGATATGCATCTAGAACTTACAGTAGTGAGCATAATGCATAGGACTATTGCGCGTATAGGAAGCACTTTAACCCTATTTGGCCCAGCCTTGTAGCCACACGCACAAAAGCCTCGTGATCAACTGGGCCTAGCCTGCTGGCATCTCACTCTAACAAAAGTATACAAGTTGGCAGCCCTGTGGCCTTAAATATCTTTACTATTTATTATCTCTCTCCTCGCACGCAGTGTGCTGTGTGAAAATCTGCACGCATCCTGTGAAGGCGCTTTGTACACTCTAAATGTGAAACCGTCGGTTTAACAGTAAAGCTATTTCCCAAAAGACCGTGGGCAAAATCTGTCCTTTAGATGGCCTACTTTTCAAAGAGACATCACCTATAACACAGGAAATTACTTTCTAGCACAGGTACCACGCTAATCAGGCTCAGAACTATATCTGCTGCCTCATATACTAGACTGACAGCCTGTTGTTTTGGTTGAGGTTACTTCTGATTCATACAGAGGAGTTTAGAAACAACGTCTCTCAACGGCTGACCCGAAGCTAAACAAGTGAAGAAACCGAGACCACTACTTCAGAGACTAGCACTGAAATGTTTGTTTCCGCATTCCACATTCTGGAAGAAGCTAGTTTAATAATAGTTAACAATGTTGCTTCACAATACACCATCACCACCATCATCATCATACTCCTCCATGACTACTTTATATTCCCTATTCTGATGGGCCTGCCGACCTCTCCCTTGCAAGTCTTTTTCTTCCTGCATCACAAGGCACTGTAAAATTACCCAGAGGAGGCTCAAGGCAATGCTACGATTAGGTTAACATTTCACGGAGCAGAACAACTGCTCTTACAAAAGCCATTGCTCTTTTTTCAGCTCCATTTGCTAGCTGTAGCAGAAGGGGAGACAGAAGCAGGGTTTGGAGAGACATCTCCCTTGTGAAATGTCAAGAAAAAGCTTGACATTAGTGCCGGCCAAGCTAAAAAGCTCCAACACAAATAATTTTACGACTGCTGCTGCTTACGTAAGGTTTTACATAATGTTTTGATCCAAAGACTGAACGTTAAACAGCAAGTCTGTGATTGGGTAGCCTTTATTATCACAAAGAGCGACAGAGGAAACGGTTAACAGACGCCAGAGAGCGAAACTAAAACAGGAAGTCCTGCAAGGAAGACTTGAAACACTGTTTATGAACAGGTTATCCTGTGTTCTAATGCGGACGCTTTCCAGAAAGCAACTGCTGTCACTGCATTCACCGACATTTGGCCATGGTTAGGCCTTAAGCAGTGTACAGGGTGCACACATCCTCATCCAAGCACAGGCATCCACAGGCATCCACTGCTAAAGTGTGTGTGCGCGCGCATAATTGTTACATAAGCTCCAGAAGGTCTGTCCTAGTTCAAAATCAAAAAGTGTAAGACTTACTGCCTGTGCCACACAGATTAGGCTATGCCTAGCAGCAGCCTAAGGCCAGCGCAAGCACGAGTTGACTAATTATGCAGCAAAACGTCCTGTGCCGGCTGCCCCTCCCCTGACGAGCTTAACTTTAAAATGGTCTCCGTGTGTGGAAAGGAAGCTGCCAAATGGATGATTAACTAATATGACTGTGCAAATTCAGATCAGTCTGTCAACTTCCTTCAAAAGATCAGACACACAAGTACGGGACGTGTTCCAAAAACAACAGGAAGGTGCCATCAAAGGAACAGGACAAACAACACTGCTCAGACTGCTACACAAGAGCTGTAGCACTCTAACAGATCACAAGTCTGTTACAGACGACACAACAAAGTTGTCCGTTACTGAAGTTGAAGATGACAAAGGATAACAAGCTATACATGCAGCAATGCTAATATTCCTTCCAATGCAAACACTGAAACATGGCCAGCATCTTTACAAGTCAATAATACAGCTTACACAGAAAACAGGTTCTGCTATTAGAGTTGGCAGTGTTGACACAAACCTGCTTCCAACACTGGCATGTAGACACAGACAGGACTAACATTAAAAAAGCCTCAACACTGAAACCGGGAGCATGATCACAGAGCGTCAGCTGTGCAAAGTATACAGGAAGTGGCCAAAAGTTGCGATCTAAAACGGTAAACCTGGCATATCAGCTCATCCGTCTAATGACTAATATTAGGAAGAGAACAAAGCATCATAAGTGCAAAGGGCTGAACTGTGCAGCTGCTCAAGTGCATCCACAGTCAGAATCTCTTTAATTTCCAATCAAACCCATAACTTCAACGCCTGAACTGCTCTCCATCCTGCTCTGAGAATAAGGTGCATTTTCTCATAACAGCTAGCTCACTGAGAAGCTAACTAGGCCTAGCCAAGTTGTGTACATCAAAGTAGTGTACATAACATTTCTCACATTTCTAAGTGTGCAGAAAGTGTAAGGGTATTAAATGTCTGTGTATATGACAGCAAATCGCGAATAAAATCACCAGCACACGCACATATGAACAACTAGGAAGCGTCCAACATTAAACGGGTAAACGGCTTAGCTAGCTAGCTAACTAACTAACTAACTAGCAATAGTGACAACACAGCCAACAACTGGCTCAGAGGGATGTTTCTTAGAAATGTGGACGTATATGTTTACAAAACCAGCCGTATTTGTTTTAAAAGTGTAAACAAACACAGCAGTGTCGTTTTTATTACCTTTTAACCGACCTGTGCGTAAGCTTGTGCGCAGTTAGCTATGCTAAGCTACCCGGCTAGCGCTAACTAAGGCTACAATCGGTGAAATGAACTCGGCGTAAGCTAAGCTAACGGCTGTCTGCGGAGGCTAACAGTCCCATTAGCTTCTGGATTAAATCTTCATGAATTAAATTGCAGGTATCTCAGTGATGTTCACACGTATTATTACATCTGTTCAGCAGTTTAACAGTTTAATGTTTGTGTTAGAGTGTTTTGTCGCTTACCTCTTGTCTTCTTTTAGGCCCAAACCATTGTAGCTACTGAAAGCCTTTTTCTCTTTGTCTTTTTTTTCCCACTTTCTAACACACGGAGCGCCCTAATTCATGTCACTGGCAATAATAATAATAAAAACAATTAAAAAAAAAAACAATAACTTAAAACTGTTAAAAACAATGTAACTATCCTGCTTCCTCTAAGTAAGCCATGAGTCTGAAGGGCGTTTACACGCCATGGTTTTGTCTGACAAAATTTCCAAATATCTCAAGCCCATTTTTCCAGAGTGGATGTTGAAGCGACCGAGATGTGGAGACTGAACTAGCTCGTCACGTGACCAGCACGAAGACGAGGGTAGTTCTATTTAGTGACGAGAGAAGTTTGATTCAGTTCAGCGAACCAATTCTTTCAACGCCTTTACCCTTTTGTGAAGGGAGCTTTGATTCAGCTTAGCGAACCGACTCTTTTGAACTACTAAAACTACATTGTGCGTTCGATTCAGTTTACGATTCGTTAGTCGTTGATTCCTCGATTCAAGTCAACGTGATTCTCACCTCCTGTTTGCACGTACGACGAGAGCGTAAATGGAGTCACGCTCGCAGTAAAGCCAGAGCAACAGGAAGATCTGAGCGGATTCGTTATCTCGAATGCTTTTGCTGTTGTTTACCATCTTATTTTAGACCAAAATGAACATTCTCAACCAAACGTCCTTACTGGTCGTGTTAAAAAGTTCCACCGCAGGTTTTTTTATGAAGCTGTGGTGTTTTTACCTGATACTTTGAACTCACTCCCACTCAAGTTGTGTTTTTGGTGTCTAGTTTTACTTGTACACTTATTCCGTGAAGTCATTATTCCATTAGAACACGGTATTGGTACCTGAATTTAGACTGCTCTACCCACTTCTGTCAGTAGGCACACAGAACAGGTTTATGTTGTTGAGCTCGGGGGCTGTTCAACACCGTGTTTGTCATTCTGAACACTTTAATGACCAGAGTCACCTGTTTGTGTGCTACAACTGTTTAGGAACTGTTAGAAATGGGAAATGGTCTGAGCTAAACTCAGAGAGCAGGGGTGCTGTGAATGACCTTCACCACACGGTGGCGCTGTGTGTTTACAGACCGTCCCAGCGCTCTAAGTTGGTCTCTGTTTTGTGAGACCAACTGTTTATATATATTGTATATACAGTATATATACAATATATATATATATATATATATATATATATATATATATATATATATATATATATATATATATATATGCTTTTGAATATAAGATTTATAATATTATCATATATTATATCTGCATATTTTTTTTTTAATAATTTTGATATATCATACCAGCCCATTTCCTCATGTAACTGATCTCACTGACAAGTCTCTTGCTCAACTCAAATGTTTGTTAGGTGAATATGAAAAGTTATCCTGTGCTCATACTGTCTCTAAATCCTCAGCTAAAACCAGTTTCTATTAGTAGGCTTGAAGAGGTATTCCAGCCTCAAGCTTGTACTATAGCAAAGGTTCCATTTCTCACTACAATGCCGATTATCCATTTCAGTAATGTCATTCAATCAACTGGAGCCCCTTTTTCTCTCTCTGTCACACACACACAGTTGTATATAGACAGCTCTGGAAAAATTTAACAGACCACCTTAAAATTACCAGGTTCTCTAGTTTTCCTTTTTTGGGGTTTGTATATGACCAAAGTGAGCAGTTTTGTTTTATTCTATACACTACTGGAAACAAATACCAAATAATGTATTTTAGAGTAATAATTATAAAATGAATAATGACACCTCCAGAAGTCTGTTTTGAACCATGCTCGCTGTGCATTTCACCCTAGCCACTGCTCGCCAGTGTTTCTGTAGGCCACTTGAGGTCAGCTTACGGTGGTTAAATGACATTCGAATGCGGTGGCATCACGGTCAGTAGAGAGTGGTTTTCACCCTCTGCCAGTCTGTTGCTGTGTTGTCCTGTGTTTGCTGCTTGAACTGAACCTTCTGTTCCTAAGAACCTGCTGTATATGTGGAGATGCTGATTTAAGAAGAAACTGGAGTGGTCTCATTTATATGAATAATATATATGTATGATCATTATTATATAACATTAACATTAAAGCTACCTCCTTGTGTCTACACTCGCTGGCCAGTCTATGAGCAGGTATTATGTGGAAGGTGAATCATTCTCAGTACTGCAGTGATATTGACATTGTGTTGGTGTGAGTGGATCAGACACAGCAGTGCTGCTAGGGTGTTTTAACACTGAGTCCACTCTATTACGCACTCCTGTCTAAACCCTGTTAGCTGCATAGTTTTGGTTGGTGGACAATTCCCAGTCCAGCAGTGACACTGAGGTGTCCGGCAGCACTGCTGTGTCTGATCCATTTACACCAGCACAACATACACAAACACACCCCACCACATCAGTGTCACTGCAGTCCTGATAATGATCCACCTCCCACATAACACCTGCAATGTGGTGGTCCTGTCAATGAAAGAACAGGGTAATAAAGTATACAGTGAAACAGATGGACTGCAGTCTGTAATTGGTAATTGTAGAACCACAAAGTGCACCTATGCGGTAAGCAGAGCTTACGTTACATGGATTACGGTACATGGATAAAGAGTGTAGATACGCAGAGATGATGTTATGCTTGATCACTGTCTGCACATATACACACATAATTGTATGAATGGACAGGCACTGTCCAAAAAAACCCAAGTATCTTCAAAATAGCAACGTTTCAGGAGAGGGAAAAACCTAATTTAACTTTAATGTGAGTCAATGGAGTCAGACATTTTTCAAAGCGATTTTGGACCATTTCTGTTGGTCCAGTCATTATGAAATATTCACAACCAAAATGGGGATACATGCTTTTCTTTGTACAGCAATGAGACAGTAGTCTGTCTGTATGATATTCAGCCTTTGTGATAATGCATTGACAAAACTGTGGTTTCCCAGGGTTCTCCGCCACAGCATTATGTGATGTATGTGTTACGTTGCTGTTGTATACATCTTAATCTGGCAGAATCACATTTTACTGATGGAGCCTGTGGCAATAAAATAAATCAATCACATAAATGGTGCTGTGGTCTACAGGCATTTTTCCTTTTCCCTCTCTTTTTTTATGGATGTCAACATCTGTCCAAAACACATAAGCTCATATTTATAAAAAAAAAAAAAACACACATACCATTTATTCAGATGGTCATTTTAGGTAAAAACATGTTGAAGGCCATCATCCTGATGTGCAGGACCAAGTGAATCTCAGTCTCTTAGAACTCTTTTTACACGCAATCTGATTTTCTGAACTCAGTTTCAGCAAAACACAAATGGATGAGCACTGCTACACAAAGAAAAACCTAATGTATTGGTTGCTGAGAGGGCAGTAAAGGGGGAGGGAAAAAAAAAGAAAAGAAAAAAAAAAAAGAACAAACAGCAATATTCCTGCAATAACATGTAATCCAGAAAAATAGTCGCCCGGTGTTTAGTCAGGAAAAAGAATAATCAAAACGTTTAACAGCAGAAGCAGTAACCCATTTCTTCACTGTAGGTGAGCCACCCAGTCTTGGTCTCCTTCCCTTTATGTCCACTGCTTCACAATCAGCAGCAGGGCAGTAAAGGAGACGAGGAGTGGGTGGGAATTGGACCTTGAACAGGGATTCCCCCCCCCGCACAACTGGGGCGTAATATAATGGTTCTAAACTGAAAGACGCAGACAGGTCTGGCCTTTATTTCTTCTTTTTTCTTTTTTTGGGAGGGCCCTGGTCAGAGCTGCTGCCACTGGAGGAGTCCGAGTCGGAGCCAGAGCTGGAGGAGGAAGAAGAAGATGAGGAGCTGGAAGAGTCTTCGCTATCGCTACTGCTGCTGTCGTCATCCTCAGACGAGGAAGAAGAGGAGCTGGAGGAGTCGCTGCTTTCTGAGGAAGAGTCGCTAGAGGAGCTTTCTGATTCACTACCACTGCTGCTGCTGGAACCGCTAGAAGACTTGGCCCTAAAACAGAACAGTAAACAAACAGACTGCTTTAAGATACCGACCTCATTCATATTCTAGGACCAGTAGCTGAATACACCAGAATCTGTATTAACCACAACTGTCACATATACTCCAATAGCACAGACAACATCAGCACGGTTCCCAGCCTCACCGGGTCAGAGGTGATCTCGTAATGAGATCGTCTCAAAAAAACCACAAGAAATGAAACATGTGGGTGGGAATTAATTATTAACTTATTACTGTGATAAACTTGTATACCAGGCCAATAGAGCTTTTGGGCTGTATTGAGCTCGGCAACACTGTCTCACAGACAACAAGCCTTTTTATTCAGTATTTGTCATACTGGGCTACCCTAAATACAGTTAAACGAGAGCAAATACGCCTTCTTTACAAAGAAACATCAGTGATGATCAGAGTTCTACAGGTACTTACAACATCCATGATAAGTGTACATGAACTTAGTTGGCATTGTCCAGCCTAACACACACTGTGTTGTAATTAACCTGTAAATTGTCTATTACTTGTGCCTTTATAGTTTGTTTAATGTTTGTATATTGTGTATTCTGTGTAGATTGTATATTGTACAATGTGCGTATGTATTCTGTGTATTGTGGGCTATCTGTTAATTATGTGTATATTGTTACAATACTAGAGAGACACGAATTGTTGAAACCAAATTCTTTGTCTCTGTCAACACATTTGGCCAATAAACCTGATCCTGACAGTCAAGATGTCTTTGGCATTATCTCATGCAGTGCAAACATGCGATTCATTTAAGTCTGCTGTAATCAGCGGCGGTCTTCCTCCAAAGAGATATGATCCATGTTGTTAACCTACCCCCTACCCAAAAATAGGAACAATTAAGGAAAAAACAACTACTGTACCTTTTTTTCTTTATCTTCTTTTCATTTAGTGTTACTGGCCCATGTCTAGGACAAACATCCAGAAATCAGGGGTTAGAGGTGGTGATGTCATAGGACTCATTCATTCATTAACTACAGGACAATTCAATACTTACAAATGAGGTTGAGTGAGGGGTGAAGTACCAGGCTGAACTGACTCTGATCTGACTATTTATTTATTTTTTAAAATTTATTTTGCCTTAATGTGACACAGATCTAATTTTTACAGGGCCGTGTGGACACACATCAAACCCAGTCACTTTGGCAATGTTTATATTACAGGACTTATTGCCTAAATCTTATTTTTTGCTCAAATTCAGTCTCAATAACATGATGGTTTACATTTACATAGCTAAGACACTTGCATCCAAACCAGTAACAAAGTGAATGAACCATGTGCATTACAAACAGCAAACTAACCAGCAGAAATTTAGAAAATGTAAAAAATATATTACTCTAATAAGACTTATTAATACGGATGTGAAATTATTTTGGAATCATATCAGTGTCAGCAGATCATGTCTTAAAAATGTATATATATTTGCTTGCTATTTATGGCTTCAATAATCTCAAATACGCTGCTACTACTAAACAGTGCAGTACGTGTAGACCTGGCGAGGACCGCCACTGAAACTTACCCTACAACAGTGGGTTCTTTGTTATCGACTTCTTTAAGCTTCTTCTTCATCTCTGCCGTCCTTGATGGTCTGTAAAGGTACTTTCTTTTACCCGTGCACTCGTAGGACCAGTGTCCGTACTCCAGGCACTTCTGGCAGCGAACGTGCTGTTTGTTGGCCTCCCTGCAGCCAGAGGATGAGAATATGGCGATAAACAAACAGAACATCACCAGCTAACAGCGTCTCATGGGCAACATCCTAATAGAGTGGACAATGAGTGGACTGTGTCTGATCCAAACACTTCAGCACAAAACTAACACACCACCAGTATCAATCCAGTGCTGAAAATATTCCACCACTTGTGATCAGGACAAGAGTTTCAGAGTGATCATTTCAGAGTTATAGTGAAAAAAACCGAGAAAACAGAACAGTGAACCAAACCAAATCAGTGGACTGTTACACCAGCAGCAGTTCTGACTGAAAGACTCATTACTATATCATAACCATAACTGTAATTCAGAACTATATTTGAGAATTGCAGTTTTTTTAACAGCCTACACCATCAATGTGAAGCTAACAACAAGGAGATAAGAAAAACTCATGTAGCTACTGTGTACATGGACACAAGCCTGTTAACTGCTAACTATATCCTTTACATTACTTTTCTCGCATAACTATGCTTATAGTGCCAGTCTTTTAAATGTATGAGTTATTTTGGTACACGGTCTACCCTCTGTTCTTTTACAGCACTATGTGAAGCACTTATTATGCATTTATGAAATCTGCTATACAAATAAAGATTATTATTATTATTATTATTATTATTATTATTACTACTACTACTACTACTACAGGCATAAATCTTAATTTACACAGAAATTAATTAATTTAAAAACTTGCCAAGATCTGACCCTTGATAGAGCAAGTAAAGAAAGACTGACCATTTATTAAAAAAAAAAAAAACAGATGCACCAACGAAATAAAATGATAAATCGTTCTGATTAACTGGAGAGTGAGTGTGGATACAAAGTGGCCATACGAGTACACACATGAATAATCAGAGCCGATTCCCGTGAACAGAACCGAACCCAAGCTGATAGATATAAACACAACACAGTCCATTACGTCACAGGGCTAACTGCTAGTTTATCATCTTGCTTAAGCTGAAACATGTCTTATGGAGAGATCAGAAAGCCTGAACTGTCTGTAACTGTGTAACCGAGACTGAGCTGTTGTGAAGGAAAGACTGGAATATCTACAACCGTGATGCAACACAGAAAGCGAACATGAGGCTAAAGCTCGCTGACAGACAGACCGAGCTGTGCAGAGTACTTTAGAGTCTGAGAAGCTCACAGCGCTACACAAAGTCTGAGGCTCTAATAAAGCTAACAACAACATGTACAGACTGCTACACGGACTTATAAGAGCTAAAATAACTTACGCCTGTCTTCGGGCAATTAATCTGTGCATAGGCGTCGCCATGCTGGATGCACTTGTGCCGAGTCTCGTTCTCCGGTTTTAATGTGCGCCGCCTGCTGGAGAGGAGGTGAACAGATCACCAAATCAAGCCATCATGTTGGTCATCAAAAATAAACCAGTAAGAAATAAAAAGATAAAATTGCTAAAAGGGCCAAAAAACATAAACAAGATATAATTATTATAAGAAATAAACTATAACTAAAATATATAGTAAGGAATTAAATAGTAATATATACATTCAATATACACACAAATAGAAATATAGAAATGAGGAATTAGACAGTAGCGTGTACTGCATATAAGGGATTCAGGACACTTCCGGGTCTGTCAGTGGTCCCTGTTTAGAACGGAGGTATCTCCGTTATGACACAATTTACAATAAATGTAAACATACAGGATAAAACACCAACAATAACAATACTGTTATGCTCTGCACCAGTGTATGTAACGCATTAAGCGTTTCCCGTTTTCCAGCTGTCTAAATCAGTATTAGCACTGAGGATCCTCTGTGTTTGCTAACATTAGCAGCTGAAGCTAATCAGTTTAGTGTATCCCTTGCTCTCCAGGTAAAGATGAAGTTACACCAGCACTAATATACATCAGAGAGAGCTCCAGAGTGTAAACCACGGTGTGCTGTGCTGATCCATATGTAGAGAAGTATTAAGCTGTAGAGCGCATTACTACATCAGAGACCAGCTAGGAGAAGCTAACGCTATTAGCGCAAATGCTAGCTGCTTAAAAAAGCTAGGTAATAGCCTAGCTAAATGTTTTGAGAGTGACACAACACGACCTGAAAAGCCATCAGTAACGGCGGTTATAATGGTTCTCAAACAGGTGGAACATGCCTTAATGTTAGAACCATTGGTTCACGTTTGAGTTCTTGTTTTTGCAGTGTGTATGTGGATATAAACATCTTTATATAGTGACTATTTCTTCATTTTACTCCTCAGTTACAGGTATGGCTGGTGTAAATTCGTGATTATATGAAGAATAAACAACACTAAGTTGTAAAGTTATTGGTCTGGAAGATTGTTTCCAGTACCCTGGTTAAAAAACTCAATGGCGATTATTTCACAAAGTAGGATTCCTCAGATAGCCAGATACCTGAAGTCCAAAGTCAAGTCTTTCCAACTGGCAAAGAGCTGAGGATCGTTGTTATTGCACAGTCCTCATCCTCAGGGTTAAGTTATAACTGAGAAATCCTGCTTTCTGGAATACCTGGAATACCCTGGATTGGTACAAAATTCTGTTGCATCAGTGCAGCACTCCAGAAGTATCGGCTTTTATTTATTTTAAAAGGTGATCTTTTCATAATCAAAAATGTTCTATATATAGAACTAACGCACTTCACTGACCTCAACAGAGAGAAGAGTCCAGTGTTGGGATAGCTGAAGTCCTTCACTGTCTTCCTGGCCTCAGTCCAGCACTGTCTGCAGGTCAGAAAGTTGGGTCTGAATGATGTGCTTCATTGAGTACACCACCCTTTGGAGAGCCTGTCTGTTCTACTTAGTGCTGTTTCAGTAGCAGGCTGTGATGTTTACTGTGAAGATGCTTTTGTTGAAGCAGGTGTCGAGGTTCAGTAGCAAGCTGGAGAGCAGTCTGAATTCTCTTAGGTGTCTGAAATATTAGAGCTGCTGATGGGCCTTCACAAATACACAACATCCTCTCTGAGATACTTTTTTTTACAGCACTGTGTACTGTGGATAGTAAATAGAAATGTCAGTAATCGTATTTTATTGTAAAAATAGTATGGGTCAGTATGCTCTTCAAGCATGTAGCGGTGCAATGATTAATTGACTTAATTGTTGGCAACTAATTTAATAGCCGATTAGCTGATGACGCCATTCCTGCATTTCAGTAAAGGCCTGTGATTGTGTTTTTATTGCATTGGATTGGGAACCCCTGATTAAGCTCATAGGATGTTAATCACTCCAAATGAAAAATCAGTTGTATTATATCCCGGGAACCCACGTCTGTGAATAAACCACATTTAAACCCCAATTTGACATAGAACATGATTTTATAGTCTGGTTCATATCTTGTTTTCTTATTGTTTGCTTATTTGTTTGTGTTGTTCTTGGGCATGAAGAATGAAATACAGTGATGGACTGGTATTTCCTGCCATCCACCCAATGAACGCTGGGATGGGCACCAAACCCCCCAACAAAGGAGGATAAGCAGCTTAGAAGATTGATAAATTAATGAAAATGAATAAGAAACAAGTGTGGGAGTAAATTCAGGATTTCACCAATCACTGGATCACAGTAATGGTTTGGGCTTCAGATTCATTAGTTAAGGTGGGCACTATCAAATAGCCAGGCCTATGTTTGCTACGTAGACCTTGTGTGTAAATTGTGTGTCTCTACAATAAACCATTTCAGATCAAAGCACGCTAAATGGCTTTGTTTACATATCAGTATTTGAGTTATGTAAAACTACATGCGTCTTTAATATGTTAAATATATTGAGTTGGAATGCTGGTAATTTTAAAATAGTGGTAAGGTAAGGTATCCCTTAATACAAATGTAAAACAATGTATCAAGCGGCATATTCATCATCTGTTGCCAATAATTATGTCTGTGTAGATGGCTGTGTAGATGGCTGTGTAGATCATTAAACAAACTAGACAAACTAGTCTGGGGTCAGAGCCACAAAAGTATTTCTAAAATTAAACTTGTGAAGGTTCTTAGAACTAACACTCTAAGACTAAGAACAATGTGTAACATTACAAATGTTCTGCAATGTTTCACCCAAAAGGAGGTGTGGGATTGCAGTGCTATTGGGAAAGTAGATACCAGAAGTGAACCGGAACAATAAATTATGAAAAATGTAGATTGATATGGGCAGTATTTATTGAGCTACACATACAGAAGCCGTGGATTATCTTCTCTCACTGAAACCCACACAATTTCTGTCTAAAACACAGGTTAAAGCCACAACTTTGCCATATAGTTTCTTTACATAAACACTCTAGTATTTTGAGGAATCACTTGAAAGACTTTTAAATTAAAGAAAAGCATGTAGACTTTATTTCCAACAGCTAAATTGTTTAAAGTTTAATACATTTAGAGGCTCACCTTCTCATCTCTGTCAGCCTAAGACAAGTGTGAGACTCTCAAAGGTGAAAAAGTCATTTAAGAGCGTAAAGCTTTCGCATGTTCTTATAATTATTCTAAAAATAAAATAACCTAATGCCTAAAATGGTGTTTGAAGAATAACAGTTTTCCATAACTCTTTTTAATAAGAGTGGAGTTAAGAAAAAAAAACCTTCAGTAATGTTTATATATTTAAGACACTTTGGTGAATCTAACCCAGGACTTCCCAGTTTTGTTCCCACCACCATTAGTTCTACGAGCAGTACGTTTCTCAAAGTATTTCAACACAAACAAATGACGTTTACATCGAAAAACACAAACCAAACTGCTGGAAACGTTAGGAATTGCCGGACTGGCCCTTTAACTTACTGTCGTCTGAACTGTTCTCGAAACTTCCGGCGTTTTGTAGACGTTCTGACGTCGTGAACGCGCGCCACTCTTATTGGCCACTTCTCGCTCAGCGAGCGCGAGGAAAGCTCGAGAGCAATCTAGAAGCGCCGAAGTCTCGCGATAGGCGTCTAAAATTCGGCGTGAACACGGTGAGGCTGCGTGTTCCAGCGGCCGGTGTGCTCGATTGTACTGCGGTCAATGGAGCGGTGCGGAGCAGTGAGAAGACCTACAGCTGAATCCCAGACTTTTATACGCTTTTAGAGACTGACTTCACGTCTATTAGTCCGTCCTTTTAAGAAGACGCTTACAGTCACTGTTCGAAAGAGGCCGAATTGCAACTTGGTTTACACGTTTTACTCTGAAGATGTCAGTGGTGGGATTTGACGTGGGATTTCAGAACTGTTACGTTGCCGTAGCCAGAGCCGGCGGAATAGAGACCGTAGCAAATGAGTACAGCGACAGATGTACGCCGTAAGTATCTTTACATGAAGTTATTTGACTCTTGGAGTTGTCCGAATGCTTTCTTTAACGGATGTTTGCGACGCCAGTTTGAAATGATCCCTAAGCCAACTTGGATATGTTGTAAGACTGCGGCCTAGAAAGTGCTCCTTAACCTGTCTGTGTAAATGAGCAGCTAATATGGCCAGTCCGGGTTTAAACGTGTCGATATGTAAGCTAACGTATCTGTGACAGTTTGGGCGGAGCTGTTTTAATGTGGGCTAATAATCTTTGGGTGAGGAGGTTACTAAAAGAGCACCAGAGCTAACGTTAGATTAGAAAATGCGCCCTGTGCACATGGCTAAGTTAGCACTCATGCTCGCTATAGCGCTTTCTTCTGTCCGTCCGTCCTTTTTTAAGACTACTCTTACAGGTAAAATTATTTCCAGCGTTCTCCCATTCATCTGTTCAGGCTTTAACGGCCAGTTAGCATTATGCTAGTGCGCGTGGTACTGTTCTGTACTAATAACGCTTCTGTGTTGCTAAGCTAGCGAGCTAATGTCTGCTTCCTAAACTGCGTGACACCACCGCGGTCTGTCGCCGACAAGAAAATTCTAGCAAATTTTAAGTCCGGTCGGAAGGTGACGGCTTAAACAACTAATTCCTGACAGAAAGTCTCCTTAAACACCTTCACTGTAGTCCTGTATTTCGTCCCGAACGGTTACTAACGCTACTAACTACATCAGTTTATCCGTTTACATTAATTCATGCCACATTTACAGTAGCAAACGACTTAGGGTTTCTCTGAGCGAGAAACGAAAATAAAACCCAAACCAAGAATCCCAACTGGTAACTTCTAACATCTGTCATCTCAAGTGAAACTGGAATGTCACTATATGTCAGTTTCCGGCATTCATCTGATCCAAGGCGGCCTCCTACTTCTGTGAATGTATAGACAAGATAAGGCATCTGCGTTGTAAGCTGTGGGTTACCCACTCTGAGGGGGATGCAGATTACTAGGACACCTGACATGTAAACCTAACGCTTAAAGGAGCAGTACTTCAGATTTTTAGCTTGAAACATTCCAAAATAAACTAGATATATCAGCAGAGTGTGTAAAGAACTAACCATTTTAACAGTGTCAAAAGACTTTGTGTTGCGTTGAGATATTCACTGAAGTTAGCATGCTAACCAACTAGCCCTGACCTGTCCTGTCTTGTAATACCATTTTGTACTACAAGGCGATAGTGAGTCACTGTAGTGGATTCAGTCCAACATGAGAGGATGAAGTAGCGCTGCTGCCCCGACGGCATATTCTAATCTTTTATCAATCATGTTGAAACTGCTGGTCTCATTTAGATCATTTAAGGGCCGGTAGCTCATTAAAAGAGCAGTAAACACAACAATGGCTGAAACGCTTAGTGAGCAACCGCCGTCTGCCACCTGATCTCGGCAAGAAACCACATTTAGACAAAAGAAGTGATGTATTATAAATACCTCCGTCATAAGAGAGCAAAACAGATGCTCTTGGAGAGTAAGGGAAGGGGGTTTGATGCTTCTTCTGTAAGAAATTAAAATGGTTGAGAAGGGACTGCATGTCATGCTTTTTTAAGAACGACATAAATATTATTACCAAAATGATCTTATATTTGACAGTGTGTTGAATGTTGATGTGATGCTATTCCTGTCAGTGCTATTATATCATAAATATGTCCACCCAGCATATTTAACATGTTTTCCTGTTTGTAAGCAGGTCCAGGCATTTTCATTAGGTTCTACTGTAATGAAAGCACTACAGTAATCAGTTTCTAAAAATGGTTTGATGTGTGTGTTGGATCAACTCACACTAGAATTTGTCATTCTCCTATATGACACGTCTGGACCATTACACTAGGAGCAATGCTGGCAGCTGTTTGATGTCAACTCAAGCTTGCTGCTGTTTTAAATGTTTACTGTTTAATTGTTCACTCTTTAACTCCTTAGTCACAAGGCCCATGGCTGCTTGTATTTGTTGTTTTATTTTAAGGCTTGTGACTGTTTCAGTGTAAATGGTTTCTCTGAATTATAGGTCACTGTAACAAATGAAGGCTAATGTAATAGGACAAGCTCTAATCTTATTAATAAGAACGTGACACTTCAAGCCCCCCAACCCTGAAAAGAATTAGCAGCATGTAGAATGATTTAACACTGTGGTAAACTAGTACTTGCTTGCTACTTCTGCTGATCTGGGAGCGCAACAACCTCTCAACGTGCCTAATTTATTATATTTTCTTTAGGGCGTTTGTGTCTTTTGGACCTCGAAATCGGGCAATAGGTGCAGCTGCTAAGAGCCAGGTAAATCTTGATTTTATATCAGCACAGTTTTCCCTCTTTGAGTGCTGTTGGCATGTATTAAACATTTTACTTTCTCTTGTAACAAGGTGGTCACAAATTGTAAGAACACCGTCCAAGGCTTCAAGCGTTTCCATGGCAGGGCATTCTCTGACCCATATGTTCAGTCAGCAAAGTCCAGCCTGGTCTATGACCTCGCTGGGATGCCTACAGGGACTACTGGCATCAAGGTAATACACGCCACAGTTGTCAGAATGATTTAGAAGTTGACCTGCTGTAGGTTTTTAAGTGATTTTTAATGTTTGCTTCACTTTCTGTGTTTAATCTACCAGGTCATGTACATGGAGGAGGAGAAAGTGTTCAGTATTGAGCAAGTCTCCGGCATGCTGCTTACCAAACTGAAAGAAACAGCTGAGGCTGCACTCAAAAAACCAGTGGCAGATTGTGTCATTTCTGTACGTACTTCACTGATATTAATAAGCCTATATCATTTAATGTGTTATGTTACTGTGCAGGCTCATCTGTGCTTTGTCAAGCATTTTTCCTTTTGTGGCAAATTATATAACAGTCATTAACTGGGTTCTGCTTTATGTTCATTTGTAATGTTGATTGTTACTGTAAGCAGAAAGGCTGTAGTGCTGCTATTCTTATATGCTTATATGCTTTTCAGGTTCCCAGCTTCTTCACCGATGCTGAGAGAAGATCTGTTATGGATGCTGCACAGATTGCAGGCCTCAACTGCCTGCGACTCATGAATGACACCACCGCAGGTACCTTTTTTCTAAACGCCTCATAATACATTGATTATGACATGTTTAAATAACATTTGTGTGTTTTAATATGTAACTACTTTTGTTGCAGTTGCTCTGGCGTATGGCATCTATAAACAGGACCTGCCTGCTCCTGAGGAAAAGCCCAGGACAGTTGTGTTTGTGGATGTGGGCCATGCTGGTTACCAGGTGTCTGCCTGTGCCTTTAATAAGGGGAAATTGAAGGTAAGGGTCACCTAAGTTACATCAGTCACGCAGTATGGAAACACATTTTATAATCCATTCAGGAGAATCTTAATTCTTGATCCTTTCAGAAAAGATTTTTTAATCTGAATGTAGTCACTCGTTATTTTCCACAATACTCATTTTGTATTTTGTTCAGTTGCATTATAGGCTTTGAAACCAGAAACATTTATGTCTCAATCCCTCCAGGTTCTTGCCTCTGCTTTTGACTCTGAGCTAGGTGGCAAAGACTTTGACGAGATCCTGGTTCAGTACTTCTGTGATGAATTTGGCAAGAAGTACAAGCTGGATGTTCGCTCAAAGCCCCGTGCCCTGGTGCGCCTCTACCAGGAGTGCGAGAAGCTGAAAAAGCTCATGAGTGCGAACTCCTCGGATCTGCCACTCAATATTGAGTGCTTCATGAACGACATCGACGTCAGCAGTAAACTCAATAGGTCAGTCTCTTGGCAACCATTCATTAGCGCTAAATTTAGGGAGTTATGCTGGCTAAATCAGGCCCTGACTAGGACCAGCGGATATGTTTGTGTTCATCCCTGCATGTGCATCATGATGTAAGCAGCTGCTTTGGTCTGAAATCTGCAACTAAAAATAGCCCAATGACATTCTTGTTCCAGAGGCCACTTTGAGGAGATGTGTTCAGGGCTGCTGGCCAAAGTGGAGGGTCCTCTCCGTAGTGTCATGGAGCAAGCCAGTGAGTAGAAGCACTGTCTCCGTTTGTGCACTTCCACCTGTCTTGAGTCTTTTCAGAAAGAACTTGTAACTGACCACCTTGTAATGTCTGGCTATAATAATCTCTCCCATGCTCAGAGCTGAAGAAAGAGGATATCTATGGAGTAGAGATCATAGGCGGCGCTTCCAGGATCCCTGCCATTAAAGAGCGAGTCAGCAAATTCTTTGGGAAGGAGATTAGTACGACACTGAATGCGGATGAAGCGGTGGCCAGAGGCTGTGCACTGCAGGTATATGTCTTGTCATGTCTTTCGCTCCTCAGTTGGTTCGTGCATCTTTACATGTAAGGCACTGAACATGCAGCACTCCCAAATTCCAATTCAAAGGTTATGAGAAACCTTCATGGAAAAATTTTAGGAACCATGCCTATTGGTGTGTTGTCGTGTTATGTGTGGTTTTTTTATTTTTTTTATTTTATTTTTATTTTTTTTAATTAGACCTGTTCAGCAGTTCAAGATTTAGAATAAGATTTCTTTTGTTTCTTCCAGATTGTGCTGAACAGACTCTGCCTGTGTTAAGGGTGCTTTCAGCTGATGAATGTGTGGCTTGTTCATCGCTGGCTGTTTAGTAGTAGCAACCTCGAGTGTTTCTTGGTGATGAAATAAACTCATTCTGATGTGCTTCTTTTCCTCAGTGCGCAATCCTGTCACCTGCTTTCAAAGTGCGTGAATTTTCCATCACAGATGTGGTTCCTTACCCCATCTCACTTAAATGGAATTCAGCTGCTGAGGAAGGCTTAAGGTCTGTTAAATGTTTATATAAAATTAATTAGAAGCTTGCTGAGCATCGCTTCTGATAATGTGAATTGTTTTGGTTAAAACTTCTTGCACTCATTTTTCTCATGTCTTCTTCTTCTTTTTTTTCCTTTTTTTTTCTTCCACACAGTGATTGTGAGGTGTTCCCAAAGAACCATCCAGCACCCTTTTCTAAAGTGTTGACCTTTTACCGTAAAGAGCCTTTCTCCTTGGAAGCCTACTACAACAATCCGAAGGAATTGCCATATCCAGATCCTACCATAGGTACACATCTATCTGTATAGGTTTTCCACATCTGATATTTCATTGAACATAGACAGTTTGAGTCTGGGATAACCCACCTTCTACTGTCTACAGGTCAGTTTATGATCCAGAAAGTGGTGGCGCAGGCATCAGGTGAAAGCTCTAAAGTGAAGGTGAAGGTGCGCGTCAATGTTCATGGTGTCTTCAGCGTGTCCAGTGCCTCCCTGGTGGAGGTCCTGAAGACTGTTGAGGGAGAGGAGCCCATGGAGACTGACACAACCGCTAAAGAAGAAGAGGTAGAACACCCTCTTTTTACTGTATGAAAATTACCCATGGCTTTATCCACCTCTCATTGTTGTCAATGCTACTCACGACAAAAGTATTTGTAGTGCTATGGAACAGGGATGGGATGTCAGGACACGGTTGAGCACATGAAGCGTGGCTGATCAGACTTGTGATTATTTGTGACTTATTATTCAAATGTATTAATAAATGTGTTTTTGCGTTGTGAAGAACAAAATGCAGGTGGACCAAGATGAGCAGAAGAACCAAACTGATGGTCCAAAAGAGAATGCAGATAAGAAATCTGACACAGAGGACATGGAGGTGACTAAAACTGATTCAGCGTTCACTGATGGACTTAAATGCATAGATGAAAAGAACAATGACTTTACATGGTCAGGTTTATGGTTGTGCATTTTACATGCACTCATCGTGTCACTCCATGACATTCTGGTACAACACCGTCTTTGGCGACATTGATGTGGTGTTTAGGGCAGTCCTTGTAACAGTCAACCTCCATGCAGTCCTGCGTCATTGTGCCAGGAATGTTCTACATGCTTAAGAGTATAACGTTCAGCGTTTAACATGCAGCAGGTTTCGCAGTTCTTTTTTTATGTTTGTCAGTTGCTCTAGTTTTTGTAATCAGGTGTAATGGTCTCAACCCAAATAGTGATGAGTAATTCTGTATCGCACACGTTTTGTGGTGTGATGTTTAAGCATGAGGCAGTGGTTAGCAGATAAAGAAGGGTTTTTCCATTCCAGTTTCCTTTTTTTAAAAAGTAAAATTGTGAATGTGCAAACCTTTACACAACCAAATATGTTTTAACACTAGGGCGAGGTGGAATATAAACATCACTTAATCTGAAATGGTGGGGAAAGGGTGAAAACTAGTATTTATTTCCAAACCCTTATTTACATATGGAGTCATGAGTCACGTGATTCGTTCCACCTGATCTTTTTCTTGGCACACTACGAATTGGTATATACAATGGTGACCTGTTAAGCCTCTGCCAGTACGTTTCACTCATTACCCCACACTCCATGCAAGCAGCCAGTTTGTCTGACGTAATGGCGATTCTCTTATCTGTTGGCATGCTTGTCTGGTGACTGGAAACAGTTGGCTCCACAGATGGTTCAGTCTTGGCGTATAGCTTTTTGAATGTGGCTGAATCCAAAGCTTGTGTAAAAATGAGCTCTGTGGAATGTGCTTCCAGAATTCTGTGGTGTGCTTACTTTCCCAAATGAAAGGTGGACAACTTAAGGCTGGCACAGAGATTTTGCTCGTGGCTGTAAAGAGAATTCTTCTTAAAAAATAATCTGTAATCACGGTAGCCTACGTCATCTAAAGTTTCTTCACAAAATGACGGTGGATGGTAGCACTTCTTAATTCTCAGAACATTTGCATATTCCGTTCGACTGGTAACCAGTGACACACACACAACCTATGTAGCCTGAGTTTCTTTGCCATTAATATCACACTGAAGAAAACTTAATACCGTAAATAAAACAGCGTATTATTAAAACAGTGTATTACGAGGTTTGGGCATACAGGATGACTGAACTGAACTCAATCTGTTTTCAGACTTCAGCTGAGGACAGCAAGCAGGAAAAGAAGACCGACCAGCCTCCACAAGCCAAGAAACCCAAAGTAAAAACAAAGACTGTGGACTTGCCCATAGAGAACAGTCTGCATTGGCAGCTGGCTAACGACATGCTAAACCTTTTTGTGGAGAATGAGGTAAAATATGCTTACTACTGGACTATAACAGGCTCAGCTTTCATAACGGGTCTACAGTCTTGAATGTATCACTAGGAACCTTGTATCTCCAGGTTTTAGTTGCCATTATACTGCATATTATACACTACACACACTATATCCTTCTTGTTATTGTTGTAATCTGTCCACAGCTACATATTTCCCCAGTATATGACCAGTTGTGATCATTTTTGTGGATTGAAGAAAAAAGCAAGAGGTGTGATCCTCATAAATGTTGTGTTGCATGTTGTGTTTTAATCTCCTCAGGGGAAGATGATCATGCAGGATAAACTGGAGAAAGAGAGGAATGATGCCAAGAATGGTGTGGAAGAATATGTGTATGAGATGAGGGATAAACTTCATGGCGTGCTGGAAAAGTTTGTCAGCGAGGCAGTAAGTCCTAAAAACATATTTACAGATGATATTCCTGAAAATCTTTTGGAGAGTTGTACCTAGAAAACAAAACTGCTTCATGTTGTTGCTCAGTCACTGCAGGTGATCCTAAGGTATTGACCTTTGTTTTAATTGTTCAGGATCGGGATGCTTTCTCTCTGAAACTCGAGGACACAGAAAACTGGTTATATGAAGAAGGAGAGGACCAACAGAAACAAGTGTACCTTGATAAACTGGCAGAACTGAAGGTGAATATGGATGTATTCATTTGATCAAGATTAGGATCTTTAAAAAAAGAAGAAACATAGAAATCTTTAGAAGGACGAAACAAAGAAATGTATCTTCTGTATGTCTTGGTTCACAGAAACTAGGACAGCCCATTCAGCTAAGAGCACTGGAAGCAGAAGAGAGACCAAAAGCTTTTGACGAGCTCGGCAAGCAAATCCAGCAGTACATGAAGATTATAGAAGCTTACAAGGCGAAGGTAATCATTGTATTTCTCTATGGTATTATGCAGTTCTCTAAAGCTTTAAGGGAGATTTACCACTCATTTGCACCTTCTGCATCTCTTAACAGGAGGAGCTGTATGACCATTTGGACGAGTTAGAGGTCTTGAAAGTGGAAAAGCAAGTAAACGATGCCATGGCCTGGATGAACAGCAAAATGAACCAGCAGAGCAAACAAAGTCTTACAGTGGATCCTGTGGTCAAAGCTTGCGAGATTCAAGCCAAAACAAAGGTGAGACCCGTTTAGAGTATTGGATCATTATTAGGAACAAGTATGGCTGCAACAAGTATTCACTTCCTTTAATAACAAATGCATTAATCAATTAAGGTTTTGATTTATGAAAAGCATACAGGATTAACCAAACCATAGATTTTTAATTTATACAGTTCCTTCCTAGAGTTATTTATATATCAAAGTAGTCATTTATACAAATGTTCTGGTTCTGTAAAATAAATTCAAGATTTTATTTTATTTTTTTCTGCATTTGGCAAAAAAAATGTTTGCTGACATCAGTCTTTGCTGGACTGTTCAGCCCCATGCATAAATCAGTTTGAGTGATTTAAACACCAATTTCATAAGCTGAGCAAAAGAGTCTTTGTTCATTTGTTCTCTAAAGAAAAACAGCAGCCTTTGTTTGCTAGATTATCAAAACTTGTAGTGCTAATAATTTGAGGTTTTTTTTTCTTTCTGTAATTGTAGGTTTTAGTGAAGGGCTAAATCAGTATGGTTGTATATTTATGTATTTTTTTCATAACACCTATAGAAATTAGGAATGAATGAGCGTGGTTCTTGGTTTTAGCCCTAGATGCCTCGCTGTTCTGCTCGGATTCTTATGATCAGTTAAACTCCTTTTTTTTCTGTTTTCTAACCTTGTCTGTCCTGTTCAGGAACTGTATTCCGCTTGCAACCCCACTGTGTCCAAACCTAAACCCAAAGTGGAGCCACCCAAGGAGGAAAAGGCACCCGAGCAGAATGGCCCAGTTAACGGACAGGAGGGCTCAGAGGCCCAACCCAACAGCCCTGAGAAGGACCAGCCTGTACCAGAATCAGCAGAGCCCAAACTGCCAGAAATGGACATTGACTGATCTTAGTCAAGCCTCTGCTCCCTCCCTACTCCAACCTTTCAACTCACCTCTCATACGCCTAACTAAAGTTAGCATCTCAGCCTGATTGTTATTTGATGACACTGTCTGCCTACTCCTGCAAATACTCTCGAACTTGCCATGAATGGCCTGTTTCTTTTGCTTTTGTTTTTGTTGTACAAAAAAAAGAGATTACATTTACATGCACACATCCGTTGGGTTGTCTCCTCACATTAAAGAGAAGAATTGAGTGGAAGATGGGAATCTGGTCTCTGTATTGCTGTTAGCCATCTATAGTTTTGGTTCCCACATTTGGAAGGAATTATTGGGTTGGGGAGCCTTCACATTAAAAACTTCATTTTTTTTTCCCTATCTTTATTGTTTGAGGAATCTTTTGGCTTTTAGGATGTGTTGCTTCTAGATTGATGTATCACTTGAGGCTCTTTTCACTCCCAAGAGTGAAAGCGAAGTGAAGTATGGAAGCACTGAAGAGGAGTATGATAGTAGTTGACCAAAATGAATAGTCGTTGCAGCGGTATTAAATGTCCACTGTATGTTGAAGTAGATTTACGTTACTGTTGTGCAGTATTTCAATGTACCAGGCATCTCACTTTGTGCCCGAGGCTTACAAGTATGGTTGCTTTCTGGAATATCCCTGGAGTTTTTGTATTTTTACTCTGCTGTCAGTGTGAATGGCAGAGAAAGGTTTGGCTTGGGTTTTTTTTGTTTGTTTTTTTTTTTTCCACTCCAAAAATGAAAAGATAATAAATTGGTAATTTTGGTACACTGATATGAGAATTGTTTGAAATGCCTGCTACAGCTCTTTTTGGAGGCAGAAATCGACAAATCCTGTAAGAGGTGGTACAGTTTCTTCTCATTTTTCAGAGCTTTTCCATGTGGAAAGAAACCGTTGTACATAGTGGTGTGGTTTGCGGAATATTTATGCTTTCCATTTGGATGAGGTGAAATAAAGGATGATTCAGAAGGTTGATTGACGTATACTTACGAGGAGCTATTTTTATTTATTTATTTTTTTAATTTTCTGCTTTTCTTTCTGCTCTGCCAAAGATAAGCGTACTGAACAAAAGTTGCATACCTAATAGTGTGCAATACCCCCACAAGTGCAAATACCAGATAACAGACTGGATTTGGCATGTACTAGACCAGTTTCTGGATGTTGGCCACATCAATGATGAGACACTCTTGCAACAAAGAATTGGGCAGTCGGGCCAGATTTGGTGGAAACCGTCCCTGGCACAGTTCTGAGGAGAATTTGTGGGATTTTTGCCACTGCTTTTAAGACATGTACACCTGCAAATTCAGCCACCTCCTTCACACTATGGTCTTTGGCATGCCCAGGTGCAATCACCCCTTTTAGCCAATCATCAGCATCTGCTTTGGACCACTTTTCCACATATGGAGCAAGATATTCACACCACCCTAAACACAAGGTGACTCATTTTTTGTGCAGTGAGCTTATGTAAAACGTTCTGTTATGAGCTACAGGGGTTGGACAATGAAACTGAAACACAATCATTTATTAGTATGGTGTAGGGCCTCCTTTTGCGGCCAATACAGCATCAGTTCGTCTTGGGAATGACGTATACTGCGTCCTGCACAGTGGTCAGAGGGATTTTAAGCCATTCTTCTTGCAGGATAGTGGCCAGGTCACTACGTGATGCTGGTGGAGGTTCGTCCTTGGTGGTATGCTGACATTACCCTGGATACCGTGGCTCTTGATACATCACAAAGACTTGCTGTCTTGGTCACAGATGCGCCAGCAAGACGTGCACCAACAATTTGTCCTCTTTTGAATTCTGGTATGTCACCCATAATGTTGTGTGCATTGCAATACAAAACTGTGCTCTTACCTGCTAACTGAACCTTCACACTCTGCTCTTACTGGTGCAATGTGCAATTAATGAAGATTGGCCACCAGGCTGGTCCAATTTAGCCATGAGACCTCCCACACTAAAATGACAGGTGTTTCAGTTTCATTGTCCAAGCCCTGTACACTCTGTCTAAAAGGTGCTAGACACCTGCTCATTTAATGTTTCTATTGATATGAAGCAACAGCAAGGATTTGATTACATTCAGGCACAAGAGCATCAATGAGGTCCGGTTCTGATGTTGGATAACTAGTTCTACAACGTCTGTTACAACTCAAAGATAAATGATACTGGGGGTATCCATGTAGTGGTGTCTAAACGTCTTAAGATCAATTCTAGTTTTTAAGTTTTAAACTCTTGAAAATTTAAATCTAAGAAAAGTTGTGATAAAATACCTATTCTATACACTATTCAGACTACTCATAGGTGGACTTGGCCTACTGATCAGATTTCCTCAAACCTATGCTTGAGAGCAAATGATGCAACCTGTCGAATTCATACTCCAAACAGCAGGGTGTGACATTTCACACGTGAACGCACAGTCTTTCCACATCACTACTTACCAGCCTAGAAGAAACATGGCCAGTTCAGCATCAAACCTTCTCCCTTACTGTCTCCAGAGGTGCAAAGCAGCACCAATGTGGATTCTTCTTCGGCCTCTGTTTATATCACTTCTTTTGCTTGCTGCTGAATGTGTTTTTTCACAGAGAGTAGGTGGAGGTCTGTAAATGGTCACTTGCCAAGAGCTTCAACCATCGTTGTGTGTACTTCTACTTTCATTGGCTACCTCCCCTTAAATCATCTAACCGGGAGTAGGACCTTACAGTAGGACCAACATGATTGATTAGAGGTTAGAATACGCCGTCGGGGCAGCAGTGCTATTTCTCATCCTCTCATGTTGGACTGGCTCCACTCCTACAGCACTACAGTGACTCATTGTTGCATTTGTCACCTCAAATGAGACATAAAAATGAGACTTGATCATTTATTAGTATTTATTAGTAGATCGTTTGAAGTTGAAATCGTACTGGTGGTGTTTTCAGTCAATGGGATGATGATCAGTTGTGAGTGGCCACCCTGCTGTATGTAAAGAACAGGGACCTATTAAAGTCTGATCTTCTCAACACGTGTGTGGCAGTGTATCATGGTACAAACAAATGAGATTTCTGAGGAACCTCAGAAGAAGAGTTGTTGATGCTGATCAGCCTGGAAAGGGTTACAAAACCATCTCTAAAGAGGTGAGACTCCAATATCGTGTACAAATGGAGGAAATTCAAGACCACCATTACGCTCCTCAGGCATGGTCTATTACCAAAGATCACTCCAAGAGCAAGACGTGTAATAGTTCTCAATGTCTACTGTAAGCACTGAACAACAATGATATGCATTGCTAAATATTGACAAGCCAGAAGAGCTTCTGGAACAATGTTTTGTGCACGGACGAGACCAAAAAAGATCATTTTGATTGAAAATCAAAAATGCATTATTTAAAAGCATTATTTCTGGAGAAAGGAGAGCACTCCAGCATAAAAGCCTTATTACATCTGTGAAACATGGTGGTGGTAGTATCATGGTTTGGACCTGTAATGCTGCATCTGGGCCAAGGCAGTTTCTATTCATTGACAGAACAATACTGAATACTGAAATATAACAGCAAATTCTAAAGGAGAATGAGAGTCATGCAGCAAGAAGATGACCCAAGCATACAGATCTACCGAAGCTCAGTTAAAGAGGAATAAAGTCAGAGTCCTGACCTTAATCCAATAGAACTGGTGTGGAAGAGCCTGAAGCAAGCACTTCATGGAAGGACGCCCACCAACATAACAGAATGGAGCTATTCCATATAGAGGATAGTATGGGATAAAATTTCTACAAGCATAGGTTCACATAGTTTTCTGCAATCCTTGAATAGCAGAGTGGCACATTCGTGGCACTTTAAGGCAAAATTGTGACCAAAGGAAACTTTTTCCAGGTTTATTCCATTTTGAAAACTATAAATCTCTGTAGACACATGTAAACCAACTGGTGCTGTCGGGCAGTAAATAAAATGGCAGTTTTGTATTGTACGCATGATGACCCCTGGTTCCCTTCACCACCACTGCAAAGAAGCTAATCTTTAAATTTCTCTATAATTAACTATTTAACATCCAAACAGTCTGTGTGGCTTTGTTTACACCTCCGTGATTACATTATTTAGTACAGTTAAAAATATCTTTAAACTAAATAGTAAATATCGATACCTCAGTATCGATCTGACCACCAATACGTCACAGCAGAGCGACAGCAGGCAGCGGCACCCTCCCTCCTCCCTGATCTGTCCGGACAGACTGTGTTTTCAGCTGCGGACTGTCCTGATGAATTAGTTTGCTGAACTGTAGGTAAGTTCGCCATGACAGCTCTGAAATCGCATGTTGTTCACATCAGGAAGTTGCACAGACTGTGAGCCGAACTTGGTTGTTGTTGGATGCTAACTAATTTCGCTTATATCGTTAAACGATCAACACGTTCTTCCTCAGCTAACGCTAGCTAAAGTTTAGTTAGCGAGCTAGCCGTGCTAGCTAACTAGCTTTGATAGCTATGTTCCTGGATGGTGCTGTCAGGCAGGTGCTGTCCAGTAGCTGTGGTAAATCTGATCCTAAATGTTCAATAGCGATATTAAATCTGATCTCTGCAGCACTTTAGTCCGGTTATTCTTCTATAACCCCTTACCGGGTGATATGTAGACGGCCTGTCTGGACTGTTATTACCTTCATATTACTATGTAAGCCCTTAGTTGAGGTTTATGTCCAACGAGAGCTTCTTTGTTTGTGTGCTGTTCATTAACTTAACATACTTAATATGAGAAGATCAAGAGTTCCATCTGATTTAGTGCTTCGCAGTAGCTGTAGGGGCTTTCAGGTTCGATGTGGTTTAGAATCGACTATTAATGCCTTAATTCTGCATAATCTGTCAAAACAAATGCATACGCATTTGTTTCTCCCTTAGTTATTAACAGTACAAAAACCTACACGTCCTTTTATTAAACGTGTCCCAAAGCCGTTAAAATATGAGAATATAAGCTGCTACTGACATTAACTTCTTTCTTTTACATTTTGTGGGTTTCATAAAAGAGAGCAAATGAGAGATCCATGTCACAGTTACAGGAGCATGATGCAATAGATCACAATCTGAAGCCTTAAGGTGCACTAGGACACATGTATTCAGTATCCCAGTAAACAATGGTCTTCCGTGGTTGCCTGAAATGTGTTTAAATATAGTCAGATACATGATTTCAAAGTTGTTTTAACGGTTCAGATGTTTACTGGGATGTTAAATTGTTCTCTGATGTTTTACAAAGAAGTTAAAGAACTGCGGTTCTACACACCCATTAACACCCTACAAAACGCTGTGATAGTCGCACAGACACAACATGTGGAAACAGACCAAATAAGAAATGTGTATGTGTGTGTGTGTGTGTGTGTGTATATATATATATATATATATATATATATATATATATATATATATATATATATATATATATATATATACACAGATACACATTGTTAACACTATTGCCAAACCTCTATGCTTATGTTTATATTAGATATAAAATTCTACATTTTAATAATGCATTCTTTCAGAGCTGAATTATAAGTCAAGACAAACAGCTGTGAGGCACTCTGTATCTCTGAGTGATTTATTTAGAACAGAGAGATACAGAACGTATGAGCGATGACGCGCCCAGATTTGTTTAAAAAGCACCTACTTTAAATCCCGGATCGCATATGTTGTGGTCTCAGTAGACACACCCAGGCTGTCATCAGGTTTACTAAGCTAAGTAAGCACGTCACCGCCTTTCTTCTCCTTTGTGATCTGGTAGGTCTGGTCTACTGCTGGACGTATTAGGTTACCAGGGCAGTTTAGTGTATGTGTGTTTACACAGGTAAATCAAGTCGTTTGTTCTTTCAGGAATGTTCAAATGTCAGAGGATCAGGAAGCACAAGAGGACGAGCTGCTGGCCCTAGCGAGTATTTACGATGAAGAAGAGTTTCGCCGAGCTGAATCGGGGCAGGAAGGCGAGATCCACCTGTGTCTCGAGCTTCCCCCTGGCTTTAAACTGCTGGTTAAAGGTGACCGGCATGCATTCAGTTTACCCTACTCTTTAAACATGACGACTATTATTCCTTCCCTACCCCTGAACCGAGTTTGCATGTTTTGGTTGTACAGGGGAGAGCTGCATGGAGTACGATGTGTCCTTTCTGCCTCCACTGGTGTTGAGTTTCGAGCTCCCTGTTAAATATCCTTCCTGTTCAGCACCAGTTTTTACCCTGAGTTCCAAATGGCTTTCGAGGCTCCAGGTGAGGACACACTTGGCTGGCTGATGCCTCATTTCACTTTCTGTATTGATTATTGCTGCTAGCTGTCATGTGCATTTCTGAATAGCATTTTGAATTAAAAACCAAAACGGAGGTCTTCCTGTGGTGTAATATACAACATGGTGTTTTTTTAAGGTGGCACATATAGTAAAACTAAATTAGTTCAATGGGACAGAGCGGACATCTTTTTTACTTTGCAAAAATTTTCAATGGGAATAACTAGCAACTTTACTGTCCTAACTGTTATTTGCTAGATGCAAATCAAACTGTGTTACTCCTAGCTCCTTGGTTGAACAAGCTATTATTATGATCACAATAATTAGGCCTGTCACAGTTATATCATAATCACCTAATTGCGTTTATTTCAGATTATCTCAGTTGATTACAGTTTTTTGAGTTGATTACAGTTATATAAGGTGACCGCAGTCGTTTTCCACAGTCGTATTTCACAGTTGTACCATGCTGCAGCAAACTAAATGTGAACTGGGGGGAAAATTATTGCAAATATTAGCAAGTTAAAGAATTCACAGAGCCACAGTTCAGATGTCTAACTTGGTGCTCTAGATAGATAGATGATAGATAGATAGATACATTATTGATCCCAGAGGGAAATTCTAGATTCTCTAATAAGGAGAATTGATAAAGTAAAGTTTATTTAATTGTAAAGCTTTGACTTGGCTTAACTAGATTCTGTGTGCGAGAGTGGCCGCAGTATGAAATCATCAGTACAACCCGTGTTAGCTACTCTGTACACACAGATGGCAAGTAAGGTGGCTAATCAGGGTTTGTATTATAACAGCTGTAAACAATAAACAGGAAAAGATTAAACTGGCAATCCTAATTATTTATATGGCAATTAATCATCCGCTAAAATCTCCTGATTGTGCATATAATTATAATAATAATAATAATAATAATAATAAAAATAAATTGTGAGCATTTTCATAAAATAAAAGATAACATGGTCAACAATAACATATGTAAGTCTGACTTAGCTCTACCCTGAGACACAATGTTACTTTAACTTTTACTGTTGTCTGTTACTTATCATAATAAGAAGCTAGCATAACACAAAAATCACTGAAGCTTATCATGCTACACCACTAACATTACTGGCACTAAGAGTCAGTGGTATTATCAGTCGCCAGTTTCTGTCAGAAGTACCAGCGACCTGTATTACCATGTTACATACATTAGCTATCTGACTATCTGGTTAATTACTTAAACACACAACTCATTGTGTCAACATTGCCTGTTTACTAAACTAGCATATGAATATTAATAACACACCTAAATATGGTGGCTGTCTAAAGAAAAACATGTTTGAACTTCTCCGTTTTGTTTATTTTGTGTAAATGATCTGCCAATTACACTCTATGTACAGTTCATGATGAATGGACCAGCAGGAACGACCCAAAACTGCATGTCTGGTTCCTTTGTATTACATTAGAATTGAACAAGGTCTTTACCCCTCTCCTGTAAAGTTGCCATTTTGCAGATATTTGTTTTTCTTTGGACAGAGACAATCTTACTCCTACATATTAATTAAAACATCACTTATTGATAGCCATGATGTTTTATATGCTGTAACCCAAATGTCACAGCAATATGCAGTCAGGTCTTATACAGTAGATTTTTGAACCCATCTGGTTGTTTTTGCCATTTATAAGTGCTGTATCTTTTTGCTTTCAACAAACCACTCAAATGTTTGGAATGCATGATGTCAGCCTGTTGTCTTGCCTTATTATGTAGCTCTGAAAAAGTCTACGGAGACAACAAGTGATATACTTCCTTCTTTAATATCAAGATTATATTAATTATTAACACATTCTTAAATATGCTGTAGCGGTATTAGCAGTTTATTATGGATTATGAATTTAGGGCTGTTTTGGCAATATTTTTAACAATACATGAAATGTACTAATACAGCTCTGTCCACGTACAGGCCTATTAATTGGTTACTATGAACAATCAAATCTAAAAATACTAGAAATAAAAATTACTGAGATAAACAAACTGTATTTCACACTGATAAACAAGCAGTCTTTTTTCTTCTATGTCCTTCATCCTTTCATCAGCTGACAGGTCTTTGCAAGCGACTGGACGAGCTGTGGGAGGAGAATCAGGGTAGCGTGGTGCTTTTCACCTGGATACAGTTCCTTAAAGAGGAGGCACTGGACTTTCTGGGTCTTAAGTCTCCTCTGGAAATCCCCAGTCGAGGTGGCAGCCAGCCTCAGCCTGACCGTTGCCGGAGTGAGGCCTCTGCGAAGCCGTCAGAAGGCACAAGTGGAGAAAAGAGGAAGCAGCCGGAGCTGGACCCTCGAGCTGTCCTGGAAGCTGACCCTCATGCCGACGTGCTACCTCAGCTGCTGGACTTTGACGAAGCGCAACGGCAGAAGGTTTTCGATGGCAAGCTCTTCTGCTGTGGCATCTGCTTCTCGGAGAAGCTGGGCTCCGGCTGTATGCTCTTCAAGGAGTGCCAGCACGTCTACTGTAGGGCCTGCCTGAAGGAGTACTTCGAGATCCAGATCCGGGATGGTCAAGTTCAGTGCCTTAACTGCCCTGAACCAAAGTGCACCTCTGTGGCCACGCCTTCACAGGTATCTTCCTCTAAAACCGGGGCACCTGCCTGTATGTGTGAGGGGGCATGTTAAGTTAACATTTTAAATTAGATAAACATGCCTTATTTAACCCTATATTGGTCAGGTGCTAACCAAGTTAGGGTCAGAGCTTCAAGGCAATTTTATAAACAGGTATATTTGTTGGATTTCTGTATTTTTAAATCCGCTGATATAGGAAATGTGATGAGTTATTCCTACAATGAAAGTTTTAGATTGAGATGGATTTAATAGCTAACACTGATATAACACTATATTTATTGTGTGCAGCTAGTGTAAAATGACCCTTGTATTTTAGGCATATGTGAATTTGCATATTTAGGCATATTTGATTTTACCTCTTTACCTACCGAACATGCCTTAATCTCCCTCTGTTTAAATGTGTGGCATATGTTTTTTTTTGTGTGTAGCTGTATATTAATCTGTTCTGATGTAGCCGTTTAACATAGAGTTTTAAATGCATGCATTATTCAGGTAAGCAAAGTCTTTCTGAGGGCTTTGATGTGATGATGCTCTCATTTTAGAGTAACCTAGAACTGTTCACAGTGGGGTTAATGAGAACAAGATGCCCAAAGTTCCCAAAATGGCTACAAACACATTTCCTCATGCCTCAGGAATGCTTTATAGAGGTTTTGGCCAGAAATGTAAGCTCATTGCACAAAACATTAGCAGGGCATCATAAGAACTTTTTCTCCAGAGTTTTACTATAAGCATCACACAGCGAAACTCTAAAGACATATGTAGGCTCACTGGTTTTGGGTTGTCAATTAAATGTCAATTAAATTTGATCCCTGGTTCTCATCACCAGTTGGCAGGTTTCTCTACAATGAAGCATTTATCATCAAAACACTCTCAAATATTGAGATATGCAGAATTTTTAAGAAACAGCTGTGATTTGACATGGACTGGACGAGGCAGGTTTTTGAATGTAGGCCACATCAATGTTGAGACACTCCTGCATCAGATAATTGCACAGTTGGGCCAGATTTGGTGGATGCTTTCCCTGGCACATATCTGAGGAGAAGTTCCTGTAGACTGGGATTTTTGCCACTGCTGGTAGACTCTTTTAACCGTGCGCTTCCTTACACCTGCAAATTCAGCTTCTTCCTTCACGCAATCATTCCTTTTATCATATTATTGATATCTGCTTTGGGCCACACATGGAACAAGACCTTCACTGCACTGTACCACCTCTTCTCAATCTATTAATCCCGTCACACAAACCCAGCAGGTATTTATAATCCCATCATCCTCATGCAGCGCCATCTGCAGGAGCCTGAAGTTAATAGGTCACTCATTTTTTGTCTGGTGAGCTTATATATCCAAGTCGGAAAGTGCTGAGCAGCAAGAGCAAGCTTGATTAAAAGTCCCGCATGTCCTTTCAGTTAAGAGGTGTGTTTAGCTATGCGACAGATCTGACTGATTTACAACCAAAAGCCTGAACCGTTAAGGCATAGATGGTGACTGAGCAACTAGGCTTGTAATGTGAATTGATGTGATGAGCCTAATGTGAGCCTGCCTCCATGACAGGTAAAGCTGCTGGTGGGAGAGGACGATTTCGCCCGCTATGACCGCCTTCTCCTGCAGTCCAGCCTGGACCAGATGGCGGACGTGGTTTACTGCCCGCGCAAGTCGTGCTGCATGGCCGTGATGTTGGAGCCGGAAACCACCATGGGCCTCTGTCCCTCCTGCCGCTACGCCTTTTGCACCCTGTGCAAGCGTGCCTACCATGGCCTGTCTCACTGCTTGCCCACAATTGGTAAGACACAGCCAGTGAATGATAGGAGTTGTGAATGTTGTAATGCTAGCAGTGTTTTCCCAGTCTGCTTCTCAGCATTTACCTTGAAGCAATAGTTCGGTGACACATCAGATGCGGTTGAACAGCCGTTGGGCCTCATTCACCAGTAATATACCTACGGTTTGTTTGTTCTGAATTTTGTTCTTGAAGGAAGGTCCTAAGAACGCATCTACATTAGACCCATGACATGTTCCTTCATCTTTGTGCGTGTATGCAAGAGCAAGTGCCAAATAGAAGATCATTAGTGAATCTCAGAATCTATATGAGAACTGCATGGGGGGGAAAGGGGTGGTGAGTGAGGCTTTGCTGGTTTTCCACTGTTGTTATGCGGCTGCTATAGCTAACCACAGTAATCAGCTCTGTTTGATTTGCACTACATATGCCCACCGTTGTCATGCATGCGTAGAGATTGTTACCTTTACTGCTACTTCCCATGTCTCTAACTCGTGTCAGCACTTTACTGCAGTTTAAGATAGTACTTTAGCTGCCGTCAGTATGAATTACATATGTACTTTGCACTTTGCCCTGCTTGGTTGCCAAGCTATCCTATATTTTACTAGTACAAACACAGGGCTTTAAGGTAGTTCTGAGAGGTCTTGCTTTGTGTAAGATATTATTTTAGCCTTTTTATAGCCATTTTATAACAATAGCATGAACAAAACAGGGCACGATACAGGCTTCCTAGTCTCAAATGGCTTCTTCCATCCAGTGTTGTGCACACACAGCATGGCTCATTGTACATTATATGACAGCTTCTGCACTCAACAGTATATTACAGTGCTGTGAAAAAGTATTTGCCCAGTCCCAGAAAACGGTTCCAGTTTTGAGAGTATGTTAATTGAGTTGGAACTTTTGAACCTTTGACTAATTCCGTTCGTCATCCCTAGATGAGCTCCGCAAACTGCAGGAGGAGTACTTATCTAGCAGCAAGGAGGAACAGAAGTTTTTGGAGCAGCGCTATGGAAAGCAGGTCCTCCAGCGTGCAATGGAGGAGTCTTTCAGCATGAAGTGGCTGGAGGAGAACTCTAAAAATTGCCCTTGCTGTGGCAGTCACATCCAGGTTAGTTCCCTGGTGAATACACTAGGTCTAATACACAAGATGCGCCTGTGTTTTGGTTTGTTGCCATGGTAGAGTTTCCGCTGTACCCTGATTAGTGGACTTGCTTCACGCTTCTTTGTTTCGTTTATATGTTCACATAAGCCAAAAGGAAGGACAGATTTGGCCACAAGGTAGTGAAGTATAAAGTGAGATGCTAGACTTAATTCTAGTGGACACTGCTGTGTCTGATCGACTCACACCAGCACAACACACTCCAACACACCACCACCACATCAGTGTTACTGCAGTGCTGAGAATGATCCACACTCCACCTAATACCTTCTCTGTGGTGGTCCTGTGTATCAAACTACAAAATGCTTTTGTTGTTTCTGGTGATCATTGTAAGTTCCTCTTTGTTCTTCTGACCCTGTAGAAGACACAAGGCTGCAATAAGATGACCTGCACCTTCTGCCGTCAGTACTTCTGTTGGATCTGCCTGGCACCTCTCTCTAGAGTCAACCCTTATAGCCACTTCAACAACCCCAACATGGCCTGCTTCAATCAGTATGTGCCTCTGGACTCTCTAAATACACTGCACTGTACAGTACAGTAGGGTTACACATAATGGTAGAAATGCAACATGTTATTAAAAGAGTTTGTAGGATTTGGATCACAACATTTAGTGTTTTGGTGAGGTTGATAACCTTAACAGTCTTATATCGTATTCTAGGGAGTCTTAATTTCTGGGGGTTGGGGGTCCCAAGCCAGTGGTACCACTTATTATCTAGATACAAACCTTACCAAACACAGAAAACAAATGAGAGCCTACAAACTGTAACAAATGACTTCAGCTACAGGGCATGGAAGACAGACTGATGTTGAATATCTTCGCTGTCTAAAGGAAACCATGTATCTGCTGAATGCCAACTTTACAGGAGAGGTCACAAACTTCATTTAATTATAAAGTTTATTAAGTCAATAGAAACAGGCTTCTTTCCAAGCAATTTTGGGCCTTTTCTGTTGGTCCAGTCATCATGAAAGTTTAATACAGTGTAAACAGCAGCTGCTGTGTTCAAATGATGCATAAAAGTAAAAATCTGCCAAAATGGAGATACATGTTTTTCATTGGACAGTGACAATATGAATTTCAAGGATTCAAGGAGACTTTATTGTCATTCGCATCACATGTGGTACATGGGGTGGAATGAAATTGTGGTACCCAAGGACCCAGTTACACCCAGACAGCAGTACTTAAATAAATAAAATATACATAAATATATAAAAATGTATTAAAAAATACAGAGAGAAAAAGACGCCATCAGAACCGACGTAAAAATAACTAAAAGCTGGGTTTTCGCTGGGAGTGTGAGAAGCTGCTGCACTACAGCCCGCGGCCATAGCTCAGTACTGAGGTAGGGTCTTAAGTGACCACTGAATATGAATAATTTTTTAGCAAAAGGCTAAGTATTTTATTTGTATTTTGGCCCAGTAAGTGAGTAGATTTACTATTGATTATTCTTCTGTAATTTATTTAATTTGTATATAATGTGGGGTGCTGGGTGTTGTGTTGGAACTGTTTCCTGAATGATGCAGATTGGCAAAGATTGGGTCACGGAATGTTTTTACCTCAGAAAAAGATTTGCATTACAAAAATGATGAAGTGGTTGTGCATTATCTGCCTTATTATTAATCAGATTTGGCGGTGGTGCTTTTTCCTGCTAGAGACGGAGTGAGTTCCTGGACCTCCTGTTTGAAATTAATCTTGTATTAAGTTTAAAGATATTGACCCAATTTCCCAAATCCAGACTAGGCCTGAAGCTGGACTGTGTAAAATTTTTGGATGTTGCAGTTTAATATTTGGTGTAAATTAACTGGCAGCAGTAAAGTATGTTTGCTTAAAGGTTAGCTTTGGTTTTATTTCCCTCTCCTTTAACAAATACACAAAAAATGTCAACAACACAATGAAATGCATATGCACCTCAGGTTTTTAATCTTACTGAAACAAAGACTGGTAGGCAAATATACAATATGCATCACCATTATCATCATATAAATGATCAGCTAATTAATGTCCATTTAGCAAGAAATAAAGTAATTGAGTTTAATTGAGTAATTGGTGCTCCGGTATCCTCTCACAGCATATGACATGCAGTTTGGCAAGTTGGAGACACTAAATTGCCTGTGTGTGAGTCTGTCTGTCTACTTAAGGATGGCCTCTCCAGGGTATTTCCTGCCTTCTGCTCAATGAGCATTGTAATGAGCTCCAGCACCCAGCACCATGAGCCAGCTGGAGTAGTAGTATAGATAATAAAGGAATAAATGATACATAAATTATTAAATGAAAACCTAATCGCCACTGCCTTCAATTTATGGCAGGGAAGGATCATCTTGGAACTTTTTTATAATCTCATTATATCATATTATAAACTTTGGAGCTTCCTATTCTTGTTCCCTTATAAGTGGGTACGCTAACGCTATACATCCAACTTTCCCCCACTTCATGTCGGTTTGTACTACATTCAGTGTAGTTATGGCGAGTGGTCGGTGTTGTACTGGTGTGACTGCATGTCTCAGGACTGTGGGAGGAAACTGGAGCACCTAGAGGAGGAAACCCACACAGACATGGGAAAAACATGCACACAGAAAGGACACCAGCAGCTCCTGCCAGGGATCAAGGCTCGTCTTGCTGTGAAGCGCGGGCACTATCCATTGCTCTATCGTACCACCCTGTGTAATTCTTCAAACACATGAATACAGAGCAAAAACTGTGGATTGTCTAATAGTCAGTCTGGGGACCAGTGGTTTAGACACCCATCACTCATATTAGAGCATGTGAAAACGAGTGTGTGTGGTTTCAAGTTTATGTTCTCTTTTAGGTGCAATAGAGACTCATATTCTTTACACCTTTTATTTTCTTCTAGATTGTTCCAGGACGTAGAGGAAGAGGAAGATTTTTTCAGTGATGAAGATGAGTGAAAAAGGCCTCCACTGCTTGCGGCCCACCATGATGAATGCACTTCACCCAGAGCACTTTTTCTCTACCTGCTGTATAGCTCCTGGTGCCCAAAGAAAAAACATCCCTTCACTATTTATGTCACTATTTCAGTCTTTCAAAATCCTCAAAAATGTCCATATGTTCAGAAATGCAGATCAGGATACATTGAAGTAGACTTTAGTAACGTATCAAGGCTAATGAGCAAAGTGAGGCTGGTTTTCTACAGAATATAAGGGGTATTGCTGAGGACCTGTATTTACATGCTTAGACATTACGGAGTTGAATATATCTAGAACATTTGGCATCCCATATAAGGAATAATGTACACTATACCACTGTTCTACTGTACCAATGTTGTTTTGTTAACAAGGTGAAGACATGTAGAGGGGTTTTCAGTCTTTTTCCTGGGTTGCATTCTGAAATTTACCTCTTTGTCATCCCCCCCACCCCCACAATATTTGTTTTGGGGCTTATTTCATAAAGCTGTGTTGAATAGTTTTATGTTCCACTTAAGACTTCTGTTATTGACCTAAGTAGAACTGGTCACTCATAAACCATCTCAAGCCAGTCTGTGTTTAGACGTGTTCTGTACATGCCACAGTAAACTTACATGCCTATACCAAAGAACTCTAGAACTCTGTTTGTGCTTCCCATGTTGAAGAATGTCTGGTCTCATAAAGTGGAGATTACTGCTTAGGCTACTTGGTAACGTGAAACTTGGTTCAGTGTACATCACCACTGCAGTTTTCACCAAGGAAAACTCCACCAGTATTTAAAAATGTCGGCCCTTTTTAATGGTCAATATGTAAACAAAGCTATTCAAAAGTTAGTTTGGTGTTGAAATGCTCTGTTCTAGAGACCCTAGTAAAAGTACTGAAGTATGGGGAGTAAAAGTAGAAAGATTTATTATGGCTCTAATGTCCTATTATCATTTGTGGAACAAGGTCATTAATTAGTCTGACACTGATGTCCATTCAAATGATCATAAGCACAGAACACTGAAGGAGAACAGTGGAGGTGACTAATAGGGCATTTGTCCAGGTATTGCACTGGACAGAGGACTAGGAGTTGAAAAACCACACTGCGGCCTTAATCTAGACGTCTGGCCACCCTACATACAGTACACTAGCACATTACGCTTACCTAGTTACTGTACACCAACACACTACTTATAGTACACTAACACATTACTCCTACTGAGTTACTGAACACCAACACATTACTTACAGTACACTAAAGCATTACACTTACTGAGTTACTGTACACCAACACACTCCTTACAGTACACTAACACATTACACTTACTGAGTTACTGTACACCAACACACTACTTACAGTACACTACCACATTACACATACCGAGTTACTGTACACCAACACACTACTTACAGTACACTAACACATTACACTTACTGAGGTACTGTACACCAACACACTACTTACAGTACACTAACACATTACACTTACTGAGGTACTGTACACCAACACACTACTTACAGCACACTAACACATTACACTTACTGAGTTACTGTACACCAACACACTACTTACAGTACACTAACACATTACACTTACTGAGGTACTGTACACCAACACACTACTTACAGTACACTAACACATTACACTCACTGAGTTACTGTACACCAACACACTACTTACAGTACACTAACACATTACACTCACTGAGTTACTGTACACCAACACACTACTTACAGTACACTACTGTACAACACTGATTTTAGTTGTGGGTCAAGCTTACATAAGCAGTATTCTCACCAGTTACCCTGCCATACAACCTTAATAACACTGTGTTCCCCTGCAGTCTCTCTGTGTTCACACGATAGAAACCAAATGAAAGAAAGCTAACCACCAAGCAAAAACTAACCTAGCAAGTATAACTGAGCAAATTCAGCTCATCTGTCGGCTAGTTTTTTTTTGTAGCATGCTCAATAAAGCTAACAGCTCTCAGTTCCCATAATTGGTCACTTGGTCTTTTCTATGAAATATGCAGTTATTTAGTGTTGTGGGAGTTCACTTGGGTTCAGTGACATCATTAAGAATCATAGGCTAACCCATTATCACATTGCCCACCCCTAGGCTGTAGTAGTGGGAGTTCAGGAGGTGAGAACACATGACACAATGTGCAGTGGTAGTATGTACAAAGACCACCCTGTCCTCATTGTAGTGGCACATTCAAAAGACCACGACCTGCTTTTAATCCCTTTGGCTAGAGTTGCTGACATGGGCTAACCCTTTCGAAAAGGCCCTCTCGGTGCCACAGCCTCGTGCTGTAGGAGGGTGCAGCCACGTCTTTCTCCCACCCAGCCTACACGCCTGGAGCGCCAGCCAGATCACCCTGCTGTCGTCATCCACCTGTTCCTCTGTTGGGCTCCTGTGTTCGCCTACACCACTCGGGCAACAGATTGAGGTGGGTGCATTTGGAGTAGCTAATGGATCAGCACCTCTGATATACTTAAATACTGATGGACGTTTACTACAGTTCGATTTTAAAGTGGGAAATTTTATTGTTTTTTAAATGTGTGGATAATGAAGATGTTGGATTGCAAACAAAGTCATTCCAGGTGGTTTGGTCGCAGATGAGTCAGAGTTGTTTACAGTGGGGTGATGGGAACCAGAGTTTAAGGTGTCCAAATTCACCTCAAAAATGTTGAACTTGAAAATGTTGGAAAGAAGAATAGAATTTTGGAATTGTCTTGGAAATGTTTGTTGTGATGCTTTTTTAACGAGACTTGTAATAACTGTCGCCTGTTTAATTTAATTAATTAATTGTGAAGCAAGCAAATTCTGTATTTAAAAAATATAGAATAATCCTGATTGGTTATCCTGATTGGTCTTCTAACACTGATTGTGAATTGACAAAAATTTCACTTGATTTCTGTATTTGACAGATTTGTCTCAGCATCTATAGAGAACCTTTTGGATACCCACTATGATTGAAAGTGACAGAGAGCTTTCAGCTATGGTGCAGGAGCTTTGGGACAACGATGTTAATCGCCTGAAGCCTGGAACAGACTATCGCATATCTCTGCAAGTAATAACTTGATTGAAAAACATGATTATTGAACATGTTTGTGGCTCATTTTGCCTGCCGCTGTGTGCTTATCATGCCAAACAACCGGACACTCATCTGCTGTCTGTTGACACTGAGGTCATCAGGTCAGAGAGGTTAAACTATTGTCTCTATTTACCCTGCTAATCTTTTTAGAGAAAAATAATAACAACACCTATAACCTTCATAGAGGTCATTTGAGCTGACTGAAGACTGGGGGATTTCTATTGCTAAATTAGTGCTTACAAAACAGAAGTTTAGTCCATTGTGCTATTAATCCCTCTTTTAAAACCAAAAATAAGTGAGTATGCTCTCAGTATTACTGTTTATGTACTCATCAGTGATATACTAAACTCAATTATTCCTAAATATACTCAGCTTATACTGACAAGTATACAGGTATGTACAAAAGTGTATTTGGTCTATATTTGTCTATTGGTGGAGATATACTTTTTAATATATTTTAGTAGAATTAACCATTCATGCCTAAAGCCATTCACTGCAATATTTGTTTGGAAATACAAAAATAGTTTGGAGTTAAAGAATATAAATATGTTCTTAATATATTCTTAATCCTGATGTAGTCTGCTGGTATGTCTACTTAAGTAGAGTTAAAAAGTATATTTTAAGTATAAAAATAATACCTATATCAAAACCTAGTTGTATAATTTAAATAGTATACAAGTATTATTATGAAAGTATTATTTAAAGTTCATTTAAAGAAAACTTTAAAATATAATTATACTGTATAACTATTACTAATACTATATAAGTATTATACTAATACTTATTTAACAGTATACTTTTTTTTACTTTTACTATAATAAATATATATTTACTATATATACGTACAAAATAAAATGTAGCTGTAAACTAGCTGTATACTCTGAAAGTTTACTTTTCTTACACCCTTATTAAGGTATACTTAAAGCATACTTTCATAAATTAAAAAGTGGCCAATTTACTCCCAATAGGTACTACACTTAATAAAATGAGCTCTAGCAAATATCAGCACCTCTGAAACTTAACTACCCTTTATAAAGCTGGAGTAGGTATGTTTTGGGGTTTTGGCGACCTCTCTGTTGGAAATGTGTCATTGCAAGCCGCATGTGAAAGAACATTATGTAACATTGCTTATGCTGCAGATTTAGGACGTTTTTGTTACTTCTTTTAATTTTAGGAAAACGTTTGTATGTAGTCCACCTGACATCAAAATATACCAGCTTACATGCCTGGTCATAGTATGTTAGCTAGCTACTGTTAGCACCCACTGGCAAAAACACACTGGCTGTTTTGCTAGGTACCCACATTTGTGTTTCGGTTGTTAGGTTTGCCAGTCAGGCGAGGTAACAAAGATACCTGACTAGCTAGTTATGGCTGAAAAAGCTAGCTAAGTCTATCTTCACTTTAGCTAAGCAGCACATAAAAACAGCTAATTACGGGAACATAAATATCAGGGTCCATAGAAAGAAACCCTATAAACTCAAAGGCTATATCAAGGAGATCCATCATGCACATCATCCAAAGACTATATCAAGGAGACTTTTGACAGCAGGGGCTAATTTTAGCTATAGCTAGCTAACATCAGAGTCCACTGGTAACTTTGTTTTTCTTCACACAGAACTGCAGCATGTTAAACAGACAGTTAGTCAGTAGAGGTTTGGACCTGGACCTGTTAACAAGTGGACTGGAGTGAAAGAATTAAACCCTATTGTAACCCACAGTGGTGCTGAATAAACAAGGAAGCGACAAGTTCTGTGATTGTTATTTGTTTTGGGGGTCTGCAGGCACATTTGGTCCCAGAAATGGCTATGTCACACTTAAAAATCAGATTAAGGGCCTTTCTCGACTAGCTCCCTTGTGAATGCATCACGGTACGCTGCAATTTCCGGGTTCACACTGACTGGAACAAATTACAGGCTGATCTTAAAGCAGTCCATACATTGTAGTGACCTCCTCTGTTTCTCACAGGGCAAAGCTGGTAACCTGTCACTCGTGCATGATGATAACGATGCAGCTGGATTGCCTTTGTTCACATATGTTGACGAAAGCATTTTCAAAAAAGAGACGTTTCTAGGTAAGCAGTGGGTTTGCAATGCTACTGAGAAGAAAGATAAAGGTTAGACGGTTAGACTAAGGCTAAACGTAGTATGGTGTTGGCCACCATGTTTACCAACGCAACATGCCAGATGTCCTAGAGAGGCTCCTAACGGTGTCTTGTAATAATACACCCCATGCAGTTTGAAAATTCTCTCTCAGTTCCTGCCAACTTTGTGGTAGGGGTTGAGATGGAGTGATAACAGGCCTTCTAGACGTATGGTGCATAGCAACAAACCATTCATCTTGGTGCTGAACACCGTGCCTCCACAGATGGATTTGTTAATTGTCTCTACCAAGAGAAAAAGTGGGACTCATTACTAAAGATGACCTGCTGACATTCTAAGTCACTTGACAATCTGGTGATGTTGATGTGGTGTTATGGGCTGTGTGCATGTGGTCCTGCACCAAGCAGCCTTCTACAAATGGTGCTGGCACTAACAAGATAACTCATGGAGGGCTGTTGGATCAGTAAGGTACAGCGATAAGGCCCGTCCTTGTTTAGGTCACATGCGTGGTGAGGTGGGAAACATGCCTTGCTCAAACTTCAATAGTTTACATTTCTTTGCCATGAGCGCACTGATAACACCTCACCACTTATACAGGTTTGGGCATTCCTAAGCCTTGCTCTGTGACGAGGAAAATGTAGTTTATCATGATAAGGGCCTCTTTAGAGTAGCTCAGAATTAACGTTTGGACACAGGTTGGTCCAGTTTGAAGTGATGAAAGCACAAAAACAATGTCTCTTACATCTGTCAGAGAATTTACAGAGAATTATTAACATCTCTGTATGATGTTGTTGTGTTTTTTCAGCCTTCATTTCACTTCTGGACAATTATGAGAGTGATACAGGTGAGCCAGAGGTTGTGACCCCAGAGGAGGAGGCAGAGAATCACAAGTTTCTGGACTCCATGGTGAAGACTTCTGCAATGAAGGTAGTAGCTGTGATGAAAGACTGGTGCTGGCCACAGCAGAAAGCTTATCTTAATCTTATTTAGTTAAGTATTAAAGAGAAGTTCATCTGATTTATTAAAGTATATGTATTAAATTGTTTCAGTGCAGACAAAAAAAATAATTTAAATTTAATTTAACAAAAATAAATTTAGTTTTGATGTTTAATTTCCCATCTGGAAAAACTTGCAGTGGCAGATTTGGACACAGGTGGTGATAGTAACCAGACATCTAATTTACATTCACCGCATTTAGCTGACGCTCTTATCCAGTGCGACTTACAAGGTTATTCGTATTACTTGTAGGCTGGTCTAGTGTTAGGAGTCTTTTCGAAGGACTCTTATTGGTGTAGCACAGCATAGTTACCTAGATAAGGAATCGAATACCGTCTGCCACATAGGGTGGTAGCTCCCTGGTGGATAGCATCCGCTGCGTCACCCCAACCACTTTTGCCTCTTGTCTAATGAACGTATACGTCTAAAAGCTTCTCCCCGTTATTACATGCACAACACTGCCTGATGCCTGAACATTGCCATTCCTGGAGTTTAAACACTGTGTCCACTCACTGTTCTCTCTATAAGACACTCCTACCATGCTGGTCCACCTTGTAGATGCAAAGTCAGAGACGATAGCTTATCTAATCCTGCAGAATTTGTGTTGGTCATCCTCTAGTCCTTCATCAGTGTTCACAGGACGCTGCCCACAGGATGCTGTTGGCCAGATAGTAATGGGTGGTGGATGATTCTCAGTCCAGCAGTACTGCTGTGTCTGAGGCTGTGGATGTGACATTAATATGTAAAAACATATGACGTAGACTGAGAGACTCAGCAGTGCAAGTTCACCATGTTTCGGCATGATTTTTTGTTTCTCCTCATTCAGTAATTCTATGTCTCTAAGTTTCAACATGACATGGTGCCACTCTAAAGGAACTTCAAAATCATCACATTTCTAGCCATGTACAAAACATCAACAGATTTGATCATGTCTGCACTGCAACAAACTGAGACCTGCTTCTATCATGTTAAAGGTCTTTTTCTATGTTTGTTCTTTTAATCTTTTTCAGATTGTCCACAAATATCTAGTGACCAAGAACCTTTCTCCAGAGGACATGACGGCGTTCAAGAAGCAGCTGTACCGCATCTGGTTCGAGCTGTACGCCAGGAGAGGATCTAGCAAGTACATATAAAAACTTTCTTTTTCATTACTTTACAGAATAAGCTCACCGGACAAAAGTTCAGCATACCTAATAGTGTGTAATACCTCCACGAGCATGAATAACAGCTGGGATTAGATTTGGCATGTACTGGACAAGTTTCTGGATGTAGGCCACATCAGTGTTCAGACACTCTTACATCAAAGAATTGTGCAGTTGGTTCAGATTTGGTGGATGACTACCCTGGCACAATTCTGAGGAGAGTTTCCTGTAGACTGAGACTTTTGCCCCTGCTGGTAGATCCTTATGACCGTATGTGTCTACACCTACACCTGCAAAGGAGCCTGAAGCCTTACTACCACCCGAAACCAGCAAGGTGGCTCTATTGGGTCTGAAGAGCTTAATATATGACATATGAGTACTGTATTATGAAGGAAGGACTTTGTCTACAAATATTGGGTTAAAGTCTTTTTCAGTCGTCTTTAGCTAATAATAATTAGGTTCATGGCTACATGATTTCCTGGTTTTCAAATGGTCAGAATCAGTAGATAATCATTCCCGGTCGTGGAAAGCTATAGAAGCTACTTTTCTGCCTATCACAGATGTGTAAATCTCTGTCCTTCAAATGAGTTGATTGGATTATGATTCAAGAAGAAACTTCCCTAGCAGGTAATACAATGATATTTATAATTAAATATAATTATCAGGAAAAAATAACAGTATGTTGTTATGTTCCTTTCTGAGTATACAATGGATATTGTCAGTAAAGAACAGAGACCAGATGCACAGCGGAATTTGTCCTCTGCATTTAACCCATCCGGCCACATACATACACACTAGTGAACACACATGCTAGAGGGCAGTAAGCACACTAACCTAGAGCAATGGGCAGCCCAGGGGACTGCTGGGGGTTAGGTGCCTTCTTCAAAATAATTTCCATCGTGTCCTGCTGGTTTAGGGAATTGAACTGGTAAGTTTCTGGTCACATGAAAACTGAATTACATTTATTACACGATATAAAGCATTATAATGTTAATGTTGACTCCAAGTGTCAAATGATATCATCTCTATTGATCAGCATTGCTGAAATTACAACCTGTCTCCCTATATATGCTGAAAAAGTCTAACTTTTCATGGGATGTTCTTAGTTCTTCTTATGATGGTGTTTGTTGGCTTTTACTTTAATGAGCTTAGGTTGCAACAAACTGAAGATGAAGTGGATGTTTCTGGGCAGTTGTGGGCTGGAGGTTAGGGAACCAGCCTTGTCACTGGAGGGTGGCTGGTTTAATTTCCCTGTGCCAACAGTAATGACTGAAGTGCCTTTGAGCAAGGCACCTAAACCCAAACTGTTACCTGGCACCTGGTGCCATGTATAGGGCTGCCCACTGCTCTGGGCAAGTCTGCTCACTGCCTGTTGTGTGTGAATGTGTGTATGTGAGAGAGTTATACTTCAATTTATGGTTGGGTTAAATGCGGGAGACGAACACAAATGTCACAAAATGGCTCAGAAATCTACTCAGAGAATAATTTAGCCTTCACTAAATTGGTTGAGGCAAGAAATAGGAATTAAGAAACCTCTGACTTTCGCTTTAGTGCCTTTAGAGGGCAGCAGTGAGTCATGTATGTTGGTGTCATCAGCTATAATAAGCTTCCACAATTTAGGGATGTACTTTTACTGTTGCATAAACAAGATTATTCAGCTGTTGTTCATAACTATGTATATGGTTATTAATCATATTATGGTCACAAAGCTACATTTTCAGGACTGTTACACGCGTAGCCTGAGGATTTCATTTTTGCTGAGCAGTGAGTGTATACTTTATTGAGTGCTGTTATAACTATAACTAATAACTATCAGCTTCCAAATTCAATGTAGTGCTCTGACTGTCCAGGATAACTGTGATCTACAGCTATTAGAAAGAGTAGAAACAAAAGCATGTACCTCCTAAATGGTGCCTCATTCTGTTCCTCTTAACTTCTCAAGGCCAGACTCTTCAGGGTTCGAGCACGTCTTTGTGGGTGAAACTAGAGGTGGACGTACCGTCATTGGTTTCCACAACTGGATTCAGCTGTATCTGCAGGAGAAGCTCGGACACATTGACTACAAAGGCTACAGCGTCGATGCAAAATCTCCCCAGGTAAGTTTGTGATACTACTGAAAAGACAACATTCCAGAGGCTGGCAGTGATAACCCAAAGATATGCAATTAATAATTGCAAGATTATTTATATACTGGTAGTAATCAGGGGTATCCCTTTGCCTTTTTAAAGATTCGCCATTGTTAACAGTGTAACCAGGGGTGTCTGAATGATTTCCTTCCAAGCCTGAGCTCTATTAAGTTTAATGTTTTTACTAAACTCACCAAAATAATCATCAATCTGGTTAATAACCAGAAAGTCTGATATTAATATTAATTATATCTTTTTTTAAATGAGTGATAAAATTCAATTCAGCGTTCAATAATGTTCAAATTATATGTTCAGTTAAACTAGCACTTTACATCATAACTTAACATTCTATCGCTAAATGCATATTCATTAGATTAATATCTGAATAGTTACTCTGGAAAATTGGACCTAATGTTAAGTAATGATGTTTGATGATGAGTGCATGTTCTGCTCCGTGTTTACATTATTATACTGTATAATGCCAATAGAAATGCTCCAAAACAATTCAGACTACAATCTTGTTATGTTAGCTTCCATTGAAAGTTAATAACCTTATTAATTTAGCTTTTTCTGTGACATTACTTCGTTGTGATAATAAGGTTTCATTTAATTCAACTATAACAGGTTAGTTTTTGTGTTTTATTTCAAGTTATTGTTAGTCTAGCACTGCCTCCAAAATGTGTAACCTCCACTACTGTCTAATGTCTGTTTTTCTGCAGCCAGATGAGAACAAGCACATCTTGGCTCTGCAGTTCAGCTGGAAGAACGGCATCAAACCCAAAGGCAGCATTTTTATCGGTGTCAGCCCCGAGTTTGAGTTTGCCCTGTACACCCTATGTTTCCTCACCTCTCCCAATGAGCGCGTCAGAGTGTCCTTCAGTCTTTACGACGTGGAGATTGTCTGCCACCACTACAACCAGAAGCACATAGGAACCACTTACCCCGTCCTTGTGAAATACCAGAATGTACAATGAGTGAAATGGGGCCTCTGGGATTATGAGTATTGTTTTTATATTTTTATCCAAAATAGAAAAACAATAAATACTTTGAGACTATTATTTTTCCATGTCTGTTTTTATTACTTGATAAAGCAGCATATGTGGTGTCCTGGATGCCGGTATGCTGGCTGCCAGCACATATGGTCTTCTAGATGCTGGTATGCTGGTCACCGAGCACATGTGGTGTTCTGAATGATGGTATGGCCATGCTGGGTGACCAGCTAAACCAGCAAGAGAACCAGCATAGGCCTCTATAAACTGTCTTTATACAGCTTATACCAACGTGTACTGCTTAATGCATACCCCTAGAAAATCTCACTCTGTAGAGGCTATGCAACATTACACCAGGATGAAATTAAGTATGTTTACAGATGTTAACAGATGTAGTGATGGCTCATTCTCACTGAATAAGTGGAGACCAAAATACTTGAAACTGAAGGTCAGATTACTGTGTCAAAAACAGATTTGAAATTTAAATGCATATTATACACTCATCATCAGAAGAATAGCTGAGGGAAGTGTGCTATTGCAGTGCCATTGAGAAGAAAGATAACAGTTACCAGGAACAATAAATGATAAATTTAGACTGATATGGGCAATTTATATTGACCTACACATACAGAAGTAGTGTCTCTCAATATAGCGTCAGAGACATGCCAGAAATCTCGACATAAAGTTGTAGAGGGTCCTAATTGTGTGATAATCCATCTCATGCATAACAAACTTATTTGGCACTGACTGTGTGCCAAAGGTGCTGGCACTAACAAGATGACTCATGGGGCACCACTGCTCACTGAATGTGGCGGTTGGGTCAGTCAGGTACTGTGATAAGGCTCGTTTTTGGTTATATTACATGCATGGCCGAGCAGGAAACTTGAATCATCTGAATGTCTCACAATGTCATACCTACCAACCAAATTTCATTCCTGTCACTTGATTCCTTCTGGGTGCAGCTATTAATTTGATGATGAGTGTATAATTGTAGATATCTTTAATCTTATTTTTACTAGAAAAAACTTTGTGGAAGTGAAGACGAAATATCATATTCATCAGTACTAACATGTGTACATGTGTACTTGATATCATGACTAATAACAATAGCATAGCAGTACAATTGCATTACCAGTAGTCTCGCTGTCTCACTGTGGGCCCCGTAAAGGCCTATACGGTTTCTCTTTGCGTTTCAGAAGCCACAAGAAAAAGAACTCACAAGTGGAAAAACATCTTGATCTGTGATGCGCGTTGGGCTGTTCCTCCAACAGACGAATTTTCCACCAATTCGGTGACGGGTGGCGGCGCTGCTGTGTAACTGACATCACGGGAAGTGTGAGAGGATCTAGGGCCGGACGCGGGCAAGAACACTCAAAGTTATATAATTTCATACAAACATTTTGTGGACTGATTTGTTTGAGTTGTGAGGGCCTCCACAGATTATCAGCTTCCCGAGGATGGCAGAATCGAGCGGCAGATATCAGCAGGTGAGTGAACGTTAACGGCAAGCCGGTGACTGAGTAGAAACGGATGCGCCTCCGAGTCGTCAGTTTCGGAGAGCGCTCTCAGGAAACACCGAGGCTGCTCGCTCTGATTCAAGGCCTTATTGTTTTGGGTCGCGACGTGTGTCAATTTAAACCCGCACACACGGGAAGTGCTACAGTGTTACCGATATCTAATACATTTCACACATGTCTGAGTTATAAAACAAGCTAAAATAGTTTTATTAACGCCTGTGTTGATAGGCTAGGAAGCTGATTGTCTACGTTTTCTGTGTGTTTGTTGTTGTCTGGTTGTAGCTATCGTTAGCTTAGCTAGCGTATTTCCGTTAGTTTGGTTAGACTTGCCACGTTCGCGTATCACAGCCAGAGTTTTACAACTAGTGCTAACTTTTTATTTCACCAGGACCTGCTCAATATTTTAACCATTTTAACATAAAGACCGCTTATTGTATGTGTTTAGCAGAGCGTTTTTATTCGCTGACATTTTAGTTTCAGTTCTCGTTAGCAAACAACGCTAAGCAAAGCTCGTTCCCTCAGTCAGCTGCTTGCTTTCTAAAAGCCGCTGATGTATCAGAAATGCATTGTGCTGGGAAGAAAAGACATGTTCACACCTAAATGTGGGTAAAATGTCATTTTGTGTATTACATGTGAATGACAACTATGTGCCCTAGTTATCAGATATAGGCCCAGATATCTGTGCCTATGGAACCCGATTCTGAAGTATGGTTGCCTTTGTAAATAATTTCTTTAAAAGCTGTTAATTTCTTTATTGGTTCTAGTGGATCCTGTGGGACTCTATGTGCTCTTTAACACTGCATTGTATATGTAGGGCCTATTTTATTATATGACACAATACATTACATCACACTGCTTATAGATTAGACGGATCAAGAACTGCAAGAATGCAGAATAAATAGAAGACACATGTAGTGCTATAGTGTTTTTGAGAAACAGCAAAGTTCTCTATCAACTTCATCAAGTCCTTCTTTTTGTTTTTATGATAAGGATAACAAAAGACAGATATCAGTGCATCATTGTTGATTTGCAGCCCAAGTTAAAAATAATTACACAGCCAAATGAAAAAGACACTGTTCAGCATTTTGAACTTGTCAGTTTTTAGGATCAGCATGTCAACAAATAATGGATTGTAACAATTAAGCTTTGCTTTTCCTCCAAATAAAGTTGACCAATGAAGAGGAGCCAGAAGAGGGAGCTCAGGTGGCTAATGATGCTCCTCCCCCTTACAGCAGCATCGCATCCGATAATGCAGGTGTGTGTTGAATTTATATGATTGTATTCAATAATATTGAAACCAGGGGTCTCCAAGTCCAAATCAGAAGGCATTATGTCCTTTGATTCCTTGGAATATGGAATCAGTAAGGGTATCTGACCTATCTGAGCATTTTCACTGATGGTGTTGAAAAACAAGCACTGTATGATGTATTACAAGAAAGCTAGAATTTTGTCTTTAAAGGGTTTTAGTAGTAGTAGTAGTAGTAGTAATACTTAAATAAATAAATTAATAATAATAATAACAACAACAAAAATTATTATTATTATTGCTATTATTATTTGTTTCAGTTTTATTTTAGGCCTGCACTGTCATTACTGTGGAGGTCACACACCTATCCACCTACAAAATAAACATGAAAAATAGTAATATTATAATAATAATAATAATAATATGATTAGCCTAAAATAGTTTTTTTTATTAGTAAGATGTATTATTCAGAGGTGTTTTTCTCTTTTTCCTTCAGCGTATTTTGATTACAAAGACGATGCTGCGTTCCCCAAGCCTCCCTCTTACAACGTAGCCACATCCCTGCCGTCATATGATGAAGCTGAGAGAAGCAAGGCGGAAGCTGCTGTCCCTCTGGTGGCAGGACGAGTAAGTACTACAAATCTTCACTTGGAGTTGTAGATAGTATAACGCAATGTTCACACCACCCTCCCCTTCACCCCCAGCCAAGGCCAAGACATATTGCTATTTCATTGACTACTTTTTATTGATTTATTTTTGTATTAGGGCTGCACAGTATATAGCTTGTTTTGTTTTGCAATGCTGATATCACAGATATGCCAAAAGCGCTCTAACCAATCGTAGTGTTTTTTTAATCATATGTATCATTTGTGTTATTAATATATTAAAATTTATGTAGTCCAAGGAAATTATTATTGACTTGTCTTTACAAAGTGTTTTCTACAGAGTGCAATCACATCACAAGATGTAGCATTTACCGTCAAGTCTTTATAGTGTGGTCTTATTTCATACAGATACATACACATCCTTTTTCCTCTTTTTATTTTATTTTTTTAAAAAACCTTCTCCCTTCATCTTCACTCATATCTGTGTTTCTTTGCCACACACTGCTTGCGCACAGCACAGGGAACGTCTGGACACTTTTGATGATGTAACTCGTGCACTGGAGGTACAGTAACAAGAGTGGGAGTGTGTCAAACTGTAGGCTACAGGTAGCATCCTACTTGGAGAGGCCCCAGGCGTCAGCTTTCATGGTTGTTCAGGGTTTGATATACATTTTCACGCTCATGGATTGTTTCTACTTGAACGACTGTAAACTTTTAATATGCACTTTTAAGAGCTTGCCTTGTCAAATCAAGGCCCTTCATCAATAATCACTAGTAGTATTGTCTGAGCTAGACCATGAAATCGCTGCTCCTAGGGTCTTTCTTTGTAGGTGCCATGTGATTAGGTTTGTCTGTTGATTGTAAACATCAGCACAGGAGACAGCTGACACCGGGGGCAGATTGTTTTTACTCAGTCTCTAAAATATATCATAGGTGAATCTCTAGCCCAGTGTTTCAGTCAAAAGCCTATGCTTAAGTATAGTTTTGGGGAATAGGGACATTATTGATCTTCAGTATGGTAGCTGTGTAAAGACGGTTATGCCAAAACCTTCATTTAATTAAGAAGTTTGCACACTTTCAGTATTAGTTAATCCGGGGTGTGCAAGATTGATTACTCTTCTCTAACTAAAATATATCTTAAATCTAGTATTTTTCAGTTTCTATTAAGTATATTTTAATAGCACTAGTAATCTATGTTTAGCATACTAAATATATAGTTAATATAAACAAAATCTCAATAATTTTGTGTGAATTAATCCTGTGTGGTTGCCTCATATATTCTGTGGATATTTAAGTTAGGAGAAGCATCCGGTATATCAAGCAAATAAGAACCTGAACATGTCGTCCCTGAAGTGTGTGCCTCAGGATATTAAAACAAGGCAAATTACAGATAATAATTCTCATTTGATGTTACAGTGTTGACCAAGTTTCCAAACTAGTGACAAATTTTATGGCACCTAAGACAGCTAGGTAGATTATTAGAATTAACAGAGCAGGAATAAAGGAGGGTAATGATTTTAAAACCACTGGCATATGGAAATTACAGCATTACTGACACCCTGTTGTAAAGTTACATTACCCCACTTCCACAAGAAAAACTAATCCCGTCTGATTAGTGCTGTAGCCCCAAGAGCATCTTGTAAGGTTTTGCTCATAGATTTACAATGGAGTTTTTAATTTCTGAAAACAAAGGTGCCGAAAGGCCCAGATGTCATAGAACAGAGGTAAGGAACGGATTCCTGCACAGTTTGGTGAATTTTTCCTACTCATTCACACCTGATTCAACTCGGGTAACTACAGCATGGAAATTACCCAGCTGTGTTGGAGTCTGACCCACGGCTCCCCATCCTGACCATAGAACCACTTTTGGTTCCCAGAAAACCTTATCGTGGATGTTTGTCAAGAGTGTTGGAAAATGTAAAGAACATTTAAAAAGAGTTAAGGACCACCACATGATGTAAAGCTTATATGGGGATTCTGTTCTGTTTCTGTTTTAGGTATGGTTTGTCAGAAGGGTTTTGTTTTTCTATGGCAGCGCTTAGGTACCTTTTTTGTGTAGGTTGTGGCTTTCTGAGGATCCACTGAATCTCTAGTTTTCTGTGAAACAAGAAAGACAAGTAGTGAATTTTCATCCTGTTTAGAGGGCTTTCTTGCCCGACGAGCCCCTCTGTGTTTTGTTTAGTGGTCCTCTTGTGTGAAGAATATAGGCCTAAGCCACAAAATGATGCACTACGTGAAATCTGAGCCCTCCCTTTCTATGATGTGGACCTTCTGTTACCTTTTAGTGTTATAAAAAGATCCCACAGAGTTCCCGTGTCCTCCGTGTTCTGTGGCTTAGATCTCTCTAATTTTCTCTGTTTCCTGCAGGATGAGGACTTTGTGGCCAGGGATGACTTTGAGGACGCAGACCAGTTACGGATAGGCAACGATGGCATTTTCATGTTGACTTTCTTCAGTAAGTGGTAGTGGAGTAGAATGTTGTCCAGATGCACTGTTGCACATGCTACACCGCTCCCTATCTAACTCAGTTTTCAGATTTAGCATCAAGACCATGGGTTGCTGTCATTCTCCTAAATGAGCATGTTAATGTATTGAAATAACAGTTTATTTACCCATTATCATTCCTTAATGGTGAGTGGTAGTAGTGTGATTGATAAATTATACCCAGTTTCTTTGAAGAATGCCTTTCTGAACATATTGTAGGTGATGCGCTGTACCAACAAGTACAACTCAGCATAAAAAATATTATTATTATTATTATCATTATTCCTTTACAAAGTCAGGATGTCATATTGTGTATGGGGGAAAATGTCTTCAATGGGGCTGCAACTAACAATATCCATTATTAAAACGATTAATTAATTATTATTAATTATTCAGGTTACAAATTGCTTGATTTCCAAATAACTCTTATTTAGCTATCTGCTATTAAAGCGAGCTTAATCTAGCCTATTGAATCTAACTCCAATAAAAACAGGGATGTACGAAGTATCAGCAGTAAAGTATCAGTTTATCTTGATCCACTACATTTAAAAATGTATCCAAATTTAAATTTATAACTTGCACAGTTAATTTAGCTGTGTCTATCTACACTCGTCTTGAACGATCAGATATCAGTTGTAATTTTGGTATAATGCCCACATATAGCTTTACTGCTATTTTTTTGGCTGTTACAACCGCATGGGAAGTCTAGGGTAAGTGGTGGAAGTAGCTTGTGGTTTAAATGTGCTGTGTAGAGAAAGAGCCAGGAAGGAACAAAACATATTTTCCAGCTTACCACCACTTGATATGTTAAGTACAAGCAAAGCGAAATATGACTACAAGCAGTTTGACATTTATATGAAGGTCATATGTCCGTATATATCTGCGTGCCCCTGCCTGAGATGGAGGACAGTGGAAAGCGATTATGTATACTGCCACATCACTGCTCACAGCATTCAGATGAGTGCAGAGCAGTTTAATGGTTCCAGGCGGGTTATAAGATTAGACAGATTCTCTGTTGCAATGGAAATGGCAACAGCCATCAGAGAGTACAGAACTGTGCGGTCTTCCTCTTTGGCCCATCTTCCTATTGGAGAAAATGCTCGATGTTGTGTCTTACCTAAATCAATCAATCTGAGGTGGTTGTTAAGGCTGAGAAGCCACACACAGTCGCCAAGCTGGTCATATTGCCAGCATGAATAGCAGTTGTCGACAAAATGCTAGTCCCACATGCATCAAGAACAGGTACAGGGAGTGACTGAGAGCTGTGCACCAGGAAGTCTATGTCTACTTCTCATCCATTGCTGCCAGAGTAGCGAGGTTGTGTGCATTGTCCCAAACACAGGTTTCCCATGGATTTTCACATTTACCCCCTCTCCATAATAATAACCACTTAAGGTGTGTGTGTGTCTGTGTGTGTGTCTGTGTGTGTGTCTGTGTGTGTGTCTGTGTGTGTCTGTGTGTGTCTGTGTGTGTGTGTGTGTGTGTGTGTGTGTGTGTGTGTGTGTGTGTGTGTGTGTGTGTTAATTGTCAGACGGATGCAGAGACTGGTTTTAAAATACATTTTAGATTGGGTGACCTTTTTGCATAATTTGAAAGGGTGCTGTGAGTTATAAAGGTTGTGAAACGCTGTTTAAAAGGATCACCTGCAGTGAAAGCCTGTCTAGCTACAGGACTTGGTAATCTAGCACCAAATCCGTGCTTTGTGATTTAAATGTGGCTTGTGCTTGAATCAGATATGCTGCCACAGTGCAGTATTTTGGTCTTGGCACACGAGCTGTAGTAACCCTTCATGTTTTATCTTTTCACAGTGGCATTTCTCTTTAACTGGATCGGCTTCTTCCTGTCGTTCTGCCTCACCACCTCGGCGGCTGGCCGTTACGGCGCCATCTCCGGCTTCGGCTTGTCCCTCATCAAGTGGATCCTGATTGTCCGGGTATGATCGTTTCCTGATTTTTATCCACCTCCCTGTCTCCATCCAATTTAGGTTCAGTAACGAACGTAAATGTTTGTGTTTAAGACTTTTAGGAACTTGGCACAAAGTAAGATTTTCCTGTTAGTCCATACAGTCCATATATGGATGCTGTTTGAATTCATTGTTTTTGGGCTGTCACGAAAGCTGAATCATTTACATATGTCCACCTGGAGAATATTTGCACACATCAGTCTCAAAGGGGCAGTAACAATAACAGCCTGTTCCAGTCTAAGGGATAAATAAGCTGGAGAATGTTCAAAATGACTTTAGCCTGTTTTTGGTACATAAAGCAACACAAATGTCTGAAGTGGAGCTTAGGAGAAGATAGGATGTGCGTGTTTGTAAAATGGGAACTTCTTTTTTTTTCCCCCCCAGTTTTCCACATACTTTCCTGGCTATTTTGATGGCCAGTATTGGTTGTGGTGGGTGTTTCTGGTCCTCGGTAAGTAGACTAATGCTTGGTTTTGGCTGTTTCACACACAAAAAAGAACTGTATTACAGAATACGAAGTGTTCACATCACTTCATTGCACTGTGTTCGGTAATGGGCCTGCTAATGTGTATTATTCTTAAAACCCTGCACATCTGCTTGCTTATCTGTGTGGTTGGCTACTCCTCACATGGTGATTATCATTGTTTATTTGGGATGATTGCACGGTGGTTTGGACTGGAGTACAGACTCTGTAATGTGTTTCCGTGTCCTCCAGGTTTCCTGCTCTTCCTCAGGGGTTTCATCAACTATGCCAAGATCCGCAAAATGGCAGACTCCTTTTCTACTCTCCCTCGGACAAGAGTTCTCTTCATCTACTAAAGGTTCATGTTCTGGAGCCTCTGTAGGTATAAGAGTCTTGGATTGTAAACATTTAGTAGCCGGTAGCTTTTTATGTTCTAATGCTTGTATAAAGCGTTCCCGCCCGCTGAGATTTGCTCATATAAAGAGATGGCTACCATTAATGTTAAAGCAACCGAGGGAACTTGGGACCAAGATGTAGCATTCAAGTGTATTTCAGGTGCCCATCAGTCACAGAGCTGCATGAATGATGACTTATTCTTGTGTTCTCCAGCTGCTTACTGGAAACGGATCCAGGATTCCTGGCCGCCGCTGAACAACAGATGCATTGGGGAATACATATTTAAAGAAAAAAAAAAAAGTAAAAAACAAAGCTCGTCCGTCTGTAAACTACAAATTCCAGTGGATGGTCGGTGTTTTCTTCGGCACAATGGAAGGGCAGTGAAATCATATATATATATTTTTTTTAAATCATATTTTTCCCCCCACCCTTTCTCTGTTCGGAATACCACCCTTTTGGCGGTTGGCGATAAACTCTTTTGATGTTTCTAGTCATAAACTTGTGGATGCTGAAAACTCATGCAAAGATCATTAGTGGTTTAACGTGAAGTGCTGTTTTGCAGTCCAGCCCTGATATGTATGTATGTATGTACGTATGTATGTTAATGCCTTACGGTAGCAATCTAATAATGGCATGCACTGTGCCCTGTTAACCAATAGGGGTCAGTCTCGCTTTTCTTTTGCTTATCTTTTTTTTTCCTTTTTTTTCCCCCTCTCTCTCCCTTCCTCCCTCCCTTCGATGACGTTTGACATGGAAACAGCCAGTCGCTGTTGGTCACCATTCACAAGGATCCTTTCCTTTTTGTGAATGGCAGCACTCGATGAATTGAATTTAAAGCAGTGCTTTTCTTCTCTCTCTCTCTTTCTGTCTCTCTCTCTCTCTCTATCTCTCTCTCATTCTCTCTGTACATGACATGAAATTAAAGTTGCTCTTTTTAAGATGTTACATTTGATGTGGTTCAGGCGGTATGTGCTTTTATTGTCTGTATATTTTAAACACAAGAAAAGCCCTATAAACCCTCCAGCGAATGTCAGAGCGTGTATTACAGAATGCTTTGTACATGTGTTCTACAGGCATGTTAAATGAGATTAGAGCTCGAAATACTGTACGCTGTAAATACTCTTTCTTTATTTAAGCTGTGGCCCATGTCGTCGTCCTCCATCAAGGGGATATGCTTCAGAGCACACTTTGAATAACGGTGGGCCTGTTTTGCAGGACACACATTGGCTTTTTTATTTTTCCTTTTTTTTGTATGCAGTTTGAAGGAATGTGCGTCAAAGCCCATGTTTGGTTCGGCAAGGAGGACGAGCGGGAGAACATGTTTGTTTTTTCAGCAGTGAAGAAAAACCCCGCATGCCCTGTTTTTACCATCAGAGCAGCCTAAGCAGTTTCCTCCCATGCCATTCTCTCTTCAAGCACTGTGTAATTGAGTTCTCCTTTGATTAGGTGAATGCACCCTCATTCGGGACGTATCTCCCACCTTTTTCAACATGGCCACCGTAGGGGCCTGTTTGATCTCCTGCGGTTTAATCGTGCACTTTTTTTGTGTGTGTGTGCGCGCTCATGTGACTTGTCTGCTCTTGTCACAGAGGGAGATCATCTGTGCAACAGGAAGCGGCTCTTTTGTACCCTTTGTTTTCCCCAAACAGCTTTGCGGACAGCCTTCGAATGCAGATGGATGTACACATGTACACGCCTGTAAATAAGACATTGCTATTAAAATCTCTGGTGTTGCAACCGTTGGCTGAAACGTCTGTCCTTTGTCATAGTAAGACGTGGGATTGAGCAATCAGTGTTGCTGTAGAGCAGACAAATGGGAAACATTCTCTTGCCCCTTTGCCACTTTGTCAAGTGTAGTCGGCTTATTACACATAGTTTGGTGTAGCCTACGCTATTATGGTTTAGTCTCCGCTTCTCGTACAAGGTTCTCCTTATTTTACTTTAGCTTCAAAATGAAAGTTAAGACCTCATCCTATAAAATAGCACTCATGGAACTTTACAGGAGGATAAAACAGCTTTCTTAACATGCAATGGAAGTTGATACATTTCCAAAGCAGTTTTGGAACAGTTCTAGTGGTCGGTCTGTCATGAATATTCTCTAAACTAAAAGGAGACTAGAGCTTTAAAACTGCAGAAAAAGATTTACAATTTGTTTTACCCAACTAAATATATATTAGAGGTGGTAATATGGCAAAAATATAATACTGTAGTGTAATATATGTAGTATGTGTGGGGTATATTTGGTATATCGGGACATGTATAGTTTCAGACATCAGTTGGATCTGTTCAGTGTAACCCTGTATTAAAGATCTTTAACATCCAACAACATCCATTTAGTTGAGTGTGTCTAAACCCTTAATGATGCGATGAACTGATGGCCCCAGGTTTATACTACAGAAGTTTCTCAATTGACTTGAGAATCTTAACAAATGCAGGCTAGCACTTAAAAGTTGTTGGAGCATGACACGCATTGCGAAGTGGACCGAACTCTATCAAAACAAAGTGTACACTGAATGTATTCCATTGCAAATTATATATAGAAATATATTAAAAATATTTTCATTAGTGAAAACTTTGCTATTGTAATTATCATCCATGCTTTTAATGGTGGTTGCTATCTTCAAGTAATTCTCTGCTGTAAGACTGCTGTATCCATAGTTCCACTTACCATCCCATGAAACTGTTCTGTTTCATTATTCCTTAAAGCTTTAGGGAACACTTTACATAAAGTATTGACCAACTAACAAAGTAATGCATTAGTTAACATGCGCTAATACATTTATGATGGTTAACGTGGTGTATGTGTCACAAGCCCGTAAAAAGCCTGGACACATCCTTATCCAGCTTTATCCTTCAAGTGGCCTATACTGACCATCCTATGTCCTATAACGTCCACACCAATCAGGGTACAGTGGTCATTTGGTTTGTGCTTGTTTTGACCAGTTGGACAGAGCTTGGTTCTAGCTAATGGAAAGTGTTCTCCCTCAGTGTTTTGTTCTCATGATCAGTTGAATTGATGTCAGTGTCAGACCACAGAGACACTAGAGTCTCTTCACCTAAAATGAGTTGATTAAGAGTCTTGTTCCTGAAATGATAATAGGACATAAAATCATGGTACCTTTGAAGGTAAACAGTAGTACTTTTACTCAAGTAAAGGTCTAAAGGGAGGAACTTATACGTTTACTAGAGGAAGATTCTATCTATCTCTACTCTAACTCAACTACGTGCTCCGTGTACTTCATCCACCACTCTCTAATGGTGGTATTTTTGACCCATAATTTTCTCAATGCCTAAAATGTTTTCCATAGTGCTGTTTACTCTAGACTCTCTGCTCTTCTTTCTTAGTCAATTGTTGATGGATTTAGCCCTTTAGCTTTTTATTCAGACAGTATTCAAATGCCCAAATATCTTAATGAAAAGTAGCATAATGTAAACCAAAGCAATGTGAACTAATCCAGCCTTAGTTGCTGCAATTTCCTTGGGAAACTTTTACAACTTGGCTATATCACATTCGTGCCTGAATTTGCGATGGCTGTATTGCAAAAGTCTTTTACAATGTTCCCACATGCTGCGTCTGGCTCTATATCCCACTCTGTTTTGTCAATTTTTCGATTCCACTGCTCTATATGATCTATTGTGACAGGACTGAAAGCTATCTTTGTTTTCAATCTGTTATGCAAGACCTTGTTTTTAACAGTCGGTTCCCTCTACCTGTCTGCAGAGCAAAAGGACTCGTCTGACCTGATTCTTCATTGGGTTATGCAGGGGCCATGCATTCATGGAATAAGGAATATTATCCTTCCGGTACCTCCTGCTTTAGGACATAGCTTTGTGCACATACACTCCAAGTTAGTACTGAATCACGTTATCCTGGCTTTGCACACAGATCTGCTCCTTCCCTGGAAGTGTTACAGGGTTGCTAGCTTGATCACACACCAGTGAAAATCCTAACAGTGTCCTAACGATGTAAACTGTGTGACTTCTTAGACTTAAAGACAAAACTAAGGCACTCTAATTAAAGGTGTTTTGCCAAAAATGAGTGAGCTACAGTTTATGATTATGTGAAATGAGTCTAAAAGCTTGTCTGATATTGAGGGTTGACCTCCAGTATACCAAATAACAGGCATGCACTAGATTAAGTGATGACCTGTTTAATTGGTAACCATTAACTGGCAATTAAACTTACTGGAGCGATGCTCTTGGCTCTTTAAGGATCTTTTTAGAGTGACAAGAGTATGCAACTTTATAATGCCAGGTTTTGTAATACACTATGTTATCTGTTCTGAAGAACGTTGAAAGCATAATGGTTGTACTAGGTCACAGCACTGCAGTGACACTGATGTGGTGGTGCGTTAGTGTGTGTTGTGCTGGTGTGAGTGGATCAGACACAGCAGTGCTGCTGGACACTATCGTGTCTCTGGAGTGGACTGGGAATCATCCAGTGACCAAAACTTTCCAGCACGTTGTATGGAGTGGGCACCACTGGTCAACATCCTATACAGAGAAAACATTTCTGCACATTTCTCTGCTGCTTATTGGTGTGCATCGTAGCCTGTGCAAAATAATGTCACATTTTATCTTGCGTGTTTTATTGCGTTGTAATATAATAAACCTAAAAATAAATCAAAACTGCTTTTAAATCGACAGGAGAGTCAGACAGTTGGGTTTGCCTCTAGGGTATGTTAGATTGTTTTCACATAGAAGTACAGGGGTTGGACAATGAAACTGAAACACCTGGTTTTAGACCACAATCATTTATTAGTATGGTGTAGGGCCTCCTTTTGCGGTTTTATGTTTTTTGGATACAATCCGGGTTAGCACCCGAACATCCCTTTCAGACAGCTTCCTCTTGCGTCCACAGTTAATCCTGTTGGATGTGGTTCGTCCTTCTTGGTGGTATGCTGACATTACCCTGGATACCGTGGCTCTTGATACATCACAAAGACTTGCTGTCTTGGTCACAGATGCGCCAGCAAGACGTGCACCAACAATTTGTCCTCTTTTGAACTCTGGTATGTCACCCATAATGTTGTGTGCATTGTAATATTTTGAGCAGAACTGTGCTCTTACCTGCTAACTGAACCTTCACACTCTGCTCTTACTGGTGCAATGTGCAATTAATAAAGATTGGCCACCAGGCTGGGCCAATTTAGCCATGAGACCTCCCACACTAAAATGACAGGTGTTTCAGTTTCGTTGTCCAACCCCTGTACATGCAAACATTCACACATGACCGTATGTAGAAATGATTTAAATTTAAACAGTTGATTCTCGAAAGGACACGCCAGGAACAGAGATAGTAAGGGCTGCGCAGTATATCGTTTAAGTATCGTCATTGCAATGTGTGCATGCTCGATACTCAATATTAGACAAAGACAAATAAAATAAAACAGATCATGCTACAACTTTTTAGCTGCCTGATACAAAAGAACTTGGAGCTTGGAGGGTTCCTGGACTCTGATTTCAGGGTTTTCAGATACACAGAGAAGAGTAGTTACAGCACTCACTCTGCTTTTGTGTCTGGCGCACTGAAACCAATTATAGAGCACTAAATTTCCAGACAACCTGTTTCACACTCACAATAGTGTTAAAAGTTCGTAGTGTCCTTTTTATTATAATAATAATTATTATTATCATTTTACAAGGAATAACGTTTTCTAAATATTGATGTTCAAGCCATCCGGAGAACACTGCCAAATATTTCTATATAAATTGCAGTGTCAGTTGTTTCCAGTATTGTGCAGCCCTAATCAGAGATATCGATACTTCATTGATCTGGCTGGGCCCATTGTCCAGCAGCAGCTCTGAAAGGACGCTTATGGACAAGGATAGGTCGATGGCTTAACAGCACCCATCATGTGCATAAAAAAGGCTGTTAACACACGGCCTCGTGCGGTTTAACGGTTTGATGAAAGTGTTATGCTTTTATTGTAACATCCATCTGCGGCGTTTTTTGCACAGGCTCATCTACAGATCGTGTGACGCAGCTTTCCGGCCTGGAATGGGCCTCCTGTTCTTTCCTTTTCGCGCCGCTGCGTGTTTGTGTGCTCCATTTGAGGTGTGAAGCCGCCCTCATTCCCCTTCCTGGTGTGACTTCCTGGGGGAAGCACTTAGCATTTAATAACACCACACACACACACACACACAAACACACATAAACACACACATACACACACATACATATATATATATATATATATATATATATATACACTCTCTGCTCCTTACAAACCCCCAAGAAACACACACACACTACCTCCTTAAAATCCTGCTTCCTATGAGCTGGTGGTGAGGAAATTTTCTCCCATGTAGAATGGGTGTGATAAAGGAAGGTGGGAAAGGATATGTTGGTACAGTGTTTGGGTGAGAAGGTGTGTGTGTGTGTATGTATGTGTGGTAGTAATGCTGGTGGTGATGGTGGTGGTGGGTGGGGAGAGGGGGGCTTAGGGCGTCACTTCCAATTCTATGACTCATACAGCTCTCTTTTCCCTCCCCGTGTCCTTGAATGTTTTGATGTGTGTGTGTATGTGTGTGTGTGTGAGAGTGTGAGTGAGTATTGGGGGTTGTAGCTGCCTCTCTGCTGATAAGGTCAGTTGAACGGTGGGAGGACTCTGGCTGGACGGTTACCGTGGTGAGGGCGGGCCAGGCAGCTGGTGACTCATCCTCAGGCTGATGCTGCTGCTGCTGAACGCCACTGCTGTCGCTGGAGGACACTCAGAGTCGCCGTCTTCCACTCTTTCTCTCCCTCATCCCTGTTCGTCACACACGTTTGGGCATAAATCCCTTGTATAGCCCCCTTCTTTTCAGTCCGCGTCTGCCCATCTCCAGCATCACTTTCCAACATATAGTTAAGCGATCAAACCAGGAAGACTGGTTCATTGACTTATCCATCTGTCTAATCCTATTTGGAGGTGATATACACTCAACATCAAAAATAGCTGCACCCAGACGGAATCAACCTACAGGAATGAAACTTGGTGGGTGGGTTTGATGTTGTGAGACATGCAAATGATTTAAATTTCACACTTGGATGCACATGTGACGTAAGCAAGGGTGGGCCTTATCACTGTACCTGATTGACCCAACAGCCATGATTGCAGACGTTCAGCAAGCAGTGATGCCCCTCATGAGTCATCCTGTTGGCAAGCACAGCACCATGGGCAAACGGGTGACGCAGGACTACATGCACATAGATCGTTATGACAACTGCCCTTAACACCATGTCGGCGTCGGCAAAGACTGCAATGGTGTCATACCATACATCACATGTCCAGAAGGCCTGGTGTCACTCCACCTCCACGCCTACCACTACAGGAACTGTGTGAGAATGTTTAAGATGCATGGGATGGATTATCACAGGACACCATTAGGAACGTCTACAACTCTATACCGAGCTGCCTGGCATGTTGTGTTAGCAAACATGGTAGCATGACGCCATACTGAGAGATACTACTTCTGTATGTGTAGCTCAATAAATATCGCCCATATCAGCCTAAATGTATCATCATTTATTGTTCCTGGTAACCTTTATCTTCCTTTCTAATAGCACTGCAGTCCCACACCTCCTTCTGGGTGCAGATATTCCTTTAATGATGAGAGTAATGGTTTTGAAAGGTCAGCTTATAAGGGGTAGATCAGATGTAGGCTTTGTTTTTCATGTAGTCCAACAAAAGTTAGCATGGTGGCAAATCAGTCGTTTCCAAAGTAACCCTCGTAGTGCAGCTTAGCATTGCAGCATTTAGCAACATAATGTTTCACAGTTTTACATTTGGGTCAAAGGAGCTGTTGCTGACATTATGTGACATTATAACTTTCTTAGAATACATTTGCGGGTGAAGCATGAATGGGCCAATCTTGGTCCAACACAAAGCACCATTCAGTGGATGTGAGTGGTCATGTTTGGGGTAAATGTTGCAAATATGTGAAAATATTGCTCTACTGCTTATGCTTAAAAGTAATCAGCTGAAGTTTAGATTTGCTACATAACAATGTCAGTTTAAAATGCAACGCTGCTACATTGCTACTGTAAAGAGTATACACATGGCATTGCAATTGCCCCTGGGAAGAGGTGGTACAGTGCAGTGAATGCCTCGTTCCATGTGTGGAAAATGGGTCCAAAGCAGATGTTAATGATTGGCTAAAAGCACTGACTGCATTTCTTCAAGTCAAATACCATAGTGTGAAGGAAGTAGCCAAATTTGCAGGCGTATGGAAGCGTATGGTCATATGGGTCTACCAGCAGTAGTAAAAATCCCAGTCTACAGGACATTCTCCTCGGAAATGTGCCGGGAAGGCATCCACCAATCTAATGACATTTGTGAGTCAGACGGGAGCTTACTAATTGACTAGCACGTAGAGGGCTGACCTGTGGTTAGCGAGTCACACAGAAGTGAGCCAATGGCACACGTAATATTTTTTGCGCACATAATATTAAAAAAACGGACACGTGGCATGCAGGATTCTGGTATGTTCATCCTTTGGTGTGGTATACAGCATCATCGTCCTGAGAAGGATGCAAGTTAATGGAGATCAATTTTATTCAGAGTGTGTAATTTCTACCAGCCCATTTATTGTGCAACCTTCACATAAAGTAAAGGGCAAATAATATCCATGGGCGACTAACAGTGTTTGGGGTTTCTGCTGTTACAGAAGGCGCATAGGTTGGTCTTTTGGCTATGTATCAGGACTGTATTCATTATATATGTGACTCTTGTACACCTGTATTGGCAAATACAGATTCAGATGTTTGTTTGAACACTAAAATATGCAGAGAGCAGATAAAGCATTGCAGTAGACCTGCACTGTGGTCTGATGTTGCTGTTTCTATGGTGCTGTTGCTGTATTACATATGACAGTGGAAGAACGAAGCACGAAACAGCTCGCCCATCTATCTGGGTGCACATTCGTCTTTTCATGAATGGGAGATGAGCATCATGAATGAAGGTGAGTCTGGCTTGCGATTGGCTGCCGAGAGGCTCATTCACCCCAACCCCCTCCATCCTCCTAGCACACACACACACACACACACACCAAACAAGAGGAGGGAGACGTCACGCTACGCTTCCGCAGTGCATCAAGGGAATCGGACTGCCTCTGACTCATACCAGAGAAATAGACAGAGAGGAGGGGGGGGAGGGGGGAGTTAGAGGGGACTCTTTCTTTCATTCTATATATTTTGCACACCTTGCACGGCACATTTATCACGTCCCCCCTACCACATACTGCTAATTCAGTATGCGCAGCAGCATCTACTGATCTATTACCATTGAATGCTTGATCATGTGCACCTGTTATGGTCATATATTGTCACTTGATACAGGATAAAATACCTCATACAGGTATATTCATTTTTAGACCTGTAGATTTGTATGTCAGTGTGCTTTTGTGTCCTCTGGGTTTGCCTGTTATCATAGGCACCAATTTCATCAGGACTCCTCATGCATGCGCATGTACTTGGCCAATAAAGTGACTCTGACCACCCCCTCCTCTCCCCAACCCCTTACACCCCCCTCGCCTCCCCAGCCCCCCACCCTGCAGACTTCACCAACTAAGTGATGTAATACAGGTGACCTATTCGTCACAGTGTGCCCACGCGCTCTCCTCCTTCTAGCTGATTGGCTGTCCTGGCCTATGAATGGACTGCACTGTTTCCTATGGGAAGTGAAGGGGAGGGAGAGAGGAGGGCACGTCACTCGTTCATTGAGGAAAAAGCCAGCGACGCCGCTTTGCTCCCTTGGCAGCTGCTCTGAATAGAGCCGAAATGAGCTCGAGTGCTGATCTCACTCTTTGTCACACACGTAGGCAGCATTTGTTTATCGTGCACTAGTGTGTGTGTGGAAGTTGGTCATTTCTCCCAGAGGCAAAGAGCTGCAGTGGATGACAATGTGTGTGTGTACCGGTTTAGTCATAAACGAGAAAGTAGAGCTGAATAAGAGGCTATATATGTGTTGATGCATCTCCCTGGGTGAGGGAGAGACTGACCACACAAGTGCCCACTACATCAGTGTTGTGTGTTTACATGATCCTAGGAATAATGATTCACTGTGATCAATATGCCGATGATGCGTGCACTGTTCATTGGAAAACTGTGTTCTTGCCAAAAGTACAGGGCAACGATCAAGCTTTGGAAATGTAGTGATGAACCAGAACATTATGACCAGTCACAGCAACATCGATAACATGGATTATCTCATGACAAGGCACATGCCATGGTCTGTGATATATGTCAGATGGTACGCGAACAGTTTACTCTTATGGCCAGCTCTCATGAATGCAGGAGAAACAGGGTGGTGTGAATACCTGAGCAACTTCGATAAGGGTCAATTTGTTATGGGTATACAACCTGATCTTCAAATCAGCAGGACTAGGGCGATGCTCCCGGTCACCTACTCACAGTGGTCTGAGGAGAGACAAACCATGAACTGCTAACAGGGTGCTGAGGGCAACAAAGGGCCCTTTACATAAACAACACGACCTTGGAGCTTGGAAGAGGGTCTGATCAGATCCCCAAACTCTAATCACCAGCCATATTCACCCATACTCCTCTAGGTGAGGTTTATCCATACGTTGATGTCTTATAGACTCCCATTCGTTTTTAGAAACACCTTAACAACTGGCTGGCAACATGCATCAGCTGCGCAATCACTCTGTACTCTGTTCTCTGCACTCTTCTAGGTTCTAAATATGATCGTAAGGGCACGCTAGCCCATCACCAGTTACAGGTATTACAGAATAGAGCAGGGAGACCCCCAAGGAGCCAATTAACAGCAACCTGTAAACATTAAGTCAAGACTGTCCTGTTTAAAGACTAGCTACAGAACATTGCATGTATGGCAAGTGCCTGTGTACCTGTATCACTCCATTCACCACCAGTTCCTAGCTGATAAGGACGGTGTCTTGACCTGACTCATGTTCTTATGCCAGGTTGATGTTCTAGCTGGAGTGAGACTGTGTCAGGACTGTGCAGTATGATGTTCTGTTTGCTTATTGTGAGTGGTTCACAGCATACGAGTGCAGCAGAGAGCCATAGCTCTATATGTGCATGCGTGCGTGTGAGCGCTAGCGCTGGGCTGGAGGAATGTGTTTGCGTGTGCAGACCCTGGCTGGCTCTGCCTTGATCCTGAATGACTCAGTGCTGCAGTACTCTGTGGGAGGGGCCAAGGTTGGATCCCCTGCTGCCAGCCCTGCTAAACATTCTCACAAAAAAGCATGATTTCTCTCTCTTTCTCTCTTTTTCTCTTTCCGTTGCTCTCTCTCCTTCTCCTTCTCCTTCTCTCTCTCTCTCTCTCTCTCTCTCTCTCTCTCACACGTACTGCATGCTGTCACATCCGGCCCTCAGCTCCACAGCGCGGCCTATAATTAGCCGCCTGCACAGCTTATGGCCTTACAATGATCTAACCAGTACCACTCCGAGGAGAGGAGAGACAAGAAGAACAAGATGAGATGGTGGCTGGGGGTCTTTACTGAAATCTAGGACTCAGCCTGAATGTAGCACACTTCTGGTATTATGAACTAGGTTAGAGGCGTGTAGGGATGTCGCTACTGATTATACACTCATTGTCAAAGAATAGAATATCCTTCTGCACCCAGAAGGAAGTGTATGATTGTAATGCTATTGGGAAGGAAGATAAAGGTTACCAGGGACAATAAATGATGATAAATTTAGACTGATATGGGCAATATTTACTGAGCTACACATACAGAAGAAGGGTCTCTCAGTATGGTGTTGGGCCTCCATGTTTTTTAACACAACATGCCAGACGTCTCGGCATGGAGTTGTAGAGGTTCCTAATGGTGTCCTGTGATAATCCATCCCATGCAGCTTGAATATCCTCACACAGTTTCCCAAGATTTCGCGGGGTGGAGGTGGAGTAACACCAGGCCTTCAGGCGTGTGGCACGTGACAACAAACAGTTCATCTTGGTGACACGGTTGCAGTCTGTTGCGACGTAGACGTGGTGTTAAGGGCAGTCGTCGTAAAAGCTTGTGTGCATGCAGTCTTGTGTCGTTCAGCCATCTGGTTGACACAGGATGATTTATGGAGGGCATGCACAATCGTGGCTTTGCTTACGTCACTTGTGCGACTGAACGTTAAACATGGGTCATTCTCACAACGTCAAACCTACCCACCAAATTTCATTCCTGCTGGTTGATTCCTTCTGGGTGCAGCTATTAGTGACACTATTCTTTTGATGATGATGTGGCAATCAAGTGATCTAAGTTTAATCATTAATCTAGGGACAAACTGTAAAACTGGACTCTGTGTTATCATCATACAACTGCCATCCAGACATTAATTAGGAAGGTAAATAACTAATCAACTTTGACTGAATAATCATCACGACCCAAATGCAAATTACTGACACCGCTGATTCATTGGAAACATAGATTTTAAGTTGATCGTTGATTCAATCGAGTAATAAGTAACATTTAATTGACAGCTCTAAAGCAGTGCATGATAAAACAACAAAAAACTAAACAAACAAAAAAATAAAACTTCCGTCCGGCTTACTGTGTGGGCGTATGTGTGTGTTCTGGCTCGTTCTCCCAGTGCGCTCCTAAACAAAATGTGTTCCTGTCATTAGGATGAGTTTATAACGGAAGAAGGGAAGCAGGAGACCTCTTTCGCTCGCTGTCCAAAGCCATTAGTGGTGTCCTCACAAACAAACCCGGCGGAACTGCGGAGCAGACAAGACGACAGCAGGAAGCACATCATCCCGGCTGTCGTGGGGAAACCTCATATCTCTGCGATAGTAACTTTACAGAGGAAGGAAAAACTTTCAGAACTGTAGTGCATGTAACAGTCTTAATGATTGTGGGTGGCTTCTTTTGGTCCCTTCACAACGAAACATTCGCACATTGGGATATTCACATGATATAAAAGAAAAACAAAGAGGTTAGGGATGCATATTCTGAGTAGTTTTGATATTCACATATCTGCAGTTAATTCCATGAGTTAATAAACCGAGATCTAGGAAGGACACTGAGATCTCCCACAGGGACAGAAATAACTGGCCCAAAAAGACTAACCCTACGTTAATGCAGGGCAGACCACAAGTTGCTTACGTCACCACAAGTTTGTTTCGTGTGGGTGTGTTTAAGGTCTCTACCATTGTCGCTTGTGGGCCTGTAAAATGTCATGGAGAGCTAGCCAACATATATTTGTATGGAACTGACCTAACTCACCAGAGAGACCAACAGTATCTGCTACGTTCTTCCACGCTGCTTTTCTCTTCAGACGTATATGCACAACCATCATATAAACCGGGGAAGAAGAAAGAGCAGTTATGAGCTTCTCTTCCATGTTTACCACAACGCTGCTGGGAATGGAAATCAAATGCTGGTAGGAAGAATTTGTTGGAGTTGACCGTTTAAACTGTCGCTTCACTGCATTTACATAAACTTGAAAAAATCTCAACTGGATTTGTCACCCTAGGAAATTAAACTTTCAAACTACCAGCAAACAGCTTTTTAAGCACCTCATATGTTAAAATAATGATAATCACATAAATATGATGTAGTATCTCATTATTATGACCTCCTTTTCCATTACAGTGACAGGCTGTCGCACAATACTGAGATCCTCACTTATACATGACTTGATATCTCATAATAACGAGAACCAGCCCCTTAATTATGACTTATGCTGAGTGCGCAGTCGATTGTTGATGCCACACTGGATATTCCATTGTTCTCAATGGAGCTGCACTGCAAAATTCTGCCACCACCAGTGTTTTCTAATTATGATTTACTTTCTTATAATAATAAGGTTTGACAGTATGGAGGTTCTGCAATGGACTGGTGGCCTGTCCAGGGTGTTTCCTTCTGCCCATTGAGTCACCACCCATGACCTAGAAAGGTAAGCATCTTAGAAGATGGAAGAATACGAAGATTTCTTATAAGTTTGATATAATTTACATAATTCATAATTAAGACTTATTATATAATTATCGTGCTGTATCTTATAATTATATGTTAGTATCTTATAGTAATCACTTACTATGCCATAATTATATTACAAGAATAACACGGTTAATAACTTATTATGACTTGTCATCTGGGAATAATGATTATAACTCATTGATTTTAACTCATTATGATTTGAGACACCTGATATTATAAGATACTAAGTCATAATTAGGAGAAACCTTGGCAGTAGTATGTGATATACCATATGGCCCTATTTCAGGTAGTGGAAATGGACTTACTCTCTATCTGCGCTTGGAATCTTTTCCTAACACTGTATCTGCCAAAAATGGGTCTCTGTGCTTGAAAGTGGGTTCAGGATTCAAATGTAGCTGTTTCAGCAGCAAACCTCCGGGAAAATGGGAAAACCACTAAAACATGCAAAGCAGGGTTATGGCATGACCAGGACAGAGAACCACATTTGTGCGTTGTGGCAGCTTTGATGCCCCACTGATAACCTCGGAACTGTCAATTTTCCTTAACCCTGGTGAGTCAATGTTATGAGGACTGGCGCACCACTGCATATGATGTCCAAATCCTTCTTGGGTCTTCTCAGTTGATGGAAGCTTGTCTGAACCGCGACTGCGGAGCTTCTGTGCGGCTGTATCAGTGCTTTTAGGCTCAGGCGTCATGCGGAATCACTGAAGTCTCTGGGACAGCCGGTGACTCATACTCTCCTCCCACCGCGGGCCTTCTCTGCCAGCCACGGGATCTCTGCACAACGCCCCACGCTCTAATCACATGCTCTCGCCTGGCTCCCCCTTCAGAGCTTGGGCTCCCCCCCATTCCACTACACGCTGGCAGGACAGGAAGCCACAGTGCGTCATCCAGAATACATTAGAAGCCTAGGCTTTATATGGAATATTGAAGAGGACGCATTTAGAATATGGATCCATAGAAGCTGCTGGTGCCTTAAAGGTACAGTCCAGTGGAAAATCAGGTTTACACACTTCCCCTTTACCTCATATATATATATATATATATACATATGAGATATATATAATTTAAGTATAAGTATAATAATTTAATATAAGTCACCAAACATATGCGATATATATATATATATATATATATATATATATATAATTATTATATTGTATATATGTTTTTTTGGTATAATATTATATTATGTTTGGTGACTTATTATAATAATAATTATATTAAACCATTAAAGCTTATTTTCAGGATTGTGCATGTGACACAAGCGTCCTGCAATATCTGCAGGAACTGTGTGAGAATATTCAAGCTGCATGCAATGGATTATCACAGGACACCATTACGAACCTCTACAATACCTTGCCGAGACGTCTGGCATGTTGCGTGAGCAAGCATGGCGGCCAGACACCATACTGAGAGTCACTACTTCTGTGTGTTGCTCAATAAATATTGCCCCTATTAGTCCAGATTTATCATTATTTACTGTTTCTGGTAACCTCTATCAGCCTTTCCAATAGCACTGCAATCCCACACTTACTTCTGGGTGCAGCTATACTTTTGATGATGAGTACAGTTGGTCTGTTTTGGTTCTTTTATAGTGGTGACTGTAATCACCTGTTACCTACTTACTTGTTCATCTGTGATCTTGTGATTTACCCACTGTCCCAACTTTTCTGTAACTAGGTGTAAAGTTAAGCTTTCGTCTGGTGACATTAGCATTAGCCTAGTATTAGCGTTCCCTCTTTCCTTTCCAGGAAAGCAGCTGACAGCTGGAGTCTCATATGGAACCTATAGATCTTTTTTTGGCCCAAATTCCTTTGCAATAGCACAATGCTGACCAGAGTCTATATCATCCTAGTGGCCCACACAAACTAAGCCTGGGGCTCTATCTTCTACCCTGCTCTCACAGAGCGGGTCCTTACTTTCCTCTTTATAAGGCAGTTATAAAAAGGAGTTGGTAGCTGACCTAATATGTCATGACAGCTTGTGGCAAAGGGCACAATATTCTCATTGGGAGGCATAACCCTATTATATGAACAATTACACAAGGATGTCTATCGCTGCCTAATGAGTTATGTCTGTTGGCATTAGTAATCAGAGTCACTTTTATGTCAGATTCCAGTGACTGCACTTTCAGTGAACCTTATGTCAAAATAGTGCCGTTTTGCCTGAGTGGCCATCCACGCACACTACAGAAGTCAATGCGTATGACGGGGGTGGGTCATCTCACATCCTGCTGTGCTAATAGCAGAAGACTTTGATGTGCTTCTAAGCACACTTTATGACCTTAGCCATGAGTTTGCTATTCTAGGTCATTTTTTTACAACTTTGAAACCAAGTAATCTTTCATGGTGGTAGTTACCCGAGGCTCCTGCAGATGGTGCTGCACGAGGATGATGGGGCTATAAATACCTGCAGGGTGTGTGTGTGTGTGACAGGATCCATAGATTGAGAAGAGGTGCTACAGTTCAGTGAATGTCTCGTTCCATGTGTGGAAAATGGCTCCAAAGCAGACGTTAATGATTGGCTAAAAGGAGTGTGCTATGGTGTGAAGGAAGTAGCTGAATCTGCAGGTGTATGGAAGTGTACGGTCATAGGGGTCTACAAGTAGTGGCAAAAATCCCAGTCCACAGCAAATTCTTCCTCGGAATTATGCCAGGGAAGGCATCCACCAAATTTGGCCCAACTGCGCAATTCTTTGATGTAAGAGTGTCTGAACATTAATGTGGCCTACATCCAGCAACTTGTCCAGTCCATGCCAAATCCAATCACATCTGTTATTCATGCATATTTGGTATGTTTCAGTCACCAGTGACTCATTTATTTTCCGGTGAGCTTGTATATCTGATCTATGAATGCATATAAAAATTGTCTTTGTGGCATAGAATTCTTTAAATGTGCCATAGAATGGAAAACTGTTTTTATATTGGCATAGTTAAAGTAAGAGAGTTCAGTACATAGTATATAGTTAACTCACATTATTATGATCATCACCTACTTTGGATGGCTGTAGCTCGTGAAGGAGGTCACGCTTTTGTGACATTCTTTGGGCCCACTCGTCCAAGTGGAAGGCACTCTGAACCAATTTGGGTATGTATCCATCCTTGCAGATCACAAACACCTACACATGCTGATTGTGTTGAATTCTCTAACACAACAATGCTACATGTCACAGCTAGAAATGTTAAAATTTTTTGGAAGAGAATAACCAAGACCTCCAAGCACTACCTTGGTCCACTAATTCCCCAGACTTGAACCCAACTGGGCATCTGTGGGACCACCTTGATCGCCATGTTCGCTCTAAGGACACTCCCCCATGCACTTTCCAGCAGCTGTGGGATGCACTGCAGTCAGCATGGCTCCAGATACCTGTGACAACCCAATAGGCGCTTGTTGAGTCACTCCCAGCCCACCTAGCTGCTCAACGATACTCTGGAGTCATAATAATGTGACTCAACTGTGTAGAACTGATATACTATGTACCACAAACGTTGTGCATCCTTCAAATACAAATGTACATGCACTGTTGCAAATGTAAATGTACTGATTAAGACAGTCACATACCAAATGAAGGCATTCAGGGAGCAAAAGGGATGCTCATGATGACCTGCTGAAGTTCAAACCGAACATACTACCTTCAACATGCAAGGTGACTCATGTTTTGTCCGATAAGCTTACATGCAGTATGTGTACATGCCAATAGAGAACAATTAGCACATCACTGTGGATGTCATCTAGTGTCAGCAGAATGCTAGCAGTGGCTAATGACTATTGCTAATGGTGCAAAATGTGCACATACAGGTTCTGTTAAAGCAGAGACGTTCTCTCAGTTCTTCCCTTCCTCTCACTGACTCCTCTACAGTCTGCTGGGGTGAGAGAGGAGTAGTGGGAAGGGTGGGGGATACAGGAGCAGTAGCAAAAGTTTCTGGATGCAGGCAGAGAGTCAGCTTCTTTTGCGTAGGTGTATTAAATGTGTGCAGGTCGGCCGTCAGTTGTAGTACTCATAGTGTGTTTGAGCTCAAGTTTTCTCAGGAACCGGAGGTTCTTAAACGCTTAAACTTTGTTCTGTGCCAGGCCTAACACACATGCATGGGGATGCACATGTAGGGGTTTTCATTTGTGGGGAGGCTGTAACCACATATACTATACTAAATACATTAACTAAGTTAGCCTAGAGCAGAAACAATAGGTTGCTTTCCGCTTTGCCAGATTGGATGCTTGCTGGAAACTGCCCTATGTAACAGCGTCGCCTCTGTCTAGCCCCCTCAAAACGTGTGAACTGAAGAACAGGCCCATGTACCGGTTTGTTTAAACAGCCTAAGGATTTAATTAGATGAAGTCTTACCGAGCTCATCCAGCTCATTCACAAGTGTCAGCAGATTCGCAATTGATTGATTGATACGTTACCGATACCTGCTGCTGGGCTTGTCAGTCTACAACCAAGCCCTCTGCTTCTGGAACTGTCAGCATGCAGGCTAGGGAATAAAGTGTGTAGTCTCCAATGCTGGCTCCTTCCATCAGCGCGAGGTGTGGCGGCCCGGGGAGGAAGCAATGGCGGTGCGCTGGCGAGCGGGAACGAGGGCGGGGGAGTGTAATGAAGGTGCAATTTGGGAACCATCTGGGAGATGCCTGCAGGGCTTCCTCTCCAGAACCTCCCCCTCCGGAGGGACGCAGGTGCTGGAGGCGGAGCAGGGGAGCAAGGCAGTGGAGGAGGTGAGGAACCGGTAGACGAGATAAAAAGTCTAGAGCCTAGCTAGCTCTAGCAATAGCCGGGAACACCTGGGCTGCAAAAAGGAAGCTATGGAAAGCTTTGCCTTTTGTTCCATTTGACGTTCTTAGGGATTTTAAGAGAGCGGCGGGTGCATACTTGGCACTGAAGACCAGGCCTAATTGGTAGTGCCCTCGATGTGAGGCAGAATGATTATATTGTTCCCTTCTGCCATGGAAAAAGGTGGAAAGTTCTTCCTAGCCACCCCCCAGCCCCCTTGATGTAAGAGTAGAGGGGTGGTAAATGGGAAAAGGCAATAATCTTAAGAGTTTAAGCTCGAGTTTTTGGAGTGGCCTTTAATAGCTGGAAGCAAATGAACGCCAATGACAGGGAGAGAAAAAACACATAGAATAACAAGAAGGAAAAGAGGCTCCCTCAACTGTGCCAGAGCCATGTGTTTTCACAGCTTCCACGGAAAGTTCCGCCGCTTACCTTCGCGCGTGTTGATTTTCGGCGTGTTTGTGTTTTGCTGTGTTATCTTATTTTAGGCCACAAGTAGGCCCCTGAGATGTTAGGCTGGAGATTGACGGATTTCGACAGGTCAGAGTGTGTGGGCCTCAGCTGGACATGTGCTACCTGCGGTCGCACTGACCGTGCACCATGCCGGGCCTTGTTTTTCCATGAGCCTGTTCTGACATTCTGTCTTTCAGCATGACTTTTCCGAATACGAATCCTGAACATGTACTCTGGAACCCGGGCCTGATATTTAAAGTTTCAGGGGCCAAAGCAATAATACTATGATTTAGGTTACATTAAAGATCTATCAAAACAACAAATACAAACACTAAATACTGAGAACAGTCTGAGCATGCTCCCAACCTTCAGGAGCATGGGATCTCAGGACTGACATCCCTCAGTCCATCACTCCCAGCCTGCTACTCCACTAAACACAACAGTAGAAATATGAGTAAAACTAACTTTTGCTTTGCAGCAAGATTTTGCTTTGAGGTTAAATTTTACTTGGTGGTTAGATTTTTCTTGGTGGTTAGGTATTTCTTGGTGGTTAGGTATTTTTTGGTGGTTAGGTATTTTTTGGTGGTTAGGTTTCATTTGGTGATTAGATTTTTCTTGGTGGATAGCTTTTCTTATTGGTTGGGTTTCACTTGGTGGTTAGTTTTGCTTGGTGGTTGGCTTTCACTTGGTTAGGTTTCCCTTTGTGGTTAGGTTTCACTTGGGGGTTAGGTCTCACCTGGTTAGGTTTCACTTGGTGGTTAGGATTCACTTGGTGGTTAGCTTTCACCTGGTGGTTTGGTCTTGTTTGGTGGTAAGATGTACTTAATGGTTAGCTTTTCTTTGTGGTTAGCTTTTGCTTTCTGGTTTGCTTTCTCCTTGTGGTTAACTTTTACTTTGTGGTAATCTTTCATTGGTGATTAGCCTTTATTTGCTAGTTAGCAATTTAATTTAATTATTAGCTTTTGTTTGGTGGTCAACTGTTGCTTGGTGATTAGCTTTTGGTTTATTGTTTAGCTTGATAGTTAGCTTCCTCTCTGTTAGGTATTGTTATGCTAACACAGAAAGGCCATAGTAGATCACAGTTTTGTTAATGTTGTGTGGGCAGGGCACCCCACATGAGCCTTGTGATGTGTTAGGGTGCATGTTATGTAAGTGGAATCCAAGAATATTTTACAATGTAAAGAATGTGGGCAAAGTACACTGGCCATGTCATGAACATTGGAAAGTTATTCATGTATATTGTATATTGTACGTATATTTAACCTACTTAGAAAGAAACCACAAATTTATGTTCCCTGGGAATCTAAATAGTGTTTCTTCTGTGTACAGATCTTCATAGTTTTATTGTGATCAGAATGAATGAAGTATTACTTCTTTTTTATTCTTCCCTAGTATATAACATCTTTGTGATGGGTGGCAGGGTAGTGGGACGGCAGGGACGCCCCTCAAACGTTTAGAAATCGCCCTGCTGGCACCTGAATGGGGCGGAATGTGTTTGAGAAAACTGGGTCGGAGTAATAGAGTGTGAAATGCATGAGCTGGCATCATTCCAAACTCAAAGCCATTTACAGTCACTGCATTCGTTTTAGCATTACGCCTACTCTTTCTGCTAGCCACACTGTCCCCTCTCTTTCATTCTCTCTCTCTCTCTCTCTCTCTCTCTCTTTCTCTCTCTCTCTCTCTTTCATTCTCTGTCTCTTCCCCTCTCCACCCAGTCATTGAATGGTTTCCGCTCCAAGCTCTGACTGCTATCTCTTGGTGAAGTCAGGTGTAAGGAAGCCTGCTGATGGTGGTAATGCTTGTTATTTAATCCATTCAACTCTCTCTCTCTCTCTCTCTCTCTCTCTCTCTCTCTCTCTCTCTCTCTCTCTCTCTCTCTCTCTCTCTCTCTCTCTCTCTCTCTCTCTCTCTCTCTCTCTCTCTCTCTCTCTCTCTCTCTCCTCTCCCATCAATGGGCTATGGCTGAAGCTCCTTCCTGCTTTGAAACGCTCTAGTCAAGCGTGCTGGCTCTGGCCGCTGTAATGGGTTTAAGAGTCTCCTGAGCCGCTGTGGCTTCCTGCAGAAATGGCTCCTTCCGCTGGCTCGTTGCTTGTCGGGGAATGTGGCAGGTGGCTGGGCTGTGCCTGCTTCTTTGTCTTCTTCTTCTTTTTTTTGCCTCCCCTTCCCTCCACCCCTTCTTTTCTTCTCTCCCCTTTTTTCTCCCCTGAGCAAGAATGAATAACACATTTAACCCCTTCAGCCTGATCTGAATTGTAAGCGCTTCCTGCTGACTCCATGACATTCAGTGTCTACGTGTGCAGTCAGTGTGCCGGGCTAGAGGTCAGTCTGTGTGGATCCATTTAAAAGCGGATGTTGCTGACATATTAGCAAATAGAAATGAAGTATATTGCATTGCCATCATGGTTACATTAGAACACCATTGGTGAGCTGGCTTTGGATGGGAACAGCCGTGGCGGAAAACCAATTCTAATGAACCACTTAGCCTTTATAACAGATTGCTTTATTAGCTTACTTACTTGTTTCAGCAACAACTGTGTCCATGCCGTGTATTATGATCAAATCCTCCAAAGGGCCTGCATCTTGCTTGAGTTTCTGTTTTTTTCCTGGGGGGGTGCTTGGGGGGTCAGCAGATTTCCTCTAATCTGGCATACTGCACATTCCCAATTTCCCACACTGATCCGAGACCTTTCCGCTGGGCTTGGCTCAACTATGGCCTGGACCTCAGGGTTCCTTTCATGGATAAACTGCATTAGAGCATAGAAAACACATGCACAGTGCTATTATAGAATCACTGGCGTACATCTAAAGTTCGAATTAGAAATAAGTAGATACTAAAACGGCTATTTTATGGCAAAAACCAACCTAAAATTAAAAATGACTTGTTCTAACCTACCTAGTCTGGGTCATATTATGCATAATTGATCATATCCTGCCAATAAAAATAGAAAACTCTTGTTTTCTGGTAATTTTTGACCAAAGTGTAGTGAACTTTGCCTGTTTTTATACATCAGCATTTACCATTTTGCTGAACTACATATCATAGTTATGTAAAAAACATGTGTCAATGAAAAACATGTCCCAAAATCACTTGGAAAGACGTTTTGTTCCTTTGATTTGCACACAAATTAAACAATGTTTATGCCCTCTCCTGTAAAGTTGCTATTCTGAAGACACTTGTTTGTCTTTTGACAATGAAAATATACATCAAAGAGTATTGTATGAACAGCACAGCGTGTAATAATCCAATTAATATCTGTGTTCCTATAGTAGCTGCAGATGACTCCCAGTCAATTGGATTTCCAGCCTAGCCTATGGTATCTGGAGATGTGTTTGAAGCTGTATTGAACTTTATTGAACTTCTCCCATATCTGCAAAATCACAAATCAGCCTTTTTGCGAGTGCTGAGGGGGGAACAAAAGGCCGCGCTCTGCCTCTCTCTGCGGTGAAACCAGCCGTGTTGTTGTTTTGTGCCTAGCCTTCACGCCTTGGCTGTCACGCACTGCTGAGGGTGGATGGAATGTGGAAGAGTGGAGAGCTGTGATGATGGAGGTGCTGCTGGTTCTGTGTGAAAGAAAGAAAATCCCCCTTTTACCTAGAGTTGCATGCCAAAAAGCCTGTCCCAGCTACATGTCAGCCCTTCTGGTTTCAACACTCGCTCAGGGGAAAATGACTGCGTGATTGACTTGAATCTGAAAGAAAATGATGGGATTAATGGGATCAGTTGTAGGAATGCACAACAATATTGGAATCATATCTGTAATTGGCACATGCTTGTCAAAAAAAGCATCAAAAACCGATATTCGATACTTGATTACTATTAATATGTATTTTGGGCTACTGTGCTAAATTATTGGGATTTTTTTAATCAACATTTTCCAGTGAAGCAACATTTAATACATACATTTATAGGCCAGCCTAATCTATGTGGATTTAGTCACAATTTCTAAATTTTTAAAGATCTTATGTCAGCACAATTTTTGGAAAACAGAACATATTAGCCCACAATGCCCATACTGGTACATATGATGTAGGCCTAAAATAGGAAAATTCAGAGAGGACACTTGAGAAAGTTCACTACATTGGAAAATTAGATTTTGAAAATGCTCTTATTTCTAGGTAATATGTCTTAAACTTCTCATTATGGGATTTTATTAAGTTTATTTTAAGATAATTTCCTTTTTTAAAGCATTTAACTTGTTTTTAGTGGCTGTTAATAAGCCAAACTGTCTCACTATATTGGTAATTAGATAATTTGGCCTGCTCCTGAAACTCCAATAAGTCATGAAAAATTGGCTTACTAAAATCATTTAGTCACTTAACTGAGGTCAGCGTTAGTGTGTGTTAGGCTGGTGTGAGTGGATCAGACATAGCAGTGCTGCTGGAGTGTTTAAGCACTGTGTCCACTTACTGTCCACTCTATTAGACTCTCCTACCTTGCTGGTCCACATTGTAGATGTACAGTCAGAGATAATAGCTCATCTGCTGCTGCACAGTGCAGTGTTGGTCCTTTATAAGTGGTCACAGGACGCTGCCCACAGGACGCTGCCCACAGGACGCTGCCCACAGGACGCTGCGCCTAAGATGCTGCTGGCTGGACGATTATCAGTTCAGCAGTGACACTAAGGTGTCCTGTAGCACTGCTGTGTCTGATCCACCCTCACCAGCACATCAGTGTCACTGCAGTGCTGAGAATGATTCACCACCCACATGATATCTTCTCTGTGGTGGTCCTGTGGGGGTCCGGACCACCGAAGAACAGGATAACATAGTATACAGAGAAACAGATGGACTACAGTCTGTAACTGTAGAACTGCAAAGTGCCCCTTTATGGTCAGTAAAGCTGATAAAGCGGACAGTGAGTATAAATTCAAGGAGGCGGACCTAATGAATCAGCTGGTGGGTGTATGAAGTTGTGGTTAAATCATCTCTCTACACAGGGATGAAGCCCCTTTTTGAAGTTCTTGAGAACCAGTGAAGTAAGAGACAGTGCTAAGTAGCAGCCTCAGCTGTCATCCCCCGCTCCTTCCTGTCCTCGAGGTGTAAGGAGACTGGAAGTTGGAATTTTGAAAGATAGAGGACAGCTTCCTCCCTTGAGTGGAGTAACTCAATCCTTGAAAGAGGCCTCTGTCTAGGTCTGTCCATCTCTTTCTCTCACTCTTCCTCCCCTCCTCCTCTCTATATCTCACCTCTTCGCTGACTCTGGATGCTTATTCAGGTGGATGGCCAGTGTTTTTAGCCTACACTTCAACCCAAGGCACTTAATTAACTGCTCCCATTTGATGGGCTACCAGCAGCTCCGATATCAGTGGTGTCTTTGCTGGCGATGTGATTGATGGCCACGTTGGATGTGCGAAAGCTCCTCTTCAGGCGATGCATTTGAGTAGGAGAGGGGCATTGAATGTCACAGTTTGACTCCTGGCACGCTCTTTGAGGTGTATTCGACAGTGTTTGTACTTCAGGTTCGGGCAGGCCTCAGCAGCAGGCGGGGTTTTTAACCCAGTCATCGCCGGTGATAGCAAAAGCATCGTGTAATATGATATGAACTATGCCGTACCAATAACTCATGGAAACGAGTGGAGATGTTCTGGTACAAGATTCCAAACTGTCAGCTGATGTTATGTTTGAGCAGGTAAGTTGAGCAGGGGATAAGTTATAACAGTCTTATTTTGTGGGTCTTTAAGCTTTTATTTTCAAAGCGAGCAGAGATGCAGATCTCAGCCTGTTGATGCAGAAACCAAACCAATTGTGAATGTAATTTGCTGTATCGTTAGTGACTGAGAGATATTTTTTACCATTAGGAATGAAACCTGGAAACTGAACTCCCATGTACGTTCCTTCTGCACGACTGACAGACACCAATTCACATACACCCAGGACAATCTCAGGACAGACCCCTGAGCAGGAATTTAATGATGGTCTGACCTCCACTCATCACTCGTTCCTCCCATAGTTTCCTTTTTTTTTACCCTCATTCAAGCCCTATTGTTTCTTTTAGCCTACAGACACCGAAAGGTATATAATCACTCAGGGCAGATCACCAAACTCTAATCCTTAGACATACTGACTCACAACTCTCTATGTGTCGTTTATTGAGCCCTTATTCCTCCCATAGACTCCTAGCAACTGGCTAGCAACAAGGTTAAGCTGACCAAACACTCAATTCTTTGGGAAATGCACTTATCTAGTTAGTGACTGCACAATGCACAACACTCTTGTTATTTGACAGTATATTATACTCCTCCTTCTTTTTCTTCTTCTTTTTGGTCCGCTAAGAAGTCCTGCAATTTTCTGGATGTTGACAGCCTTCCAATTCTGGAATGTTCTATCTGATCAGGAATGGTGTGCGTGTATACCGATTTTTTATCCGATTTACGATTTTTGAAAAACTTTCTTAAATTTCAAATTATTAATTATTATTTAAGAATGAATGGTGTGGAAAAGTACACGCCCATCTACTGTTCTTCTGTCGACCAACAGACACCATTTCTCATCTCAGAGCAGACCCTGGGCAGACAAGTTCAGTGTTGATCTGACCTGCACTCGTCTGTTTATCTTTTTTTTTCTATTGCTTTTTTACTGACTTTCAAACTCTATTGTTTTCTATTAACCTACAGCCACCAAACAGTTTATACTTACTCAGGGCAGATCTCCAACCTCTAATCCATAGCCGTACTGACCCGCACTCCTCTGTGCGTCATTTATTCATCCCTCGTTTTTCCTATCCATTCATTTTGGCAACACCTTAGCAAGCGGCTAGCAGCAAGCTACTTTTCTTCTTTCCTTCAGGAAATTCAGCTCTTTTCCAGTTAATTATGTAATCACACAAATAGCACAGTAAAGCAAGAATAAGTTTAAGGGGGGGCTGTTCCAGTAGTGCTCTGGTCCCACTGCATATCCATAATAATCTCTCCCTCCCACCTACTCTCTCAGCAACCCACCCACACGCACACACTCTTACACACCACTTATAGCCCACTTGTTTCAGATGGCAAATATGCTGCACCGGAAGCAGCGGGAACACTCTATCAGTGTGCTATCTCAGCTCCTGTTTGCTCTGCCTGCCTTTATCTGTCACATGAGGGCTGCCCGGCCACATAAACATGGCCCTGAAGCATTGCACCCTGGGATAGGGCCAGGTGCCACGTGAATGTAGAAGCGCTGCCCCTCTTTGGAGGAAAAAAAGGAGGACTTGCGTAAAAAGGGTAAATAAAGCGTGGTTCATACATGCAATTGGGATTTTAACCTCAATTGTTGGAAGTCAAGAAAAAAGGGGAATTTGTGACGCCTAAATGCATCTGAGGCACAGAATCCCTCCCGAATCTCTAGAGCACTGCCACACATCGTCTGCAGTCATTGAGCCGTAAAGCCCTCAGTTACTGTCGTTTTGCTATTGAAAATACTGTATAATTACTGAACTATTCAGTGTTATGCAAAAGTCAGAGACTGCCCATAATTTATCTAACTTCCAGTTCAATCAGTCAGTAAGTACAAGATATTGGTTTTTCGAGAGATAGGCTTGGTTCTGAAGAGATTAGATATGAGACAGTCAACTAGCATAAGGAAGAGGAAAGAATACAAAGCAAAAACCAAGACTGGAGAACCGGAAAGCCTTTTAAAATTATGGAGTAATTAGGACTTTGTAACAACTGTGCAAGACCCTGTAGACCACCCAAAATGTCATCATCAGATAAACAGTACTGGAAGCTTTGATGCTAAAAGAGAAAATCAAGCTTCACTCCTTCATCATTACACTGTGAGAAGACATAGTTCCAGTTGATTTTATATCTGGTTAATGTCTCTTAAAATGTCTTATTTTGAGGTATTTTTATTTTATTTACGGATATTTTACATACATTATAGTAAGAAAGGTATTTGGCCAAATCATCTGCCAGTATAGTGAGGATAAAAATAGGTTTCTGGAAATCACTTAACTATAATAATCTTCAAATTAACCTAAAACAATAGAAATCACTGTAAATAGAATCACACTGCAAATTTACATCTTGGTAAGTAAAGTGATCTCAGGTAGCCAAACTGTCTTTATTATACTGGCAGATCTGTTTTCTGAATTTAAGAAATGTGCTTAAAACAGGCACAGTTTGCAACAATCTCAAAATAAGAATTTTGACCAAAGATCATTTTACTTGCCAAGAGTGGCTGCCAGGAAGCCGTTTGCTGCTGGTGCTCTCAGAACAATGCACTGACCACCCCATGTCCAGACTGTGATTGGGACCACTTAAAGAAAATGTTGCCAACTTGAATGTGTGGAAAAATATTCCAGCAGATTTCTCTAAAGCACTGAAAGCGAGTCTCCTGAGAGGAACAGCAGCTGTAATGAAGGCAGAAAGAAGGCAGTAAACGCTGGAAACCATGATAGTTAGTTACGGCTTTGTGTAGTTTTCTGTTAAACAAATGTTTCATAGTTTTTCAGTGAAGCTGAAATATTGTTGTGACTAAAATGAAATGAATGCAGGGTGATACTGTAACAATCAGTGACAGAATAACAAAACTTTCAAATTTGATTTATATTTATTATGAGTTTCTTTTTTTTGTATTTTTTTAGGAACGATTCTCAAAAACTGGATGTGTTTCCCTACTTCCCTACTTTCCACAGCATTTCTAACTGTCACTGCAAAACAACTGACAACAATTGATATTAAAAGTAAAATGATCTTATATATAGTTGATGAATCTTACAATGCTCATTTTATTTCTAGGCATTGTTTTACTTGTTTTTGGGGATTTTAGTAAGTCAAAAAAATTTTTTTAAATTACATTTATTGCATTTAGCCGACACTCTTATCCAGACTCTGTACCCAGAACTATCCAGTCATGCTTAGTCTTCTGTCAGCTAATGTTTCCTAGCTAGTACAAGTAGGTTAGAGTCTAAAACTCGCCTTGAGCTCAAACGCTGCCCAAACAAGGGCCAGGGCTGATACATAGAAATGCATTCTAAGTGCGCTAATTAGCAATCCCAAGCCATCGCTTACACCTAGAGAGAAAATGGTTATCCTCAGTAAAAATGCCAAAACAAAGCATTTCAGTTTATACATCTGTTAGTACCTACTCACTTAAGTGAGTCACTTAAATGGCCAGAAATAAGCTAAAAAATCTTAAAACCATCTACAGCAGTCTCAAAATGAGAAAATTAGGATATGTCAACCATAAATTACATAATTTTACTTGCCAAGATATCTTTTAGTGCAGTGGATTTGGGAACCTTTATTTTTTAAACAGTGTACTATCAAAAATCTTTTGCACTGCACATAATACATCTTGTCAAGTAAAATAATCTCATATGAAGTTGGTATATATTATTTATCCTTATTTTAGGATTGTTGCACACACAACAATAACATTTCATCCATTAATAATAATAATAAAGATAATAATAATCATTAATTACAATTTCCTCTTCTGCTTACAGACACAAATGTAGCGTCGGTTGAAAGTTTCAAATTTACAGTTTCAACAGAATTTCTCTGCTTGTTTCAGTGCTCTCTGAGTGAGACGCCATTATTATAAAAATTACTGCATGTTTTATCACGGGTGATAACTGCAGCCTTTAAGTGTTAATGATGCTGATCATTCTCATTCCTGCTTGCCTCTCACATGCGGTGCAACGGACTGCGGTTAGCTTCTCTCCTCTACAAGCTCCAATCAGAAACAGACCTGGTGGCAAATCAAAACATCCTCTGCAGAATTATATTACGAGAGGAATAAACAAATGGTTCTGATGCCCAAGGATAACCGCCGGGGCTAAGCATGCTGATTGAAAGCAATGATAACACCATAACCGGAATGGGGTTGCCAACAGAAAACTAGAAGACGCAGGGATTTCAAGGAATGGAGAAGCCGGGGGGGGGCCAGGGGGGGTGTAACAAGCTCAGACTGTGCTTGTTTCCCCCTGTGAATGACAAGGGCCCCAGCATAACCATCAGTAAATAAAACGTGGCTGTAAAATTAACTACAAGACAGGTCCGACAGGAATCCCTAGCGGCACTTCCTGCCATTCAGAGGCCATAAACAAGGCTTAAACAAGCCAAGCTGGCTCCAGCTCATATCCCACGGCAACGGGCTGGGGTCACGGTGGCCCCAACTGCCTGCCCGCTCTGTCGGAGGCCTGGACCCAGTGACGACATGGAAGAAGAAACCACCGGAATCTAATGGGGCGCTCTTTATGTTTGGCCACCAACTTTACCTCTGGCTTGGAATGCTGGGGATTGCTAACTTGTTACATCTGCTGAGTTATAATGCGTTTGAGGGCTGTTCGGAGATTTAAGGTGGTAATGAGTATTGCTTCGGTACTCTGCTTCACTTTTTATTGGTCACATTAGCTTTGTTATTTAGTGGGATAGGAAGCAACCTGCATAGCCCAGAAGGAGGAAAGGCATTTCCTTAGCTAATGACTATCAGCTCTCGTGAAGACTTCTTGGAATGATGTAATATTCCTTAGAGAAACTTGGAATGCTTATTTGATGAAGGTTTCCATTAAAAAAAGTCGTGCCTTATTCCACTAGATGTTGATTACACTCTTATTGAAGCGTATTGTAAAATCTTGCAACAATAGTTCTAAGGGTTAATCACTAAACAGCCTTCCAGGAACTGTTTTTGCAGAATGAGATATGCCAGTGTTTGGATTGCTCCTACCTAATGTAATGGTTTTATACCAATCAATCTTGTGTGCAAGCAAAGTACTGCAAAAATGGCATCCTGGCAAGTAAAATAACCTTACATCTGGGTGATACATCTTAAAATACTAATTTGATTGATTTTAAGATTATTTCGCTTATTTCCATTCAAGTTTTACTTGCTTTTCTCACGATATCGGCAGATCATTTTACTTATTTTAAGAAACGTGCTTAAAACAGGTCAAGCTATCTGCCAATATTGTAAGAAAAAAATATTTACTGAAGTCACATAAGTAAAAACGGCCTGGAAATGAAGTGAAATAATCATAAAATTAGTTTTAAACGATCCAAAAATAAGAATGTTATGTATTAACTACATATGAGATTTAACTAGACTAAGATTTCTTTTTTTGCAGTGTGTTTGGGAACAAGTTTTTTTTTAACTGTGTACCATCAAAAATCCATCTACACTGCAAAGAAATGAGATCTTGGCAAGCAAAGTGATCTTATATCTTTATATAGCTTATAATTCTTATTTTATGATTGTTGTAAGCTTATTTTAGGATTACATTCAGACTTACTTCTCATGCTTTTAGTAAGCAATATCTTTCACTAAATTGTCAGATAATTAGCTAGTTATCTGTCAATATAATATCTTACTAAAATTAATTGCACTAAAATAAATTTTAAGATATATCAACTAGATAGAAGATCATGTTACTCGCCAAGATCTTATTCTCCTGTAGTGTACGTTGACCAACCAGCAACATTTCAGGGCAGTGTTTATATCATTAAGTGGAACAGTCTAGTCTGTCCATGAATTTTGGCTCATTGTCAAGCCTAAAGAAGGAGGGTCCCATCAGGAGATGAGGTGCTGAGTGGAGGCTTTAGTGGAGGTTATTGTAAGACAATGTCCATTAAGTCATAAAAGCCGTCCCGTGTCTTCGCCTGGGTTTTATGGTACTCCCCCTAGTAGGAAATGCCACTTGAGTTTCCCTTGGGAACGCACAAACTCTAAAAGAGGCTCCAAAATGCTGTCCGGAGACAAGCGACAACCAGTGGGCGAGATTGGCACCTGCAAAAGGGTAAAGGCTGATTAGATCTTGACCCAGAGTTTCTCCAAGCTAACTAAAGCTAACTACCCTGTCTTCTACCTCGACTGGAGCAAACCTGGCTATGCTTCCTCTGAGACAATTCTGAGGGAAGGTTTTTCGGTGGCCACTGTCGGTGGCCGAAAGAGATATGTTTTAGTGATGGACGTTGCAGCATTGTTGCGCAGCGTGGCCTCTAAATCGAATTTCCACAGAGCTGTTCCCCAGTTGTTTATACGCAGGAGCATCTGGAATATTAGTGTGCCCTTGAAACTATTTCCTGGCAGTATTTGCACAGTGACCACATCGGTTTTCAAAGATCCTCTCGTGCTCAGTTGTGACAATGACTCTGACAGGACAGTCGACCATACGCAAACTTTGCTCCCTGTATTTCTCAGCCGAGAGAGTGAAATGCCCTGCTTATAAAATGCCCCCCCCTCCCCCCCACCTCTTACAGTTGTTTTCCTAAACACCGGATTTTCATTCGGAACTCTGGGAGGGAGCAGTGCTGACAGTATTTATAGCCTGGTGTTCTAACCAAAATTATCAGTGTACCACAAAATAACTTCCTCGGTCCTGGCCACAAAATAACAGGATGCCTTCAATTGTGCGTATTTATTAATTTTAGCAAGGGATTGCTAGTTTTATAAATAGCTGTACTCCTGCGGCCCTCCAAAGTCGGCTGTATAAACTTCCTCTCCCTCTCTCCTTCTCCTCGCTAGACTGACAAGGGTGGAAAAACTAATGGGTGTCCGAACGATGGAGATAGTTGGGCCACCGGTTCAGTGTCTGGCCTCCATTAAGGATTCATTCCACCGGGTCAGGGGTGGGAGGTCAAAGGCTGCATGTTAATGGCTGAATTGGGGAGGTCCTTTCTGCCTGGCTGATCGTCACCACCTTGTACAGGCAACTCCTGTGACCTGAACCTTGACTTCCTCAAACCATATTGCACTGTACTAAATGCATTAGTAGACTGTGATGTATCGTTAAGGAGCCAAGATTGGAGCACAGGTGTTGCCTGGTCAGGGTGGCGTGTTTGGTGTCTTTTATGGACCACATTATATGTCCTTACATATGACGTGCCATGGTCACTCAACTATTTCAAATATTTTTGTTTGTTTTATTTGTTTATTTTATGTTTTTTTTTGTTGATTAAAAAAAAACTATTTTATTATTGCTGATATCGGTTTATTTTATCTTTTTGTTTTTATCCTATTTTATTTGAATTTATTTTCATTATTTATTATTCTTATTACTGATCTGCTTAATAATTTTGTTGTTTTTAATTAGTTATTTTTAGTACAATTATTATAATACTTTATTGTCCCTTATGTACTGTTAGTTTATTTATTTATTTATTTATTTATTATGTTTACCATGCTATTCTCTATTAATTTACAGTTTTTTATATAATGCTCAGCTGCTCTGAAAATAAGCATCAGCCGTGAGTTTAAGTAAAGGCTGACTGAGATCTGGTTTGTTTAGTCCCCGAATGCTAAATCAACATTATACTGATGAAGCTTATAACAGTAGATATTTCACATCCCTAGAAGACACGACCTTCACCTACATACTGATCTAGATATTGATAATTTTTTATTGCACTTCATCATCAGATTCATCCATTTGGGGAGGGGGTCGGATGTACAACCTCATAAAATGTTCAATAATACATGTCCACCAGAGATATCTTCATAGATAGTGAGGATTAATAAATAAATAAGTGGTTATGGATTTGTTTAAGGCAGAGGTGTAAATGATCTAAAGGCTGACACAAACAGTATAACACATTGCATTAATGTCAAAGGTCAACTGATGCACTTATATTTGTTATCACCATACTGCAAAAGCTGATCGTATGTTTGAACTTAACAACACTCTTAGTGATTCATATGGGGCCTCAAGCTCCCCAGTCATCATTCAGCAGTCACTAACCTACAGTACTGTATTCTAATGGATGTGATCAATAAAAATAAAACATAATAGGGAGTTGTGAGGAGTAGAACTGTCGCTTTCAGGGCCTTGTCACACTGTACACTCCCTCTGCCTCCCTCCCGCTGGCCTCCCAGGCTTCTCTGCAGCTCTGCACAGGGCCTCTGGGTCAATAAATCTCAGTGAGGACGTTTGAGCACAGGCCCGAATGCGTCTGCACCACGCAAACGTAATAGCAGACCCTCCGGCTGGTGAAGATGTTAGCATCTGTGCTGCAGGCCAAGGGCCAGAGACATTAGGTCACCTGATCCATTGCTAACTGACAGAGGAATATGGAAGTTGGAGATGAAAATCCTGCTTTTCATAATATTAAAATTTCAAAGTGATTGCAAAATAATGGTTTAAAATGTTGAAATATGTGGAAATATGTAGGTGGAAAGATGTTTTGGTGTAGTAAGCTAGTAAACCAAAAATAGTCAGTTGCATAGTGAGTTACCACAATAGTAAGTTAAAAGTTTAACTTAAAAAATAAAAAATGTATTTTTCAAGAAACTAATTTAACTATAAAAAAATGATTTGACATACTAGGTCATTATCTCAATATACTACATAAGTATGTAAAGATCATATGTCAAGTTTCAAGGGGGTCATTATTTTGAGATATTAAGTCAAAGATATATATAATATATATAATATTTTTATATTTTGTTAGTCAGCATTTTAAAATAATGTCAAATTTCATATTTTTAAGGTACTTGGACATTTTGATATACTAAGTTAAAAATCTGAGATACTATATAATTATTTCAGGGTATTAAGTCATCATTTAAAGAAAATAAATATTTTTTACATTGTATGTCAGTATTTCAAAATACTAATTCACAAGAATTTATAATAACATCATTAAGTTACTAAGACATCATTAATTACTTAGATATTATTTTGAGGTACTAAGTCAAGGAATCAGAAGAGAAATCAACATTATGAGTAAAATATTTGAGAAACTCACTCAATGTTGTGACATTAATTGAAACATTTAAGTACTATGTTATTATTTCAACATGTTAAGTCAGTATACATGTACATATAAACACGGAATATATTTTAAAACTGTCAACACACACACACACACACACACACACACACACACACACACACACACATATATATATATATATATATATATATATATATATATATATATATATATATATAATATAAGGCATTATTATTAGATAAAAATGTCAACATATCAGCTTTTAGAAAATAACTAAAATTATTTTGAAATTTGAGAATTCAGAAACTTGAAAAGACATGTCATTATTTGGAGATGTATTTTGAGTATCTCAGAGTATAAGATGTTATTCTGAGGTACTAAGTAAAAATGAAGTAAGGTCATTATTTTGATATGTCTGGTAGAAAAGCCAAAAAGAGAGAAGTGGAGAAAACACCCAGAGTTATGTGCATGGGACCACCTTTAATTCATTATGTAAACAGGCTTGACAGTGACACCCTGTCTATGTGGACACTCAGGTCAGAGAGCAGGGATGTACCTACTTGGAGCATTACCCATAACACTTGACCATATGCAGGGCTGTGTTTGTGCTCCAGGGAGTACTTGAGGGTAGCCTGTGGACCACTCACATGTGTGTTCATGTATTTCTTGGTGCAGTTGCCTGGTTGCACATCCATCTCCAGGCTGGGTGCTTTTGGGCTCCACACTTGTTAATCCCGACGCTGTCCTGCTGTCAGGCTAACAAAAACAAACAGAGAATTTATCGCTGGCGTTTGGCGCAAGGAGTGGAGCTCCAGGGGAGTAACGAACGTCACAGCAGCCTCACCTTTTGCCAAGCAGTGTTCATCTCCTGCCACTTGTCAGTGAGCGTTTTATTTATCCTGGAGGAAGGATGTTACACCTTCGGCTCTGGTACAGCATGTTAGTGAGGAATTCTCTCTGCCTACTAAAGTGCCAGCCTGACATAATTCTGTCACCCACTCGGCCCTTCTACTCGACCTGAGATGTGGCCAAATGGCGGAAACTACTGCACAGTCATTTCGCTTACGTGCTGTTTCTGTTTAGACTAGGAGACAGTAATGGCACTGAGCAGGCCTGGACGATGTCTAAAAATAGTCAGCACAATATGTACTGGTTTAAAAATCTCAATTATTGATTATATCATATGCTGGCTGTTGACGGGGGGACGAAGATAATAGTAAGGTGTTAAGTGTCAAAAATCTGAGAAAATACGTCATGATTTCAAGAGACAACGCACTAGGATGTTATTTTGAGATACAGCCAACATTTTGAGACAGTAAGTCATTATTTTGAGATTTTAGGTCATATTTTGAGATATTAGGTCACAAATTTGAGATACGGAATTATTTAAACATATTATATGAGTTTGTATGAGTATTTATAGACTGTCTGCATTTTAGAATATAAGTAATTATTTTGAAATACAAGCTGAAACATTAACATACTAATTTAGTTTTTTAAATGTGCTTTTTATGCTTTTTAGACTCAGAATATATCATCAGTTTTACATTGTCAAAGGTCTGGGCAAAAAAGTATTTATTTAAGATACTAAGTCAAAGATCTGAAATACCAAGTCATTATCTCATACTATGTCAACATTGTGTGGAAAGTCATTATTTTGATATACTAGGTCAAATATTTGAGAAAAAGTATTTATTTTAAGATAATAAGTCCAAAACTTACCATTAGTTTTACATACTAAGTGAAAGATTTTTAAAAATAAAAAATAAAAAATAATTTCAACATTGTAAGTCACTCAAGTCACTTTATTAAAAAAATACAGTTTTTGAGAAAATAACTAATTTGAGATAATAATTAACAGTAGGTAATATATATATATATATATATATATATATATATATATATATATATATATATATATATTTGTCTTTAGATACTGCAATAAAATTTCAGATTTCAGCTAGAATTGTTAAACGCTCAACACTGGGAAGATGTGCATCTACATTGCTGATTCAAAGGCCTTCTGAGCTAATCAGAACCAAATGCTTCCTTGATAAAACACAACTCAAGTTGTGGATCGGCACTCTCCTCAAGAAATCCCACCACGCCCACAGAATCAGATGGGACATAGAGAACATTCCGTGCCTCCAAAAGGTTTTCTCCGCCATTAGAAGCTTAGCCTTCAGGATGTTTAGGGAAGAAGGCCTTTTGATTGATTCCATTCCTATGGCGGAGTGCTTGGGTTGTGTTGTTAGGTTATTATCTATCAGGATGTTTCACCACCCCCATGAATGAAAGATCACAGCTCCTTGCCTTCTGGGAACGGGTACAATGTCTGTGTGATAGCATTGTTTCTGGGCTCATTTTGGGTAAGTAGTGCGCCAATGGTGCTCATGCCAAGTGTACAGGAAGAATGCAAGCTACTTCAGACTCTAGTTCTCCTAGATGCTGTTTGGGAATACAGCATTACTGTACATGCTTAAAAATCAAGGTTCCTAACAAAGAGTCCTATAATATACTCATCACTGAAAAGAATCAACCCAAACGGAATCCAACAGGAGTGAAACTTGGAGGGTAGGTTTGACATCGTGAGACATAAGAATGAAGTTTCATGCTCAGCCAGGCGTGTGTGGCGTGAGCAAGGATGAGCCTTATTGCTGAGTCTGACCGACTATATAAGGTCATAGTGTTGCATGTACTTTCTGATCTTGCTGTGGTGTTGGTTGTGTCCTTTGCAAGTGAAATTTACCTCAGAGTAGAGCTCAGTTTGAAGAGTTTGAGGGTGGTCGCATCATAGTGCTCCGGGAAGTGAGATCTTATCGGCATATTGCAGGCCATACTGGACGCTACCATAGCACTCTGTTGATGGCAGTGGATAGCAGAAGGGGATGCACCAGCAACATGAAGGATTTGGGAGCATGAACGTGACCCGAACGTGACCCAACAACCACGATTGTGCCCTCTAGTAGTCATCCTATTAGTGCCAGCACTCAGGACTACATGTACACAGACCATTATGCTGGCTGCCCTTAACACCACATCAGCATCCACAAAGACTGCAATGGTGTCGTGCCAGACTGTCATGGAGAGACACAGAATGGCAGGGAGTCATCTTCAGTGACAAGTCTCACGTTTGTCCTGGTGGAGACGACCAATGAACGCATGTGTGCCAAGATGAACTGCTTCAGGAACTGTGTGAGAATTTTCAAGCTGCATGGGTTAATACGTTTGTTATGCTTTTCCCGGTGGCTGCTAAGGTGTTGCCAGCGTAGCTGTATACCGATAAGAGGTATAAGCATCATATATCATACAAGAAGAGAATGACCCAGTTTTAGGGTGTTGAGCTTTTCCCCACTCACTCCTATGGGGAAAAAAGGTTTGAAGGAACACTTTATAAACTGCTCAGTTGTGCAGCTCTTGCTTGACAGCTGTAAGAGAAGTAGCAGTTTTGCAAATTTCTGAATTAATAACAACCATTTTTTTTCCAAAACTGCAGGACACGTTAACATCTACACTAAAACATAAAATTATGTATTTCCTGATAAACGACAGCACAAAGGAACAAATCCCACACTTCAGAAAAATCTGAAGCGGAGGCTGAGCAAATACCCAAGTAAACAGGCAGTAAACAGATAAGCTCCAATATCGTAGTACACACCTCTCCCCCTCTCTGGAGCCAGACACCCTACCGGCTTTATTGGGTGACCGTAAACTAGCCGTCCGGGTCCTGGATTAGGTTAATTATTTCCCTGTGTTAATTTCACCTCTCCCTCGCTGGCTGGGAGCAGGGGTCACTCCTTTTTTTTTGTTTTTTTACAATCCCTCCTTGTGCTGGGAGCCTGATAAAGACAGAGGGAGGCGCAGAGGGCAGCCACCACTGGCGACTGGCGCTCAACGGCATGGTGGGGGGGAGTCTTGCTCAGCCAGGGCCAATAAATCTGGGCATTAGTGTGAAGGAAGTATGATCCATAAAGTGCTAAGTGATGCTGTCTGCTCCTCCTCCGTCGCCTGTACAGGCATTGTTGGGACTCCAGCGAGGGTGAGCCGTCCTGCTGTCTGCTAAATGAGCCCCCTTCCAGACCGGTGGAGAGGCAGCAGGGGCATTCGGGGCAGGAAGAAGAAAATGGACGCTTTAAAAAAGGCTAGTTTGCAAAGTTAGCAAGGTTTTACAAGGCACGATAGGGCAAATGACAGCTTCGTTTTAAAAATGGGGGAAGACGGCACGGCTCAGGACTGCACTGAGGGGTCATGACTAAAAGTGTAGGGGAATTCAATAGCTTGTGCAAAACTTCTGGGGAATTCAATCGTTGAGATGTTAACAGCATCATTCAGAGTGTTTTGATATGAAATGGTGCATGGTAGAGAAACTGGGATTTCTTTACAGCAGTGGTGATGGGAACCAGATGTTGCAATGTCTATGACACAAATATAGTCATTTTGTTTAGTATCTAAAACACTATAGTCAGCCAGCACCCCAGCACGTGCTTCCTGAGTATTATTTGTAATGTTAATACTAATGTTTATATATATATATATATATATATATACAAATATCCATAAGCTGATCTTAAAAATATGTATTAGGTAAAATTTTCATCACAAAGCTGCTGTGAAACAACATTATAGACATTTTCCAATGTCTGTGAACTTGTCATTCAAAGAGGTGTGATGTAAAATGCTCAATTGTAGAGAAATTGGGATTTCTTTACAGCTCTGTTGATAGGACTTTTGCAAATATAGACATTTTGTTTACGATCCAAAACTACTAGTGCACCTACACATGGTAAAAATGAAAACTGTAAATTTTCTATGGGGCTATTTTTTTACTACCTTCCTAAATTAATCTTAAAAATATATTTATTGTAAAACGATATTTCAGACATTTTCTAACCATCTTAATGTAATGGCATCCTGTGAAGTATCTTTTATAGGGATCCAATTGAAAATTCCACCAAGTTTTAAAAACGTCTTTATAATTAATTGTAAACAAAGTCATTAAGAGCGGTGTGGTGTGAAATGCTTAATTGTAGAGAAACTTAACCTATTCAGAAGTGCAGGGTGCTTTAAGGTGGAATAGTCCTCAAAGAAAACCGGTATTACCATCACTCTGAGCCATCACTGTTTAACATCACCTACCTTAACTATAAAAGTCTGGTTTCTTTGCTAGTAAATAAAAAGGCATTGTAGACATTGCAGCTTTGGGTTGATTATTACCTCTGCGAAGAAAAAAAATCAGGTTGGTAAGTTTCTCTAAACAAAGAAACTTTGGAAAAACTCTGAAAATGTCTTTGAAACTGTTAAAGTCTGGTTCCTATTCCCAATTTTAAGAGTACAGAGCTAACATTACACTGTGTTTCTACAGTCTAAATGTGGTTGACCAGCCAAGATGTCATCTGTGTCACCTTATATGTCCACTTTTGGCTTTTCTGAAAACACCAGTGACCCTTTGTGACTAATATAAAAGGTCCAGAATTAATTATATAAAATATCTTGTTACATTAACTTATATTTCCAGTTAGAAATGTTTTGGCCTTCTAGGTCACGTTACAGTTTTGGTACTACAATGTTCAGTTTTGACAGTGACGACATGTTAGCTGTCTGAAGTTCATGAAATTGGTGACATTTTACACCCCACCTTGCATTACGTGAGATGCGTGCCTTAAACAGTGTTTTTCAAATAGACCAGTTCTTGTGGCTTCTGACGCTGAATGACTACTACCTATAAAAATGGAGATCTGCATTGCTGGAACCACCATAACTTAAACTGGCATTTTGAATTATACTGTTTATTCAGGTTCTGGCTTAAAACGACAAAAACAAAAGCAACAAGCGTCACAACAGTGGGCGAAGGTGAAGTTGAAAGCAGTAAGAGTATAATCAGCGTATAATGGATAATGGTTTAACCGTGTTGTTGATTGGCTCCTCTTTTGATTCTAAACCGGGACCTATATTTTAAGGCTCTGTCAGTGGCCAAAAATGTTTTACTTAGAAACAAAACATGTGCCTCAGTTTTGTGTGGGTTTGAAACCAATATTCCTGCTACGGAAATAGACCACGCTTGAGCCTTTTTGTAATTTAGACTCTGCTTCAAAACTAAACCACGCTTCGAGCCTCCATGTCTATTTTTGAGTCTTGCAGCTGAAACTCCACTTCAGATTTTCTGTGTTGCTCCAAGTATCATTCCCCCCGAAGCCTGAAACTGCGGATAGCATTTTGTGGTGAAAAAAAGGGAGTAAAACAATCTACAGGGGCCGGATCTCTCTGCGGAAATTATTCATTAGCAAACTTTTACTGACATATTTTTCTCATACTGGCTCAGAGACGTTAGTCATTCGCCAGAGGAGAAGTCTTAGCCTTTTCTCCACTGGAAGGATAGGGTGTCGTGAAAGAGGGATGACCCGCAAGGACAGAGTTGTTTCTTTTCTTGTCCCCCCCTTACCCATTTCCTTTCTTCTCCTTCCATTCTGCAATAAAAGGCAGGCACTGGCGAAAAAGATTTGGAAACAGAACAAATTGCTCAATGAAACAGTCTCTGGGGCTCTTGTTTAGAGTGGTTGCTGTTTGTGCCCCTGCGAGAGAGGCCCTCTCGCTGGCCTGACCGTGTTTGCCCCGATCCACAAGCCGTTCTATCCCCCCTCTGGGACACAAGCCATGTGCTTCGGAGGAAACCACACAAGAGAGACCTAGCAGGGGGCAGAATGTTCCAGAAAAAGCCTGGCCACTGCAAGCCAAGACACCAGGCAAGAAACCCAACTGGATGTGGTGAAAATGTCAAATTACCAAAAGGGAAACGGAGGGGGAAACCTCAGGGCAAACGGGAAAAGATAGCCACATTCGTGTTTCATAACATGCTTTTCTCAGCTGGGCCTCAGAAACGGAACGGCGGAGCGTTGCTGGAATGCCGTGAATTAAAAGCCTTGGCTTAATCAATTAGAGGGCTGTTTACTCATCCGAAATGCGTTAAGCGCCGGCCAAAAACTCCCGGCTGGTTTGTGCGTGCACGAGTGGGTTTTTTTTCCTTTTTAAAAGATGGCAGGAATCTTTTCTAGAAAAGAAAGAAGACAGCAGCATACACAGCACAGACCTTGCTCCACGAGGCCTGGCAGTTAGAGAGGACAGAGACCGCTAACAGCTTCCTCCTCACTCCATAACAAACAGTGAGGGGTCGGGCCCCCGAGGCTTCCTGTGTCCCACACACAGCCCACAAATAAACACAATCACGTTTTTTCAAGCATTCACCTCCTTCCCCCTCACTTGCTCTCCTTCCCTCTCTTTCAGGGAAAACCAATCAGCCCAAATGGGCAAACTGAAAACAAACATTAGGCCAAATGCCTACATGGAGCTGGCACGTGAAAACAGGCAGGCAGCTTGTGAAACGATTGAAGAACAATATTCTCTATACTACAAATCAGCCTTATGTCACGATATTGTATAACGCAGGTAGCGCTGTATCACGGTAAATGACTCCAGGAACTTATTGGGTTGCTTTATGTCACATAATCATGAAGAAGCATTCACCCACCGCACATTCAAACCAAGGAACTGACCCAAGCATGAACCTACTGGTTTTGGTTTCATTCATTTCCCACCTGCTTGAGAGACCGCTGGAAACATTCATAATAACCATGATTAATGAATATTCCGTTTGCTTATTTTGTCCCTGCTACAAATCCAGGACTAATTCCATGCTGCTCAAAACTGGTTTAGCAATTCACCCAGCATTTAAAACACTGTATACTGGTGATGGCGTAGAGAACGACACAGGAGAGGCAATGATCCTGCTCTGAGAAGTACTCTTTACTAAACACCAGGGCAGAAAGAACATGCATGACACAGAACAACCAGGGTCACCATTAAGCCTAGGCTTCCCCACTATGGTCAACTGACTCAACACTTCAAGCCTCAAAGCCTCACGAATTTCTCAGCATAGGTCAGCAGTGGTATGCTATATAGCACGGCCTTGAAACCCAAAGCCTAGTCTTGTTGTTCAGGCAAGCACCTCTAGTTCTTGTAAGCACCCCCAGTCAAATCCACAATCTTGCCACTTCCACTCCACCCATAAGCTCCTACACTGTGAGGTGGAGCCTTGACATTCTGCATTGGTCCTGCCAAAGTTGGGTGTAGGCTGCTTTCAAGCCACCGCCTCTGGTTGCAGTAAGGAAATTAGGAAGCACATGATGATACGTGTGATGAGCTCTCTGTACCCTGACCCAGACATGATCACACACAAACAACACATGTACACCACGTACACTAACAAACAACAATATTTATGCAGCATAAAGTGTCCCTTCCCACAGGCCACAAGCCTCATTGCATGAGCCTCATCGAATGGACCAAGCTTTATTAGGGGCAGTTTGGGCCAGTTGTGAGTCACTTCTGGTTTTGGTGTTTAACGTATACATATACATTTCCATTGCAGGTGACCATTCCAGCTTTCAGAACACAACATGTGTTTTGCTTGAGCTCAGCTAGGCTGGACATCAGGGATGTCAGTCTAACCAATCTGATAAGAGTTTTTCCGGGTGCTCCAGTTTCCTCCAACAGTCCAAAGACATGCACTTTGGTGAACTGGAGATGATATATCCCTTGCTGTAAATGTACATGTCAGCCCTGTGATGGACTGGTGGCCTGTCTAGGGTGTTTCCTGCCTTAAGCCCAGTAAGCTCTGTAATAGGCTCCAGCATCCCTGACAATAAAGAATAATAAGATGTGTTAGCCTATGCACACAATCATTTATAGAGAATCCTATGTAAAATCAAACACAGCTTTCCACTGTCAAATGTAAAATTAAAAAAACATTATAAGAACCCAGACCCATTTCCCCTTAAGGGAAAATAATGAAGGGTCAATTATAAGATCATAAAAGATCAGTCTTATTGTGACAAAGAGGTCGCATGGTATCTTCTGTAAGTATTATAGAGTCATAATACTGGTAGCATATGTCACAACAACGACAATTTCATAACTGGTATTCCATCATGGTGTTCTAGAAATGGCATCAGAATGGCTATATTTAATATAGAATATGGGTATATGTAATATATAATATATGTATATGTAATATAGAATATGGGTATATGTTATATAGAATATGGATGTATACAATATAGAATATGGGTATATGTTATATAGAATATGGGTATATGTAATATAGAAAATGGGTATATGTAACAGAATATGGGTATATGTTATACAGAATATGGGTATGTGTAATATAGAATATGGATGTATGTAATATAGAATAGGGGTATATGTTATATAGAATATGGGTATATGTAATATAGAATATGGGTATATGTGATGTAGAATAGGGGTATATGTTATATAGAATATAGGTATATGTAATATAGAATATGGGTATGTGTAATATAGAATATGGGTATATGTAATATAGAATATGGGTATATGTAATAAAGAATATGGGTATATGTAATATAGAATATGGATGTATGTAATATAGAATAGGGGTATATGTTATATAGAATATGGGTATATGTAATATAGAATATGGGTATATGTGATGTAGAATAGGGGTATATGTTATATAGAATATGGGTATATGTAATATAGAATATGGGTATGTGTAATATAGAATATGGGTATATGTAATATAGAATATGGGTATATGTGATATAGAATATGGATGTATGTAATATAGAATAGGGGTATATGTAATATAGAATATGGGTATATGAACATTAGAGCTTTTAAATGGGTTGAAACTTTATAGTTACTAAAACAGGACTTTAAATGAGTTGGTTTGGTCTCTCACTGCACTAACCAAGCACATCGCCATTTTCTAAATAAAGTCATATGTTCACCAACTGTCATGTGACTGCATCCAGGATGTTCAGTATAGGCCACTCTGGGACTCCATGTGTTTAGGTGAAGGGTAAAACTGTATAAAGAACTTTACAGACTTTTAAATGGCTTGTGACACATACGTCACTGTGGGCTCTTATGGGTTAATTCTGCTAGCGCTAGCTTCCTATAGCCCATGTCCACTTATGATGAACTCTCTACTGAGTAATTCCAACTAACACAAAATACCAGCCCACACATCACCATGTCCTGTTCTGGTGCACATGGTACATAGTCATGTAGCACTAACACTAATTTAACACTAATCAGTAATAAATATATATATATATATACACATCTCAGTATTGAGATCACAAGTTCACTGAAAATGCTCTGCTGTCTCCAATTCCCTGGATTGGTAGAAAATCCTGTTGTATCAGTGTAGCACTACAAGCATCATCCACCGGGATGTAAGTTCTTCTACGTAATTGATCTACAGGACTGCCCTGAAAGGATAACTTCAGAGTTTCTGTCCAGTAATGTGTAAACTTTCTCAATTCATATCTTGTTTATGTATTACTTCCTAGGATGAACTGGCGGTCTATTCATTCATCCATTAGATGGTGGCCGTGACAACCAGCAGAAATAAACACACTTACTAACTGAAACTCAGAATGATCCCTGAAACTGAAAACAAAGGAGGTTGGCAAAGAGGATACAGCCTGGAAGAAGGGGGTACTGAGTGCCTACCCGCTTCCCAGCAAGTCTATCCACCCAAGAGGCGGGGAAGGAAATAGCAGTGGAACCCAGCCTGAGCCCACAGAGAGACAGACAGCATACATCCATCTACTGTACTAGGGCACCTGGAACCTACATGCTGTGCAGCAGTGGTGATATCACTGGAGAGAAAACCACTACAGGTGCTTGCGGAACTGCCAGAATTGAATGCAGCTCCCCAATGATGCTCAAGCAGGCACTGGTCAGGTAGCTGGTCCTGCGGAAGCTTCCGGGGAGTGGTGCTGAGCCCCGTGATTCGACAAGCATATCCAGGGCCCATGAAGACTGTGCTGTGCTGGGGCACTTCCTGAACATGCTGGTACCGGAGGAGCTGAGATGGCACATGCTACAGGAAGAGAAGACACTGCGCTGGTCAATGCTGCAAATCTGAGCTGACAAGGAAACACGAGCCAGGTCAGCTGCTGCTGCGGACTTTGGGTTGAGTGCATGGATGGGGAACGGCTCATTGCCCCTAATGACACTGGTTCCTAAGTAGTGCTGCTACATCCTGGTGTACTTCCTTATACTAACTGACCATTTAACTCATGTTCTTACATGGATCCACTTGCTTCACTTATTGACCAAATTCTATAGGGTTAAAATTATGACAATAAATAAATCATAAATGTGAAACAAATGCATATTTAAAAAATATATATGTAAGCATATAAAATTATTATATGCCCATTTTGACTTAAATTTTTTGTCTGGTGAGCTTATCACATTTAGACCCTGTGTTATGACAGGCTGTGACTTGCTCCTGCACTAGCTGTGTTTCTACCTTTTGGGCAGTGTGTATTTGTTTACACAAATTCAGACGCTTGCAGTGGGTTGCCATGCATGCAAATTAGTGATTTGCCTTTTGTTACACCATTGTTATCCAAATGTATATTTTGTCTTCTTGGTGCATATATACACTAAAGCCAAAATTTTGGAAAAGCGTGAGTCCAGTCGCAGCGTGCTTTACACCACTGCATTCGGCACTTTGCATTGTACTTGGGGATGTAAGGTCTTGGGTGCAACTGCGACCATGGAAACCCATTCCATGAAGGTTTCTACGGACAGTTCTTGAGCTAATCTGAATCTCAGCATTCGCTGACCCCGCTCTGTTATTTTATGTAGCCTCCCAATGGCTTCCACTTTTTTTTATAATACAACGGACAGTTGACTGTGGAAGATAGGAGTGAGGAAATTTCATGACTGGACTTGTTGCACAGGTGGCATCCTATCACGGTACCACGCTGGACTTCACTGAGTGTTTGTAGAAGCAGTTTGCATGCCTAGGTGCTTTATACATCTGTGGCCATGGAACTGATTGGAACACCTGAATTCAGTGAGTAAGTGAATACTTCATCAATATAGTGTGTATATGCTGTAAGTTCACTGAACAAAAAATAAGTCCCCTGTGACGGAAACGCTACCTAATTGCATTTTGGGTTTGACATGGACTTCACAAGTTTCTGGATGAAGGCCACATCAATGTTCAGACACTCTTGCATCAAAGAGATCCACCAAATTTGGTGGAGGCTTTCCCTGGCCCAATCCTGAGGAGAGTTTCCTGTAGACTGGGGTAATTGCCCCTGCTGGTAGACCCTGTTGACCGTACGCTTCAATACACCTGCTTTGGAGCCATTTTCTACAAATGAAATGAGACATTCACTGCACTGCACCACCTCTTCTTAATCTATGAATCCCATCACTCACCCCAGATATTTATAATTCCATTATCCACATGCAGCGCCATCTGCAGGAGCAGCTTTTGTGCCTGATTTTTTTTTACTGCTAAAGTTTTTGACATGTAGACACAGCTCCTACTCCAGAATGTTAAGTTTGACCTAGAATGGAACTATGGCTACAACATAACACCTGAACTGACTTTTATTAGTTAAACTACAGTCCAATGCTCAGCTTTCAGAAACGCTGCTGTTCCATAAATATTTCATTCGTCACGTGCAGGCGGATGCTGTCACATTCTGAAAATAGGTTCATACAAATGGATGGCACAACGCAAATCTACCAGAGAAACATCCCTTAGACCCTCAGATGCTTTCGACTAATAATAGATGCACTCAAGCTGTGTACAGCAAACATATGGGAGGGAGTATAGAGGAAAAAGTGGTCTTGGAGAAAAGCCGTAGAAATGTGGTCAGTGCTGTAGCCTGGGCCTAATCAGAGAGAGCTGGGGGTATTTTGGGACGCTTTCCCAGTCCAGAAATTCTCCCCCTTCCTTGAAGTCATTTCACAGTCACAGGTTGCGGTTTCTCTCCACCCAAACAGATGGACCCATATACCTGTCCACACCTGCATGCCTTTTGAGTGTCCCCCATGCATCCCGTTGTGTGTCTCTGCGTCCTGCTGAATGACTTCTTCATTTTGATCTAGTTAACCTGCGACCTGCCTCTTCTTCCCCGGCGAAAAAAAACATCCTGGATAAATATTTGAGCAGGCTGTGTGAGCGCGCACACAGCCCCAGCTCCCTCAGAGGCCCTTCCTGGCCTGTGTCAGCCAAGATTAATGTAGATTCACTAATGCACCGGGGTGGGAGGCACACACACACACTCCTCCAGAGTAGAGAGTTATCCGAGATCTGCTTTTCCCCTGCATGTTTTTGGAGGGGTTGGGTGGGGGGTAAGACTTTAATGCTTTTTTTAGGAAAACAGTCAAGATGACTTGAAGACTCCGCCTGTAAACCTGTAAAGAAGAAACAAAGTCATTCATGTGACTTACAGAGTTCTTATAGTGAATTGTTCACCATGGTGGTAGTGGGGACCAGACCTCTGAAGCTCATTTAGTGTGTAAGTCAAATATCTTACTTTCTACATTACTACATTATAACAAATCTGTGACATCTAATCTATATGTGAGACAAATGAGTCAAGTTTCATGCTCGGCTGCACATGTGATGTAACCACAGACATGCCTTATGTACCTGACTGATCCAACAGCCACGATTACGGACATCCAAGCAGTGATGCCCTCCATGAGTCATCCTGTTAGTACCAGCCCCATTGGCAGATGGTTGGGCAATGCAGGACTACATGCATGCAGACCGTTATAATGACATCACCAAAGACTGCTATGGTGTTGTGCCAGACTGTCATGTAGTGACTCAGAATGTCTGCGGGTCATCTTCAGTGGCGAGTCGCGTTTTTGTCATGGTGGAGATGACCAATGAATCTGTGTGTAGAGGCACTGTGGTCAGTACCAAGATGAACGTTTTGATGTCATTCATTACATGTCCAGATGACCTGGTGTGGCTCCACCTCCACCCCTACTGCAAAATCTGAAGGAACTGTGTGAGAATACACAAGCTGCATGGGATGAATTATCACAGGACACCATTAGGAACCTCTACAACTCCATGCCGAGATGTCTGGCAATACCATACTGTATATGTAGCTCAGTAAATATTGCCCATATCAGTCTAAATTTATCATGGTTTATTGTTCCTGGTAACCTTTATCTTCCTTCCCAATAGCACTGCAACCCACACTTCCTTCTGGGTGCAGCTATTTATTAGGCTATTAGTGTATATATTAAGATCTGTGTGGTTGCAGTTATGATAAACACAGCTGTAAAAGGTTTGTTAAAAGTTTAATTTCTTTATATTTCATAAACTTTAGCCCCACATTTACCATGATGAGCTCTCCAAATCTCATAATACAGCCTTAATGAAAATACAGATACTTTAGATTTACTACTGTAATGTTCTGGAGTCTGTAGGACCTGTTGCCTCAAAACTGCATCACACATGGCTTTTGTGGACAGGATTGACTGAATGTTAGCAAAACAAAACAGAAATGACGAGGAGGCCAGTGTCCAAGGGCTGAATACGCCTTGCCCCCATCCCCTGAGACGTCAAAGTGGACCATTTAGCACAGAATCGGGCAACGGGTTTTTGGGGCCAGATTATTCAGCCATTATGCTGCAGTGCAGGGTCTCCCAGGGGTTCCTGGGAATAACAGTCAGCCATTGTGCGATGGGATGGAGCCTGTTGCGGGCGGGCCACGAGAAAAGTTTGCTGTGGGGCTGGCATGGCTGGAGGAAAGGGCCCTGGCCGCTGTTATTTGGCTGGACAGAGGTGCCTTTGTTTGGGAGGCTGCCACCGCCTAGCAGGTGCTTTCTAACCCCCTCTTGCTCTGGGGGGTTGGGGGGGCTTTAGTGTCCTGCCTCCTCAGGGGGGCAGGAAAGAGGGGTAAAGCATGCGGCTGGATACACGCTTCTCTCTTTCAGCTGGCCCAGACATACGGAGGCCAGCTCTAAGCAGTTGACAGGAAACACTGCTTTATTTTTTTCACAAAGATAGGAAATACCTTTGGCCATAATTAGAGCTGAATACAGTCTTCATTCGCCCAATGGGAGGGCTGCAGCGAGGGTATCAGTGGGGAAAGTGTTGAGCAGTATTCTATATGTGTACAATAAGGTTGCATTTTAGATTTAGCAACATAATTCGTTAGCATGGGATAAACTGGACAAAATAGTTGGACACTGTTAACTAATGTTTTGATTACAGTGCATATTAGCTTTGGTACTGTGGCAACAACCTTATCCTACATCACAACAAAATGTATTTCTGTCTAGAGTTGCTTAGGGTTTTTGTCCCAGATCTTGTATTGATCATTGGAGAGTCAAAGCACTGTTTAAGCACTTCTCTGGCAGATCCATTCGAAGAGTTAGGGTCAGGATTCTGCGGTGGCCAGTTCATATGGAAAAATCATTCCCCGTCTTGCCTGGACCACTCCTCCACAAACTTGAAGTCTGAGGAATCTTGACACTGTCTTGCTGAAATGTAGCCATCCCATCCAGGAAGAACAAATCCTTTGGTGGGATGGGCATTCAGTACATTCAGGTGGTCCGCTGACTTAATTTTATTGCTGCATACCATTGTGGTGCCTTGGCCTGAACAACTGCAGCCCCTCCAGATCATCACCTTGCTTCCAGAAGCTTGTACAGTGGACACTAGGCATGAAGGGGCAATCACTTCATTTGCTTCCCCTCTTACCCTGAAGCTCCCATTGCTCTGGAATACATCTTCAGACCACATGACCTTTTCCAACCTTTTCCCATGTTTTCTCTCTTGCCTTTTCCTGATTAGCCTCACTAACAAGTGGTTTTCTTAGGCCACACAGCTGTTTAGTCTCAATCCTGTAGGTTTTGGTCATACTGTGCATGTAGAAATGCTCTCACTTTCACGATTAAAGACAGCCACGAGTTCTACTGTGGAGTTATTTATGATTCAACTTCCCCAAGCAATCTCAGATCACGGTCATTCCAGATTTTTTCAGACCACATTTCTTCCGTGAAGTTGGTGGTTCACCACTATCCTTCCAGGTTTTAATAACACGATGGACAGTTCTGAACCCAGTTCCAGTATTTTTTTCTTCGCTTGGTGCAGGCCAATAATTTGATCCTTCTGAAACACAGTAACATCTTTTCCGAGACCGCGGGATATGTCTTCCCTTTATGTTGCTCTCACTGCATCAGTTAGATATTTAAAAAATTATTGCCACCTGAAGCATATTAATGACTGCAGTAATGATTCATTCAGAGCCTGCAGTACGGGCTTATTTAAACTGAAATGGCAGCATTTACTGGACAGTTTAGATTTACTAATTTTAAATTAACTAATTTATTTATTTTATTAATGAAACTTTTCTTTTTTAATCTTATGTTTCTAGTTGGTTTTGCTAAGCCATGCAGCCATTAGTGCAGTTCTGCTTTTCTCCTGGTTGCAGTGGCCTCAAGTTCAGTACAGCTTCAAATACGGAGGAATTCATATCAAAACGTCAGCCTGATGGGCAGAATGAAACTGTCTAAAGCAAAGGAAACAGCTTGAGACTTCCAGCTAGTATGTGGTTTGGATAGGTAGCCTTCATTAGCCAGCACAATAGTTTATTTTTGTTGACAACCCATATATCTTAAGTTTTTGTAAGGCATAGATTACATTTATTTATTAAACCTTTATTAAAATTAAAGCTAGATTGACTATTACGTTTGCTGGCTAACTCTAAAACAACTAACTAGGCTATTAGCTAGCTTATTGTCTGATATGAACCAATATACTGCTCTCCTCTGCAAACATATACACACACAAACATGTACATTTACACAGAATTGTGTGTAGAATTCAACACAGCTTTTATTTTTTTCTGTTGAGTGTCATTATGAGCAGAAACACTCACTAGCATAAGCACTAATAGCGTTAGCTTCTTATCGCTGGTCGCCTGAAATAGTAATGCTGGCTACCGAGTAATAACTCTAGATCATAGATCAGCACATCATCAAATCGTCCTAGTTTACACTCTGGAGCTCTTATTAATGTGTATTAGTGCTGGTGTAACTTCACTGTCATCTGGAGGGCAAAGGATTTACTAAACCATGATTAGCTTCAGCTGCTAATGTTAGCGAACATAGAGGATGAGTGCTAATACAGCAGCTCTACCTGCTGGAAAATGGAAAAAAAAAGTAAATCCATTACATACACTGGTATATTTGTCATTACAGCCTCAAACACAACATACTTTCATTGTTATTGTTAATGTTTTAACTGTTATGTTTAAATTGATTATAAAATCGTGACATCAGTTGAGATACTTCCATGCTAACTGGGTGTGAGTTATACACCCAAAAGTGTCTTGAAGCCTTTTGCTTAAAAATATTGGCTGCATTGTTATATTATTACAATGAAAATAAAGATTATGTACAACACCAAGTAATGTTATGAGTCCCTCAGTCATCAAGACATCATCAAAACATCAAGAATGTATTTTTTAAGTGTTACCAATGTAACTTCGGGGTTTTTAAGGTTAGCAGTGAAAGCAAGCTGAAGTCATTAATTATTCGTTCATATAAGAGAAAGGTTACCAGGAACAATAAATGAAAATAAATTTAGACTGATATGGGCGATATTTATTGAGCTACACATACAGAAATAGTATCTCTTAGTATGGTGTCGGGGCTGCTATGCTTGCTAATGCAACACGCCAGACGTCTCAGCCTGGAGTTCTAGAGGTTCCTAATGGTGCCCTGCAATAATCCATCCCATGCAGTTTGAATATTCGTACACAGTTCCTGCAGATTTTATGATAGGTGTGGAGGTGGAGTGACACCAGGCCTTCTGGGCGTGTGATGCATGATAACCTGTTTATCCTGGCGTTGACTCAGGTGCCACCACACATTGATGCATTGGTCGCCTCTTACAAGACAAAAGTGGGACTCATCCACTGAAGATGACCTGCTGACAATTTGAGTCACCCCATGGCACAACAACATTGAGTCTTTGACGAAGTTGACGTGTTATTAAGGGCTGCCAAAAGACAAAATTTAATACATACACATAAGAGCTGCTATTGTAACAATCCCTGTGCAGTGCAGCCGTTTGCCTGTGGTGCTGGCACTAACAGGATGGAGGGCATCGCTGCTTGCCGAATGTCTGTTGGGTCAGTCAGATACAGGGACAAGGCCTGTCCTTGCTTTAATCACATGTGTGACTGAGTTTAGGACTTGAATCATTCACATGTTTAATTGTCAAAAGTTTCATTACTGTTCATCGATTCCTTCTGGGTGCAACTATTGTGCCACTATTACTGACTGACTTTGGAGAGGATGACAGTAGGAGTAGACAAAAAAGGAAAACAGAACGTGAGAAAAGAGCGAGAGAGAGATTAGCACCCTAATCCAATATCCAATACTCCTGGCTGGCCAAACCAGTGTTGAGGAATAGGTGCTGTAAGCGGAATACCGCGACCCACCACATCCTAGCCATCTCTTCGCTTCCACCTTGCGCATGCTCACATGGATTTACCTTGCATTCTTGGATTACAAACCTCGCTGTGTTTCCTGGAAGGTCGGCCTGCCTCTGGGCTGTGTGGAACGCAACATGTTCCTCTTCAAGCAATTAGTTTTTAATTAAATTAAAATGGAGACTTGTGGTGTCCTCTGTGCTAGCTTGAAAGTCAGATTTGCAAATGTCTCCTTCTTTCTGGGTTTAATGCCTCATCTTTTAAATAACTGAACTTTTGCCCTCAGCTTTGCATTTCCCAGAAGGTGTTATGGGTGCTTAAGTGGAAGTGTTGTATGTAAAGTCATCATGTTCGCTTTAACACTCCAAACCCACGAGGACCCTGTTTTGAGTTGAGTAAATGAAGCATAAGTGAGATGCATAGAGCCAAGCTGTGAGCCAAGCTGTATCGACCACCTAAATGGTGTCTTTTGTGTGCTTGTTTTTAACGGGGCTGTGAAAATGTTCGGGTCATTGATACAGTATGGCTGAAATTCAGCGGAATTCACACCAGTGAGCTCCAAAGTCTAAATAGTGATGTTGAACTGGAGCGTGGCATGACAAAAATCTCCCAACTCCTAGGTGGCAAAACCTCTCATGGCTATTCACAGTTTTCCCACACTAAGGTTCAGAAGGCCGGCCCTTCAAGAACATCGTATATACATGTACACAGTGCTGTGCAAAAGACAGAGACCACCCCTTGTTTTTCAAATGTTGAATATAAAACAAATCACTTGTACTGTATAGACTTTGGGAAACATGGGACATGGAACAACCACGCAAAACCTGGTTAGATCATACAGAACTGTGATCAGACAGCACTGTGTCTTTGGAGAGGGGAGAAGATTAAACTCCACTTCAGATCTGAAAAAAGTACACAGGTGTTTCTGTCCATCAACACTCTAGGTCCAACAGGATGTGCAGCTGTCAAGAAGCCCGCACTGGTGAAAAAATAGACAAAGAAGAAGAACATTTGCAAAATAAACAAAGAAACAATGGACAGAGTTCAGACCTCAACATCACTGAATGTGTTTGGGACTTTCATGAAGAATATACCAACAGAAATGGTCCAGAATGACTTGAGAAAGAAGTCAGGTTTTATTGACAATATATTAAAATAGAAATAGGTGTCTGCCCTTTCCACTATATATATATATATACTTTTGTGTACTTAAAGATTATATATAACATACTAGAATATACACAATTTCCACACTCTAAAACATGATGATGATGATGATGAGGTTTCCTTTTGTTCAAATAACTAATAAAAATTTTGTAACGCTACTTTTTGTCTAATCCTTAGTTATTTTATATAACTTTATATGGGCTCGGTTAATCTGGTTAAATTCCACAGGCTGAAGAGCCTTTCCCTTAGTAGTTTCATTAGTTTGTGTTAATTAACACATATTGTTGTCAATTATATTGCAATATGTTGCAAAATGTTTTTGTGGCTCATTTTGTGAGTTTTAGGCTAATAAATATATATATATATATATATATATATATATATATATATATATATATATATATATATATATATATATATATATATATATATATATATATATATATATATATATACATGTATATAGTATATTATAATTACATTCCACTCTTACTTTAAGATAGATTACTGTCTCTGTATATATTTTTTAATCTTTAATGTGTTTATTTTGTTTAAATAGGTATACATTTATTTTTTTACTTTCTTCAATTTTATATTTATTTATCTAGTTTAAATATTCGATTTCTATATATTTATATACATATAGTTTTATGTGAGTGGGCATTTGTCAAAGCATTTCACTGCTAGTTGTGCCATGTGGGACTTTGATTTGATTATCATGCTAAATGTTTGGATGATGTTCTTATTCTTCGCGTTACGATGCTGTTTTGCATTCAGGTTTATCTTTTCACCCGTTTATCATGAACACTAACAGAATGGCGAATATGAGTCCTCAAAAACAGGTGCTTCTAGTCCTATTAATGCCACACTGTGAAAAATGAAGTTGACATATCTTACAATTCTCAATGTTTTGTTTTCAAATGTGGCTGTTTCAAAATTGCTTGCTAATATAGTGAGAAAAGTTAGGTATACTAGAATAACTTATTGCAATTATATATTTAATACTTATTATATATTATGTTATGCAATTATTTAATACTACATGAAACTATCCATTTATGGATGCCATTGATGGACACCATTTATAATTGGTTCTTGCTGCAGAATTGTCGATCACTGAAAACTAGAATGTAGAATGTCAATATTTAAGCTTGGACCTGTTAAATAACAGTAATTTGCATATTACTGTAAGTAAAGCCAAGTCCACAGCACATAAGACCCCTCATTAATAGGCCGACCCTGTTACAGTTTACATGGCCGGCCTTGAAGGATTCTGGGAGCACTTGTGGACGGGAACACGTGTGTTCGAACTTGACAGGCCGTCTGTCTTTATCGAGCCATATCTCATATGCTGTTTGTTGTGTCAGGCATCAGGAAGCCGACGTGTGGCTCGAAGGATGTTTGTAAAACCAAGAGCGAGCGCTCCTGCTGTTTACTCAAGTGTGGTAATCCATAGTTCCGTTTGCTCTGAGTCAAAGTTCAGCTTTCTTATCGCTACCGGAGACCGTGCACCTTCGAGCCAGACCAGGTTCTTTTCTCGTTAGGGGTGACGAGGCGGGGGTGCGAAGGCTGGAGGTTACCCCCAGTGAACTATAGATTATGACTTTGCACATTCCTGCCATGCATCCAGTGGTCCTGGAATACCATCGCTCTGCATATTTTGCCGTTTTCCATCCTTTAGCATACCTAGCTCAACTAAGTCAGTGGAGTGGGGAAAACATGGGAATCATATGGGCTCTTACCCATACAGGATGGATTAAATTGGACAATCAATCTGTGTGTTCATTCCTCATGTTTCTCCTCCTCTCCTTTCTCCTAAATGTCGCAACAAAGTACCTTTGTAACAGGGACTCGGACACACAGCAGACCTTTATCTGTAGGCCCTCTGTATCCCAAAAAAGCCATTGTTCCAGACGCTTCCTGTGAGGTCGTACCTGTTACATAAGGGCTTGTTTCCTGTTGACCTGGCCCACCGCTCTTTTGGGTGACTCGATATCTGGTGCTTCCTGAGCCGTTGGCTACATCTTACCCTTTGCATTTGTACCATGGAAAGGAGCCCTGGGGAAAGTTGAAGGGCCCCTAAGAGTTTCTTCCCACTGTTTCCCCTCCTTTCTCACCTTTGTAACCCATGGCTGCAGACAAGAACTGAAAGACATCACAGAGAATGGAGCAGTAGGGTGACATTTGCCCCCCTTAGCATCGCAGCCAACAGTCTGAGCTTTGTTTTACCTACTTGCTTGAAACAAGGTCAAAGGCAGCTGATACCAAATGCTCCAAATAGTCTGTGAGCACTGTTGCCTCACAGCAAATACTGATGCAAGTACTATTTGGTTGTTTTTCTTCATTTTGCCAGTTTTGCTGTCATTTTAACTGGGTCACCTTAGGGGTCAGTCTGGTTTTTACAGGGTTCATTGCTCTTGAGCGCCCCCTCTGGTGTCAAACAGACCAACTGTGGTTCTCTTTACTAACTCTGACCTGCATTGCATCACGACAGTGCCCGAAATCCTCCCTATAAAACAAAGCTATTTTCTTTAAGGGAGCAATATGGAAGATGGAGTTCATACTCTACACAGTCCCCTTCACTCCGCCCCTTCTTATAATACCAGTCTGAAGAATCATTGCAAGCTCAGCATCAAGTTTCATCCCCCCACCAAGAGAATCTCCAGTGGTGGAATGCATGCTAATTTCGGTAGACATCTTTGCCATATGATACATTCATATTCACCTTTAATTTAACATTCACATTCATACTCACCTTTAATTTTACCTAATTTTAGATTAGGTAAATCTTAAATCTTGCAAATCTATTATGTCATTTTACATATTGCGCCTTTAACAAGGTGTCACATTCCACAATGTGGTTATTTTGAACAATAGTCAAAATTATGTTAGCAATAAGAGATGTTAATAACTGGCTACAAGTTTTACAGTACCGCCATAGCAGTGTATGCTGGTGACTGGGGTTCAAATCCCGGCTTGGGTAGTAACGTTAGTGTTTTTACCTTTCTTTGGAATGCCTTACTCGATATGTGGGAAATGGGTCCGAAGCAGATGTTAATGGTTGGCTAAAGGGACTCCTAAAAAAACTCCCAGTCTACAGGCATCCTCCAAATCTGCACAATTGTTTGAGTGTCTGAACACTGATGTGGCCTACATCCAGGAACTTGCTCTTTACATACCAAATCCAGTCACAGCTATTACTGGCGCTTGTGGAGGTAATATCACTGTTGGATACGTTTCAGTCACAGGTCACACATTTTATGCCTGGTGCAGCTAATTCTGCAGCTGTATGACCTGCAATAATTTCATGAGTTTTCCTTCTGACTTCCCCTCAGTTTATACCCTATAGTTATATTTGCACTGCAAAGATCACTGATTACTTGGCACCAGTACCAGTCACTGGTATCACTCCCTCCTTTTGTAAGAGGTGTACAGCTTTGGTTTACACCAGTGGTTGCCTGGCGTCCAATGCAAGTCAGACTAACTTCATAAATGGCCCATTTCCTCTGCCCAGGCAGCTATTTGTGGACTTTCTGCCCAGTTGTCAGGCTAGGTCATGGATGCCTTTTCCTGTTTGTTTTTTCTTTTCCTGTGTACATGAGCAAGAGCATGCGTGTACACATACACCAGCGATACAGCTGTCATACACATTCTGAAGTGTTCACATATATACATTTATTTAAGAATAAGGGTCTTTCATTAGTGGACCTATTTGTATAAGCAGCATGTAAGTTGTTGCATATAAGGAGAACAACCTGGACTAACATTTGCGCTTTTTGATTTTTTGTGTACTCCGAAAGCGTAGTCTGAACTTTTCACACACCAAGCAGCTAGTGTGCTTATATAGTGGCATGACAATATTAAAGCAATGGGGTGAAAAGATTTTTTACACACTTACAGTGCTTTGCAAATGTCAAAGGCCACTCTGCATGTATTTCACTTCCATTCAAAATGACTATGACACCTATTATCAAAAGATTAGTGGCACAAATAGCTGCACCCAGAAGGAATCAGCTGACAGGAATTAAACTTAGTGGGAAGGCTTGGCATTGTGAGACATGCAAAGTTTCATGCTTGGCCATGCATGTGACGTAAGGATGGATGGGTTTTATCGCTGTGCCTGACTGACCCAACAGCCACTCCACACAATAGTGGAGAGTAAGCGAGCAGTTAGTGTGGCCCACATGTGGTTCATGGCCGAATGGTTGAAAATCCTAGTCTACAACATTAAGAACTTGTTTGTTCACTTGCCCACTTTCTCCTTCCATATGTAAGTGGATTATTTTATATATAATGTTTTGTGGAGGTGACTGGAAACAGGTGCACCATACCTAAGTCCATACTGGTGTGGGGTGTGTTCTCAAGGCATGGGTTGTGTCCACTGGTATGCCTCAACACATCATTGACCAGTAACTGATGAACCATTTGCAGCCCGTTATGAACTTCATGTACCCCACAATGATGGAATATTCCAGAAGGATTCTTGAGAGTTCTGACAAATGGTGTGATCTGCCTGTTTGCCGTACATGAGCCTTATCAAGCATTTATGGGATGTGATAAAGAGATTAATTTGCACCTGAGATCCGGCACCTTCAAATACCACAGAGCTGTGGGTGGCTGTCCAGGCGATGTGGCCCAACATCCCTCCAGACATCACCTGTCCTCTTGTGGAATTGATGCCGTTTGACTTTTGGCATATCCCTGTAGGAGGAACTTTGTGTTGTTTTTATCAAGCCACTGCTTCCAAAACATGCAGAGAACTTTACAGGTTGACTAATGTTAGGTAGATTTTGAAAATGGATTTTGACATCAACAGTGCATTTTTTCAGCACTCAGGAAGTTAAGGAGTGAAAAGGTGGTGGAAGGACAGGGGCGAGGACACACCGAGTGAATTGCAGCTGTCCTCAGTGTGAGCCCATGCACATTTATGAAATGTCGCTGTGGTTGTGTCAGCCTGCGCACCAGAGGAAGTGTTTGGCTTTTGACAATGAGCTCCCTAGGAATGCACCGCGCGCCGAGGCCAAGTGGGCGTGTCTTGATATTGGAAGCCAAGTTTTGTTGGCTCCGGCTCCTCCGGCACCTCGGGGGACTGCTGCACTCAGCGGAGGGGCTGTTTTTCACGCAGCCTGCAGATGATAAGCAAGCCTTGTGAGCGTGCGTGAGCGGGTGTTTGCCGTTACGTTGGAGCACGCATGCTCGCCATGCACCATTAATGCTTTAGACTCTGATTTTAATAGGGATAACGCGGCAAAGGGTCTCCAAACTCACCGTTAATGGTTTCATGGCACAGCTTTCCATTGACGAATGGCAGGCCAGAAGACTTCTCGTAGTTTGAGGAGTCGGTGTTGGGGGTGGGGAGGATTGGTGTATTTCATCATGTGATGGTGACAGGGAGGAATCTTTCCATTAGAAAATGGCATATTTATGGGCCACAAGTAAAAGGGCGCTTGTAAGACGGCCCTGCTATGCACTTTTACAACTGGCTGCATTTGGAGCACTGCAAATCCATTTGGGCCGGGTGTTAGCACAGAGCAGGCCCTGATACAGACCGGCAGTAAACGGTGATAAGGAGTGCTTTCCGGAGCGGTGGCGGAGAGGGGAAATGATGCAAGACAGTAGTCCTTTGTTTAAAAAGTTGGCTGCTTGGGTCTGTGCCATGGACTTCACAGAATGGAGGATTCGAGCTGGTTTGACGCTAAAACTGCGGGCCAATTGTGAAGCCCCACCGTTTTTTCTTTGCCTCTTTCTCAGGCTTTTTGGATGGATCTCCTGTATATATGTGTGATCATATTTACCTATTATGTGCACACTGTCTAATGTTCAAATTCGATTGTAGCACTGAGATTCATGTCAGCAGTTGTTATTTACGTCATGTATTGTTATTTACGTCTTCTATTATCTTTTAGGGGTGTCTTGTTACCACTTATTCATGCCCAATACCGATACGTCATCCCCGAGTATGTGCTGATACCAATACCAATCCAATACCATTTTTTTACTTATACAGCTAAGCTGTTAATAATACACTAACTAACTATTTAAATTTTGAGCATGCTCAAAATACGAAACAAATATTAATACCGCCCACATGACTCTGTATTTCAACCTTTTCACACACAGCTATTTTGATCACTTAGCACCATCAAACACTCAAAATAAAATCTACTCTTAATAAAATATAACTTGTGAAAAAGTGCTTTTTGCAGATTGTCCTTTTTATTTCTTCTTATATCTGATCCAGTGATTTTTAGCATGGTCCAAGTACTTACCAAGTACCTCTTAAGTGTCGATCAGTTCTTACATTTTGCTTGAGGTTGTTTTATGCATTTGCTAAGTAACAATAGAGACTATAAAGATGAATGCCTTATTCAATAATTCAGTTTTGATGAAGATCAAACTCCAATCCAAACTTTTTATGTCAAGATTAAAACCACAGGTGTTTATGGAAATGGAGAGTATGACCTTAACAATTACTAGACTATTAAATTAGTTGCCATCTAATACTTCTGTTTTAGTCAACTCGATAAGTCAATAAATCGTTGCATGCCTACATTCAGTTATATGTTTTTTAAAGGCAACTGAACTTGTAGTTGAGTGAAAAACATCCTATTAAATCAAACACTAACTCTAAACCTAGCCTTGACCTCAGGGCAAATCTGTCAGCTAAGTATCACCAGAAAATCTGTTGTTGAGTATTTGTAGATCATCTGCCGGGGACCATCCACATACAGTGTGACTCAAACAAATGTCAAACATCTAGAGAACATGGGACTCCTAATAACCAAGCAAGGTCACGCAGACCATGCACACTTTCACCATCACATATATAACACTTTAATCACTGAGAGTCCAAACAAGCTCCAATCAAACTCCACTTTAACTTCATTTTAGATCAATGTAATTATATAATCGCTGCATTTTACAGACGAATATATTACGTTTTACTCCACTACACCATGGCCAAATCTTCCTTTTAGGCTTACGTCAACATAAAAATGTAACATGCTCGAATGAAGGAATCCACCAATCAGGGTACAGCAGTCACATTGTTTTGAGCTTGTCTTGATCTGTTGGACAGAGCTTGGTTCTAGCTAATGGAAACTGTTCTCCTTCAATGTTTTGTGCTTATGACCATTTGAATAGACATCAGTGTCAGACTAATGAATGAGCTTCTATTAAAGACTGGTGGTCTGAGAGAGACACTGGAGTCTCTTCACCTACACTGAGCTGATTAAGAGTCTTGTTCCAGAAAAGATAATAGGACATTAGAGCCATAATAAATCAGGCTACTGTTAGTCTCCATACTTAAGTACATTTGAAGGTAATTACTTTAGTACTTTTACTCAGGTGGACGTCTAAAGGAAGGATCTTCCACTTTTACTGGAGAAATTTTTAATCTTGGGGTTCTATACATTAACTCATCTACATGCTCTGTGTACTTGCTCCACCACTGCCAATTGGGCGTTACTTGGATCATATGAAGCACAAAGTGCAACAGGCTTGTATTTCTAAACAGAGTGGAGACAATAAACACGGATCTGGACTATAATACATGCAAGGTGACTTTTTCACAGTATTGTAGTATTCTAGTATTCTCAGTATCTATCTACTGCACTGTGCTCTTTTTTGCTGATATAGATGTTCTATAAACTTCTGAAACCCGGTTGTTTTCCTGTAGTGGAGAGACGGCCATGTTTCCGTGTTTGGGTTGGTTGTCTTTTGGTACTTTAACTTACTTTTGGGAGCCTCTGCAAATGTCTTTCTCAATTCGCAGGCGAAATGTCAAGATAGCATTTCCAAACGGCATGCACTTGCACTTCAGTGCGCGCACACACATCCCCCAGAGGAAGGCTCCACGAAGCCCCCCAAATCCCCCCTTGCCTCACAAATCATTGAGCCGCACTCTTGTTTGCCTCTCTGGTGCATTGCATTCATATTCAAGGCTCGTGGAGAGAGGGAACAAGAAGGGAGGGAGGAGGAGGGAAGGAAAGGGGGAGGAGGAGGAGGAGGAGATGAGTACAGCACCAGATGTGCTCAGGAGTTTTGCAATATGTCATCTGCGAGAGGACGTTTTCTTGAACCCGAGAGAACATGGATGAGTTCACTTCGGAAATGCAAAGGCAAGCCTGGCTCTCCACGCACAGCCAATTATACAAAATGCCCACCCGCGTGACTCGCTCAGGCCTGATGTTGGATACGACATGCAGGAGAAAATCTTAGGATGTTCTTTATGCGCAGTGTTAATTGTGATGAGGCTCACTTAGGTTGAAATCACTTAACACGGTATATACTGGTATCAGTAAAGTATCAGCCAAGTTGTCATAGTTCCTTATTATAATAACATGGTAAGAACAAATTGTTCCCAGTTTATTTAATTTGGAGCTGTTGGGCTTTTCTGCTTTCCCCCATTTCCCTTTAGTGTGTTATGTAGCTTGTTGTGCATGTAAATATTCTGAAAAGTTCTAAATCCAAAAGTACATGCCATAGATAGAGCCTCTTTCCGACATACATCACTCTTCCCAGCTGCCCTGTTGGAATTCCACCCGGCTTCTCTGTTACATGATGATGTCATCGTTCAGGTGGTTGACCAGTCAGGACAGAGTGTGTAAGCTGACCAATCATCGGAGGCGGGGCTTAAAGACACAGGAGTCTAACAGAGTGTTTCAGACAGAGGGTAATACAGATTTACAGTATGAGAACCATGTAATGTTACAGAGCGGGGTGTCTGAGCACTGTAGGGCATAGTGCATGTCCAACGCAATAACTGCAGAGCTCCAAACCCCCTCTGGCATTAACATCAGAACAAACACTGTGAGCTTCATGGCTTTATGGGTCTCCATGGCCGAGCAGCTGCGTGTAAGCCTTAAATCACCCTTACAACACAATGCAGAGCATCAGATGGTGTGGTGTAAAGTTCCATCATCAGACACCAGGAGAACATTACCTGCCTGACTGCATTGTGCTGACTGTAAAGTTTGGCAGAGGAGGGATAATGATGCTATTGGGTTGTTTTTCAGGGGCTGGCCTGGAGCCCATTAGCTTCATTAAAGGAAAACCTTAATACTTCAGTAGACCAAGACATTCTGGACAACTCTCTACTTCCAACTTTCTGGGAAGAGTTGGGAGGATCCTTTTCTGTTCCAGCATGACTGCACCCCATTGCATAAAGCATGCTCCATATAGGCTGGGTGGTGGATTTTGGTGTGGAAGAATTGGAATGGCCTGCACAGAGCCTTGACCTCAACCCCATTGAAACACCTTTGGGATAAACTAGAACTGGGATTGTGAGCCAGGTCCTCTCTGCCAACATCACTGTCTTACTAAATGTACAAGAATTCCCACAGACACACTCATCATAATCATGTAGGAATTCTTCCCAGATAAATCAAAGCTGTTGTAGTTAGATAACAGTATAGGATGTTGTAAAAGCTGCTGTAAGTGTAATATGTTGGTGTCCCTATACTTCTGTCAATACAGCGTATTTACCTAAGCCTAATCCCTTCTTTTGCCCCAGACATTGTTAAAGAATTTGACCCTTGGCATATATGTTACACACTGTCCTTTTAAATAAATAAATAAATGATATCTGCATCTCACCGTATCCATTTTCCTGACGTAATGGTCATCCGATTAGTGATTTAATTGTTGGAATGCTGGCACATCCTAGTGTTCCTAGGCACATCCGTAATGTGGTGACAAGTCCTGCAGTAAAACATGCTTTGGTTATACAGCTTGTGGTGTGCAGGCTGCTATTTCAGGACAACAGGTTCAGCATGTGTGTGTGTGTGTGTGTGTGTGCGCGTGTGTGTGTGTGCGTGTGTGTGTGTGTGTGTGTAGGTGTGTATGTTAGTTGCAGCCTGGGGCCTTGACAAGCAGTGCTGGTTAACAGAGGAAGCTCCTCTTCAGATTTTCTCTGCGTCTGCATAGCCAGAGGGTAGAGCGGAAGACGTTGGGGGGAGGTGGGGGCAATCAACACAGCACCTTGTCCACCAGGTGCACAGGTGAAGGGGTTGGGTGGGGGTGAGAAAGGAAGTCTAACACACAAAGATAGTGTAAATAAAGTAAGAGAGGCCAGTAGCATAACATGCTCTCAGCATTGCAAAAAAACTTTGCAGACTGTATCTTTGGGCATACTGCAGGTATCATCAGTACCTGGACTACACAGAGCACTGAGCTTTATACAAAACATCTATTCATTTTACAATTAATGATTTTTGAAAAAATTCCTTCTTTCCTTTCACATATTTTTATACTGTAAAAATGTCCTGGATATTTCCAGAATTCAACACGGGAAGCTGTGTAAAACTGCGAACCACACTTATAGTACAATTAACTGCCAGTTCTTTAAGAGACACCTATTTATATATACACTCTCTGTCAATGTTATCAGCTCCACTGACCAGATAAGAGCACTTTCTAGTTCTACAGTTACAGGCTGTAGTCCATCTGTTTCTCTGTATACTTTGTTAACCTGTTCTTCAATGTTCAGGACCCCCACAGGACCGCCACAGAGCAGGTACACATATTATATGAGCGGTAGATCATTCTCAAAACTTCAGTGACATGGACATGGTGGTGCGTTGGTGTGTGCAGGTGGACACCTCCATGGGCGGCATCCTGTGGCCACTGATGAAGGACTAGAGGATGACCAACACAAACTCAGCAACATCATCTCTTACTGTACATCTACAAGGTGGACCGGCAAGGTCTTTTAATAGAAGGTCATTAATTAGTCTGACACTGATGTCAATTCAAATGATCGTAAGCACAGAACACTGAAGGAGAACACTTTTCATTACTCTGTCCAACAGCTAAAAGCAAGCTCAGAACAAGCGACCACTGTACCCTGCTGTACCCACTGTACCCTGCTGTACCCACTGTACCCTGCTGTACCCACTGTACCCTTTTAATGTCTAAAATATTACACTTAAAATGTAGTGGAGTTCAGTACAGATAAACCGACACACCACTTACAGTACACTAACACATTACACTTACTGAGTTACTGTACACCAACACACTACTTACAGCACACTAACACATTACACTTACTGAGTTACTGTACACCAACACACTATGTATAGTACACTAACACATTACACTTACTGAGTTATTGCACACCAACACACTACTTACAGTACACTAACACATTACACTTACTGAGTTACTGTACACCAACACACTACTTACAGCACACTAACACATTACACTTACTGAGTTACTGTACACCAACACACTATGTATAGTACACTAACACATTACACTTACTGAGTTATTGCACACCAACACACTACTTACAGTACACTAACACATTACACTTACTGAGTTACTGTACACCAACACACTACTTACAGTACACTAACACATTACACTTACTGAGTTACTGTACACCAACACACTACTTACAGTACACTAACACATTACACTTACTGAGTTACTGTACACCAACACACTACTTACAGCACACTAACACATTACACTTGCTGAGTTACTGTACACCAAACACTATGTATAGTACACTAACACATTACACTTACTGAGTTATTGCACACCAACACACTACTTACAGTACACTAACACATTACACTTACTGAGTTACTTTACACTAAACACTATGTATAGTACACTAACACATTACCCTTGCTGAGTTACTGTGCACCAAACACTCTGTATAGTACACTAACACATTACACTCACTGAGTTACTGTACACCAACACACTACTTACAGTGCACTAACACATTACAGATACTGAGTTACTGTACACTAACACACTACTTACAGTACACTAACACATTACACTTACTGAGTTACTGCACACCAACACACTACTTACAGTGCACTAACACATTACAGATACTGAGTTACTGTACACTAACACACTACTTACAGTACACTAACACATTACACTTACTGAGTTACTGTACACCAACACACTACTTACAGTACACTAACACATTACACTTACTGAGTTACTGTAAACCAACACACTACTTACAGTACACTAACACATTACACTTACTGAGTTACTGTACACCAACACACTACTTACAGTACACTAACACATTACACTTACTGAGTTACTTTACACTAAACACTATGTATAGTACACTAACACATTACACTTGCTGAGTTACTGTACACCAAACACTATGTATAGTACACTAACACATTACACTAACTGAGGTACTGTACACCCAACACTATGTATAGTACACTAACACATTACACTTGCTGAGTTACTGTACACCAAACACTATGTATAGTACACTAACACATTACACTTACTGATTTACTGCACACCAAACACTATGTATAGTACACTAACACATTTCACAAACACACATTGCAGTTACTGTTCAACTAAAGTTTATTCTAAAGTTGAGAGCCGTCTTGGCTACTCAGAGCATAAAGTCCTGGTGATAGTAAAGTGTTAAAGAACAGGGTTCAGCACTGTCTGCAGAACTGGCTACACATGTCTTCAGTTATTTTTATAGGTTGCAGTTGTAAGTAGACGCCGAAAGCCCAAAACATACAACAGCCAGTCTTTTTTTATGTCTCTTATAAGATTTAACAGACACAATTTTCAAGATCGTAATTTAACAGTTCACAGTTCTTTGTATATCCATTGTCTTCAATAAAGGACTCTTGATTTCCATTTTTAAGGATATATAGGGAACTTGAACCAAGAAAAAGGGTAACTGCAGTCAGGTGAAATGCTTTGGTAAACATCCATGTCTGGTTGGGGGCTGTAATAAAAATATCATAATAAAGTTTTGCCCTTTATCATAACAATGTACGCGGCAGCATATCGCCTGGAGGCCTTAATTCAAACAAGACCTCTGAAAATGTTCTGCTTATTAGACTTGAAGGTTGCGTCCAAGGTTTTGGGACTCTACGAAACCACAGAACCACAATCGGATCTATTTTCTCCAAGTGGAGGAAGTACAGGATAAAACCGAATCTTCCCAGTAGTGGCTGTCCTGTAAAACCTCTCCAACATCAAATTATCCACGAAACCTAAAAACCCCACAGCAGCTTCTTGGCATCTGCTAGCCTCATTCATTCGCATCTAAGGCCAGAGTTCATGACTCCAGCGTCAGATAGACACCGGACAAATATGGAATCCAAGGCAGAATCGGAAAGCGGAAACGACTTCTTACTGTAAGAATGTGAATGGCTGTGTGGTTGCCAAATAATGGGTGATTTTGAATAATGATTCTTCTGGAACAGGCTGATAATTAGTTGCATGTGCTTTTTTATGCAAATGAAAAGAACTTTGTTTAAAAAAACCTAGTCCAGGCCTGAATCCCAGTGAGAAGATGCTACTGGGCCTTATTGCTGTTACTGACTGACCCAACAGCCACAATGGCAGACATTTAGTGAGAAGTGATGCCCTCCATGAGTCATCCTGTTAGTGCCAGCACCATTGGCAGACGGCTGCACAAGTCAGGACTATATGCACACAGACCATTACATCAACGTCACCAAAGACTGCAGTGGTGTCATGCCAGACTGTCATGTAGTGACTCAGAATGGCAGCAGGTCATCTTCAGTGACAAGTCCAGCTTTTGCCTTGGTGGAGATGACCAACAAATCCATGTGTGGAGGCACCGTGGTCAGTGCTAAGATGAACAGTTTGTTGTCTTGTGTCATAGGCCTGGTGTCATTCCACCTCCACCCATATCGCACCATCTGCAGGAACTGTGTGAGAATATTTAAGCTGAATGGGATGGATTGTCACAGGACACAGTTATGAACTTCTACAACTCCATGCTGAACTCCATTACTTCACTGTTTTAGCAAACATGGCGGCCCAATGCCATACTGAGAGACACTACTTCTGCATGTGTAGCTTAATAAATATTGTTCGTATTAGTTTACATTTATCATCATTTCCCAAAAGCCTTCCATCTGGGTGCAGCTATAACTTTAACAGATTATCTGAAGATGAAAAACGTTTAGAATAAAGTGTGGAAGATTCAGAGCACAATTTTAAAATCGACTAGGTTCTAAAGTTAAACCTTGTCTGGGTTAATCTACTATCTACTGAGGGTTAATCTCTACTGTAATTTGCCAACACTGGTTTTCAATACGATGTTGAATGACAACAAATGTTAAACCTAACTCTGTGTTTTCTATTTAATTAAGTTCATCTTGTTCCACAATATACCCATATACTAAATATGTCTTATGAAAACCTTCCCAAAGTCTAATAAATGACCCAATTACTCTCCTCTCATGGTAACTTGGTGGTCTCAGTCTTTGGTAATGTTTACACAAGCATTCCCTGACCAGTCACAAGCCTCACATCTCTTGGCCAGAGTCAGAGAAACAAGGAGAGCTAAAGTTAACCAGCATAACTAAAAGCTAGCAAGGCCGTTGTTAACTCGGCTGTCAGATTACACAGAACTGTACAGTGTTTGCCTTTGCAGCAGTATCAGTTCTTTAGCGTCTAATGCTGCTTTGAGCCTCAATGTTAGCTTTAGCATTATCTCATCTGGAGGGTTGGGTAGCCTCTGTTGCTGAAGTGCTAAACATGTTAGCATCCCTTGCGATCTAAATCAGAGCAGTGCCTGACCTGCAACTGTACCTAATGAGTGACTAGCTTGTTATTTGTGGGTGAATTTAGTTCAGTATCAGTAGATATAGTGCAATAACCGGGTTCAGTTTGCCAGGCCTCTCTGTTCCACCCATGAAGGCCACATCCTGAATTAAAAAAATAAAAACAATGTTTGGGAAAAACCTAAAATCCTGGTGAAGCAAGGTTATGTTTTGTACAATTAAAATTGCAGTCTTGCTCACCAGGATTCTAGGTTTCTCCTCGAGCCTCATGACCACACAGACACAGAGAGGAAGGCCAGTGACCACACAAGCACAAAGAGGAAGGCTGTGCGCAAAACCGAGAGGATGGATTCTAGGCTTCCCAACTTGGCGAGCTGAGGGCCTTGACCAGCAATGAGGCCACTCTAGTTGATTTACTACTAACTGGATTATCCTGTGAAGGGTTTACTGAAAAACGCATAGGGGGCAAGACATTTGCTTTAGATTTGCACCGAAGTTGCACGAAAAGACTTATGGTGCATCCCAACTGCGCGCTTAAAACCAATGCTAACTAGTGTTTGAGTGTGTAGTATAGAGTACAGTGACGAATGTCAAAGTTCAGTATACTCAAACATCCACAATGCACACTTAGAGCCAGTCAGCTTTGGAGTGCGGTCGTGATTGTCACCTATGTCCCTCAAGGCAATGGTAAACAGTAAGGGAGGGGCTTCTCATTGCTGAACAATTTTGAAAAAATGGCGGACGGTGATGTGACGCTGGGTGCTACTGTGGGACCAGAAATGGTGTATAAATGTGGGGTCAACCCAAATCTGTCCAAACAGCCTGTAAAACTAAATGCATTCTAGCAAATAATATATTTATTTGTTTGTGCTCTGTAAATAAACCTCCGCCAAAGCAGCCTATCAGAGTCCAGCTCAGTATGACGTCAGCATAAGAAGTGATGTAGTATGCTGATACTGTGTGTACTATCCTGCTAAACTCACACTACTAAAATTAGTACAGAGTGTACTAATCTTGCTAGCTTTATTTGCTTTGTAGCTCCAGGATGCAAATGTGGTGCTAAAGTACTTCATGTTCATAGCTGAGCTTAATTAAGCAATTAATTCTCTATATTACATCATTAGTCTTCCTGTTTGTTTGTATGTATGTACCATTGATTATATTACACTACATTACAAATGTTTATTCTGTTACTCTGTTTATTCTGTTCTGGAATTCTCAATAAAAGCTTCTGCTAGGATGTGTGAGGCCTACAAAGCATACTCCAGCATGCCTATCGGAGTTCAAGACAAACCGTGGGCTCTTCATTTCACGAGTGAGGAAAAAATAAAACTTGACTGCAGTTTATGGGCAAATGCAACATCAGTAAGCTGCTGATTTATAGCTATACAAGACAAGACTTCCCAGATCAAGCCCAGCTAGCAAAATGGGCTCAAATCTGAAAAAAAATTGGACCATGTTACCTATTATCACCTTCCCAGTTTGCTGCATGGATTAACAGTGCTTGGGCAGATCCCACCCAGTTGCAAGATGCAGGCCACATCCGCACCGGATTAGGGCCACACCTCAGCCTGAAGTAAGCAGCACTCTGCCAGGAGAGGAAGCGATCTGTTTTGCAATGTGTGGGTCATATGAGTTTTTATGTATGTGACCCACCTTTGGGCAGATTACCAGTTCCAGTGGGTCAGCGGTACCACATCTTTGCCACCCAGTTGCAAGATGCGGGCTACACGTCCGCCAAACGTAGGGAACATGTGTGTTTTTATATATTGGCCACTTTTGGCTCACATGTAGTTTGGGACTGAGCAGCAATGTTAAATATAGGCCAGAAGTGGACCAGATCTGTTTTAGGACAGTGGGGGCCAAAAGCATGTTCTCATAAGTTGGAAAATATGCGGGTCGCCATTAGCTCATGCAGAGCCAAAGGTTCTGCCAAAGGTCGCATTGGACATGCATCCAGTACCAACAGTGCCATATATTTGCCAGACATACCATCATATATAGTTTGTAGCATTTGGCTCTTGCTTGTTCTGTGGTGTGACCAGCTAGCGGATTGGCTCTTTTCAAAGGGCAGTGAAGCCACATTAAGCATTATAAGCTTTAATATTTATACTTTAATCAGTGACCGGCCCTCTTGTTTATTATGTCTAAGCTACAGGTATGTGCAAAAGTTGAAACTTGATGGGTAGGTTTGGCATCGTGAGACTTGTGAATGCTCACCAGCACTTGTGATGTAAGCCAGAAAAGGCCTTATCGCTGCACCTGACTTGCCCAGCTACCATGATTGCAGACATTCGGCGAGCAGCGATGTCCTCCATGAGTCATCCTGTTAGCGCCAGCACCACGGTCAGACATTTGCACAAAGCAGGACTATGTGCACGCAGACTGTTATGATGACTGCCCTTAACATTACATCAACATCGCCAGAATCCAATGGTGGCGTGCCAGACTGTCATGGAGTGATTCAGAATGGCTGGGGGTCATCTTCAGTGGCCCATATCAGTCTAAATGTATCATCATTGATTGTTTCTGCTAACCTTTATCTTCCTTCCCAATAGCATCGCAAACCCACACTTCCTTCTGGGTGCAGCTATCCGTTTAACGATGAGTGTAAGTTGCATATCCTCTACAGAAAACAAACATCTATACATTTTAATGCATTATGACTGTTGATTAGCTGAACTGTAACATAGTAGGAAACACATATACCATAATAGGTGTCGTGTTCTTCTAAAATGTTAAAACCAGCAAATTAACAAACTTTAAAAGGATGGTGTTGAATATGTGTTCTCTGTAGAAGATCAACAACCAACAAGGCACTGGGTTGTACTTTGGTGATACGTTTCTGTACATGTAAATGTGTGTAGATATCCTGTAAATGTGATGTTCTGATGTTTTAACAGACCAATAAGCTTCAACATTGTTCCAATAACATTGCAAAGTTCCCTGTTGAGTCTTGAGCTCGATGAAGAAAAGACACCACAACGCTTATTGTTTATATTTAACAATATATATTTTCCAATTTCAATGTACATTCCGTTTTTGACATAAGCTTTTTTATTCACAAACAAAAGTAGGCATCTAAATAAATACTATATAAAATAGAACTTCAAAATAAATATATCTATAAAGGGACATTTGTGTATGTGTGAGTTCTTTTTTCCTCTTTTTTTGCTATATATATACTTTTTAAACAAAACAAAAGCACATTGCTCTTTTTTATCAACATTAAGAATGCAAAAGCCAAAGAAATGCAGAGAGTACAAGCCCAAGTTTGGAAGGTTGCTTAATTGGGTTAAAAGTCATTATTTGATAAAACGCTAGTGGCCGAGAAAAAAAGTGTACCACAAACAAACAAACAAACAAAAAAGGGTTTTAGTCACAGCGTCCTGAACACTTCAGCATCGGGTTGTGAAAAGGAAGATCGTTCGTTTCTGCGTTTCTGCAAAGGTCAGGTTACACTGCAGCAATGCAAACACACACGGACCGTGGTTGAGGGCCACGGCTTGGCTTCTCTGTGGCCGAGAGAGAGGACAGCGAGAGCAGAACATAACACACATAAACGTCAGGGAAAGTGTGTTAAGCAGGGTAGTGGAGTGGGAGGGAGTTGGGTTGGGGGTGGGGGGGTGTAAAAGCTAAATATCTTGAATAAGATGGAATGAAATGTTACTTGAGAGGGCTCCCTAGCCTGCCCCCCACCCTTCGCCTCCAAATCAAGTTCATGCACAGCAGCTGTATATGTCAATCAAGCCTGGGAGATGTTTCACCATTTCAGGAGGACGAAAAAAAAAAAAAAAGCTGTGGCCACAACACATGGAGAAAAACCGGGATGGGTATCAGACTGAAATTGGTGCTCTTTCAGTGGATTTGATTCAATCTACAGTTTCAGGGGCACAGAGGAACCAGGAATTAGCCTTGCTCTTTCGTGCTAATGAGGCATGGCTAACATAAACAGAGGTATTTTTTCTTTTATTGCCTGGCACACTTTGCTAAATCAAGTGCTTGTAATAGAAAGACCTAAATCCCCAGCCTTCTACTCCACAACCACATTTCATTTGAAACCGTATCCCCCACCCTGTTTACCCACCCCTATGCCCACCCCACGCCCAGCACTCCCAAAAAATATAATATTCATCTATATATGTTTTCGTTTGTACCATGCAATTCTTTAGGACATCTGAAACGCATCTTAAGACGGCTAGTTTCTCCACACTATTTACAAGAGCGTGTAACCTGCATAGTTTCTAGATCTAGGATATCGATGATGATGATGATACATTTGCAACTCTTTCCTACACAAGTATATGCGAGCCTCCTCCTTCTCCTCTGTCCTCACTACTTTGGCACCTATCCGAGAGTTAAGACTGCAAAGACATAACCCCTAGCCTTACACATCGAAGACTAAGAACAGTAGTGTGTGTTTTTTTCTGGGTTTTTGTCCCCTCCCCCCCTCCACCCCCCCCCCTCAATTTGTGCAACCAAGATGAATACAAACGACTGAGTATATGCGGTGGTACAAACACTCAATTACATGGGAGCTTGGTGTAGGAAGAGGTGGGGCTGTGCCCCACGCCTCCTAGATCATCGTACCTTCCAAGAAGTAAGCCCCAACAAAGGTTCTAGGGTGCACTCCTTTGGCAAAGAAATATCTAGGCATATCACAACAATACATACGGTGAAGGCAGGTCAAAGTAAAGTAGGGTCAGGAGAGTATGCCTGGTGGTGCTGGCAGGGGGGCTTGGGGGTTCTGTCGCTTGGCAAACTAAAGGGATTTCACCACCAAATTGTACATGCCGTTGTGTGTAATGCTGTGCTTTTGTCTGATATAGGTGGACTCCATATTTTGGACACAGTAGCAAGACAGCCTTGCGGATGACCCTTCTTTTCCTCCTGTAGCTTATGGATGCTTTCTGTGGCACTACGCGATAGCTTCTTTGCCAGTCCAGGTTGAACTCTACATGCTGTACATAAGTTATGTGAAAACTATGCTCCCTGAGGTGAAGTTTCTCTCTCTCTCTACAATAACTCAAAACTGCTAACATTTGGAAGAAACATTGTGGAAGTTCATGAACGGCGTGACATGCATTTGAACAGATTTCTGAAAGTGACTCATCTGCCATCCGAACCTCACAAACATCTTACTCTACAGCCTTGCACGGTGGCCTCTTTCGCTTGACGCATGCATGCAAGGGGCGACAAAGGAAACCTCCTCTGACCAAAGAACACTGCCTCCCGTTCTTACCTCAGAAAAGTAGGGGCGAAAAGGAAAAACAAAAAAGCTCTATAACAAGCTTATAAATGGGCATGGAGGTAAAAGTCTAGTTATTTTGATTGTAACATGTGTTATCAGCCTGGAATGCACCGCAACCTTTTCCCAGTGCCAGATCCGGTGAGGGACTGCCAAAGTATAGAATGCTCTTCTCACGGGGTGATATTTACTTTGACTGTTCCAAGCCACCCAAAGGGAAAAATAAACAGAAAGAAAAAAGAGATTGGACTCTTTCAAACAGACATTTTGCTTGAATGCAGCATTCTGTGTTGGCGAGTGTCTTTACTAGAGGCTGAAATGGCAGAACACTTTTGATCCCATGGGCCGCAGAGCAGAACCCCAAGCAGGAACACGGAAACGGTCTTCTTCTCTTCGTAGCGTTTGAAGATGGCCAGGTAACGTAAAAAGTAAAGACTTGTGCTAGTTGTTCTAGCTGACTTATGCCATGAGGATCAAGCGTGAACCCTTTTAAGTACCGTGATTTCGGGGGAAGTACGCAAGTGTTGGAGAAGGTCCTGCCGGCGTCTGCTCGTGACTGAGTCCTCCTTTGTACATTTCATGCCGGACATGGCATCACGAGGCCTGCTTCTCCAGAGGACAGGCCTTGGCCTCTGCCACTTTGCAGGCCTGGGCACTTTTGCAGCGGCAGCCTGGACGACTGAGGCTGTCGTAGCACTTCTGCGAGAGCTTGGCACAGCCCATGGCGGGCAAATAGCACACCAGGCAGGGCAGCACCAGCGAAACGGCGGTCATGAAGGACCAGCGGGCGCAGCAGTTTGAATGTGAGCAGGAGCACGGCTTGTCGGCGCATGAGCCCTCCTCATCCTCGTCCTCGGTGCAGTGGTAGAAGACGCCCTTGACTAGGCACATGCAGGTGGCCGAGTCCACCAGGTTCTGAGCCGAACACAGGCACTCCTGGTTGCACACCCAGCATGAGGGCAGGGTCCGGGGCAGTGTGCACTCCGTGCACCTGCACTTTCCGCACTTCTCGCACAGGGGCATATGGTTTTTCTCAGCTGACAGGGCCACCCCTGTCTTGGAGTCCTGGGGCTTGGAGCCCAGCAGCTTTGGTTGCTCCGTTCCCAGGTTCCGGGCATGGCCTCCTCCTCCGGAATAAGGGTCCACCACAGGAGTGGGCGCCGCGTGCTCCAGCAAACGCTGGTCGGAAGAGGTACTGCTACTGCTGCTGATAGAGCTGGGCCGGCCACTGAAGGAGATCCAGGGGTGCGTGGTGGCGTCTGGAGCCTCACAGCGGGACAGGTGAGGGTGGTGCTGGGCTCCCAATAGGACTTCCTGCCCCCTGGTGGCTACCTTGTGGCTTGGGGGCTGCTGCGAAACCACTGCAGGGCTGTCAATGTAGTCGTTCTCCACATGAAGGGACTTCATCTGGTCGATGGGGTAGACCGTCAGAGGGTGCTGGAGTCGGCCATAAGGCACCCGGCTGTCCAGCAATGGCTGCACCATAATGGAGGAGGAGACTCCAGGAATGTGGTGAGGAACCCTTGACTCCATCTGTAGGCTGCGTCCCACATGCACCAAACTGAGATCAGGCCAGCATCTAGCAGTCCTGAAAAAGACAAGAGGGCTACTTAAGGAAGGCAGTCGAAGGACACACTTTACGGACATCCCTGTTTAGTTCGTAGCAGCAGAACACGAGTCACTAGGTCCTTCAGAGATACACAACAATATTGGAAAAGTTTCTTTAGGGATTTGACAAAACAGTTCACACACGCTTTAGGCATGGAATACTTTGGCTGGGGTATGTCAGCATTTGTAACCTCATGAAAATTATATATATATATATATATATATATATATATATATATATACACATTTCTATGAGGTTCCAAATGCTTCTCCACTTCTCCAGTCATACAATTCCTGGACCCACAGTTCCCTAATTGGTGCACCCCTAATGTCCATTTACATGAAATCAAATGGAACCACCAATCTGTGGCTGCAGATAGAGCAGCCAAACTCCAGCACACAGCCACCGATTCCTCAGTATACGGGTGACATGTGGCACCTCATTAGACGGCATACAGACAGATAGAAAAACCGGAACGCTGACCAAAGCGGATCTGTTTAAGACATTAACCACAAGTAATAACCAATGGATGTGGGGTTACGCAGCTAGCCCATCCGCCCACGACGCTGCTAGACAAGAGGGCTGAAAACCTTCAAAGCTCCATTTTATGGGTTAAATGCACCACCACGAGCGCTGACCATACAAATCATGGACAGTCATAAAGCCTATCGAACCTGTTGCAGCGTTTTAGGTGCCTTATGAGGACGAGCCATTATGCTGACCCCTTTAAATGTACTGCCAGCCTCTTGCTCAAAATTTCCCGTTCCACCTTAAATGGTGCAGCAGTTACATCCTGGCCTCTGAGGTGACCATTTAAAGTGAAATAGCAACATTCTTAATTTTAAGGAAGATTCGAGCAAGAAGCCAGGCTGGAACTGCTGCGCAATTTAAGGTGGAATGGCAAAATTTAATGTGGAACGAGTAAACTCGAACAAGACGCTGGGCGAGCAACCCCAGCTAACCGCTGCACCATTTAAGGTAGAATGGAAAATTTCTGAATTTTAAGGTAGATTCGAACAAGCAGCGGAAACGTAACCACTGCACCATTTAAGGTGGAGCGGCCAATTTTAAGGTTGTACACGAACATTCGGCCAATACACTAGACGAACGCGCAGCCTAATCCCAGCTAACCGCTGCACCATTTTAAGGTGGAACGGCGAGATTTAAGGTGGAACGAGAAAATTTGAGCAAGCAGCCTAATCCCGGGACACAAAACGTCGCCTTCGCATTTTCTTTCGCGCCAGCCACGAAAAAAGTGGCTTTAAAGGCGACGGTGACAAGCCAAACCTTGTAATGACGAAGGCGAGAGCTGCAGTGGAGCGTCACGGCGCGCTGCCTCCGCCAGACGTTCCTCGTTTTTCAATGCGCTTCTAAAAATCCACAAACCAGGAGAGACAACGGTTCACCTCGCCGTTCTCCACCTCACGTCTAGTTTACCGTAGTTAAACACTGACGCACGACTCAAATCCAGAAGCTCCGGGTTCACAAAAGACAGCCAACGTTAGAGCGATCGGAGACCAAAGTTACAGGAGATACACTTACGCGCTTCTCCGTGTAAAGCATTGTCCTCTCTCCCTCTCTGAGCTGGTATAGTCCGATATCACCGTTGGGTTATATAGATCCGTGTGGAAGCAGTAGCAGCAGCAGCACCGAGCGCTGAACACGGTCTCTCTCTCTCACTGTGTGTGTGAGGGGGTCTCTCTCTCTCTCTCTCTGACACGGCGCTGCGACTACATGAGGGAAATGGCTTTTTATGAATGGGAGGGTTAAGAGACGTACTGCGCAGATGCTTTGGCAGGACGTCTCTCTCTCTCTCCCTCCCTCTCTCTCTTTCCCTCCCTCTCTTTCTCCCTGAGTCTCTTTTTTTGTGAATGGGAGGGCATTACGACTCGGGACGCAAATGCGGGGGTTACACTTTTATGAATGGGAGAGCTCCGAATTTCATTGCGCATGCGCCGATGAGCGGATTTCATGAATGGGAGAATGAAAGGAAAGGGGAAGGAAGGGCGGGCGGGGCTGGGGGTGGGGTAAGTGAGTGTGTGTGATGGGGTGGAGGGGGAAAAGGGGGGCTGCTTTTCGACACAAGGGCAATGTCAGAGAGGATTACATGAATAAGGCGGGCTATGTGCCTCATGCCACTGCTTACTTTAATTTACTTGGGGGAGGGGGGGCGCGCTCTTACTGTTGTCCTGGGGGGAGCGGACCACCGACCAGTATAATAGTAATAATATTAATAATAATAATAATGATGATGATTATAAAGAAGCGGTGATGTAACAGGACAGTGATGATTCTGGCTTATTGGAGGTAATAGTGAGGTAGAAGGAGAAGCAGCAGCAACAGCACACTATAGTGAACGGTGGTGCTATATTACGAGCATACAGTTGTCCATGACTCATTGAGTGGGGGGAGGTGCGGGGGTGGGTGTATGCGTGGGGTGGGGGTGGGGGGCTTTGCACGAAATCGCAATGCAGAGCAGTGATGGTGGATATCACCTCGTTTGAACCAATATGAAGCTGACCCTGTTGAGTTTCAGCATCAGGACCAGCACGTAGCACCTTTAATCTGGCTTATTAATAACAAAAATATTAATAATAACAAAAGCAGTTTTTATGTTGTATCATTCTCCGTTCCGTTCTGTCTGAGAAGGTGTGTGTGTGTGTGTGATGGGGGCTGACCAGCCGTGGCTAATGAAAGAGGAGAGGTTAACGGCTCCCGGAGCAGCGCGGGCAAAGGGCGCACAGGGTCCCCAAAAGAAATGTCGTTGACTTGTAATGCTGCAAAGACGAGAGAGAAAACATCCCTCCTGTGTCTTCGCCTTAACACCCCCCCACTCCAAGCCCCCTATGCCAAACCAAAACCCCCTCCCACCCCACCCCAGCCTACGGCTTGACTAATGCTGTCAGAGGTTAATGGACGGCCTCTACATTAGCACACATTTCCATGACAACATCTCCTTCGATCGCAGACTGGATCTCCTCCTGAATGATCCGCTACTGCTGCTGCTGGCGAGTGCTAAACTTAGCCGCAGATGGTCGTCCGGCGGATGTGGATCCATAATCCCCAAAGGTTCCGATCGGTCCGAGGCGGAAGTGTGAAGAAGGATGGGGATGAAGGCGAAGGTGAAAATGGCCACCCCCCCTCGCTGACCCTTTCAAAGCAGCGTCTTCTATTCAGTGCTAATGACCACACACTGGAAATACGATTACCGCGCAGGAAATGAAGCTACAATACACAGCAGGTCACGCTTTGCTATGGAAATGACCTCTCACTGATATTAACTAGCCAGACTGGCCAATCAGATTGCCATAAACTCGTCAGTCAACAAGGTCGTTTAGCATTCTCACAAACCAGGGGCCACGATCCGCACCACTAACACCTCTCGTCTCGAGAGACGAGGGGCTCTTCCAACCGTAAACTCAGAACCAACTATGATTTGTCTGCTATCTGAAATTCTAACGTGAACATTTTATTACTCAAAGTAGAGGACACAAGAGAGTCAATGTGCAAAATTCTCAGGGACCACCAGAAAGACACAAAATTAGATTCCCTGAAAATCAGCATATTATGAAGTTATGCTGTCGTAGTTCAGCTGCTTTATCTATAGTTTGTGAGTTGCTGATTAGAGCTGCAGCACTGGTCTGCCTTAGGGTGGCGCTGTAGCTGATTGGTCCTCTAAAGCTTAGCAGATGTAACTGTGTTTGGAATAAACGTACCTCCGATAAATGTATGCCGCAGCACATTTAAAAATTTTCATTTTTTTTTAACCAGTTGTCCCAGGAGTTTGGTGGGAAAGACACTAATTTATTAAGGTGACAGGATGTCAGCGTGGATGGGAGTGTGATTCTAAAGTCTGTTGTGGCCCCAGTCAAAAATGAACAGGGGGGCTCTTCCAACCAACACTCATGACCAACTATGTTATGTATAATCTGACAAAAACGTGAACATTTTATTATAAAAGTTTACACCGTTCGAAATAAAAATATTAATATAATAAACAAACAAAATTAACCTGTAAAAAATCAAATATACCTCAGGGGGCCCCACACTGGCCTGGGGTTGGCTGCCTTGCCTCGTGGCAAGGGCTGCCTCTTGAGTGTAAAAGACCTACCAAACTAGCAAAGAGTTTCAAGAAGTAGAAACAGAACCTTTTGTTGCAATTGGAGCTCTGTCAGAGCTGCTACAGTGGTCCCCATAACACCCCTTCAATACCAGTGTTAACAAGAGCTACCCCTAATTCGAACATTTTAAAGTCAACAGCCTTCTTAATGTTTTAGTTCTGTGTATATGTTTTTAAATCATAAGTTTTCCTACTCGCCAGGCCATTTCCCAACACACAATCCTACTAGACTGTTTCAAACATTGCAAAAAATAAGATAAATGATTTTTTTTTGTTAATGTAGTCTAAAATTCTTATTTGGAGATTGTGGTAAGCTGCGTTTATGTTTATTTAGCTTATTTTCTGCATTTTTACTTGCATTAAATGATGTTAGTAAGCAAAAAAAAATCCAATTTATTTATTTAGCTTATTTTAAGAAACATGTTTGTCAATATAATAAGAAAATTTTGTTTACTTAAATCAGTTCAAATGAGTGAAATGTCTAAAAATAAGTGAAGTAATTCCTAAAATTTTTTTTTGCAGTGCATGTACGTCTCCACCATGAATAGATGTTAAAAAGTAGATTTTAAGTCAAAATCTGATCTCATAATTAATAATAATAATAATAATAATAATAATAATAATAATAAAACTCTATTCTTGTATAGCACTTTTTTACAAACCCAAAGTCGCTTACAATTGATTGTGGGCATCAAACCGGAAAGAAACAAAGAAACATTGATAACAACAAGGACATAGAGGTAAACAATAGACAATATGAGCATGATGGTTTAGGAGAGCGGTTTTAGTCTTGGTGCAGTGTGAAGCGAGTGTGAAGAGATGTGTTTTAAGATTAGATTAAATACAGAGAGTGAACTGTATAACAATGTCTTAGGCAGCACATTTCACTGAGTAACATGATGTTCTATCTAGCTGGTATATCCTAAAGATGCATTTTGAGATTGTTTTAAGCTATTTTAAGTTTTTATGCTTTTACCTTTAACCATTTCAGACTTCTGCTTCCCATCACCACACCTGTGAAAAGTTCTACTGTTTCAGGTCAGAATAATTGGAAAAATTTGGAAAAGTGTATGGAATTCCTGTTTGTAAACAAATGTCGATCATTGCTTGCAAACTTGCAACACAATCCTTCCTGAGAGTTTTGTCCTTTACTTCAGTCTATTAAGTCATGCTCGTTTCTGTGAGGCCAAAGCCTGGAGTGGTGACCTGATTGAAAAAGCAGCTGACTCTCCCCCTGCCTGGGTGGGGAGGGGGTCCCTGAGCTCCAAGCCAAGCCCACAGGAAGAAGCTTGTGTGAGGAGGGATGTATGCGGAGAATGCGGGCCTTTGGTGATCTGGGTCTGTGTGGGAAGAAAGGGAAGCCCCCCCAAAAGCTTCCCCACTATCGCCGAAGGGAAAGCTGAGCTTCTGCTGAGATGCTGACCCCTGACCCGTCTTCAGAGAACTGACAGGAGTGGCCCTGAACTCTCACCCGTGGGACAAACTAGCGATGAAGCGTGACCTGTTGCTGGGGCGTGGACGCGCCATTCATGCGGCCAGCATTCTGGGCATTCCACGCGCCGCTCCCTTTACATAGCAGCTCCCCTCCCTTGAGACCCAGCTCCGGTACTCCGCGATCCGAAGCACAAAGGGCCCGGCGGTCACAGGGGACCCATTCCTCACCTCGAAAGACAGGCCTCACAACCTTCGTTTTCTCAAACCTTGCATAATACAAGCAGTGAGAAGTGGCTGGCCAGGGATCTGAAAGGGAGATAAAGCACCGGCCACACAAATTTGAACTGCTCTCTTCCCTCGTAAAGACAGACCAACACAGTTAATGATGTATGGCCGTGTGGCTAGGGCCTATTCGTCTACAGTGCTTCTATATAAAACGTGTCCATTTGAACATATACATGTTTGTTGATGTTGGTGTAGCCAAATCCTGGACCTCTTTCACTGTGATCCTGACCAGTTGGGGTCTGATTGACTCTGCATGTAAAACATATAATAATGAAATGAGTAGATACCACCTTAATACGCTGGATGAAATTGTAACACTTCACTGTAATGTTCTGTTAATAAGGCTGCACAAGACGTACATAAGCTTGTCATGACAGCTAAAGTATATAAATGACACTATATAAATGTTTATAACTGCTAATTCCAGTAGGCAATTGCCAGTTTTGATCACAGTTAGCTAAGCCTTTACCACAGATGATGCTTGTTGGAATAAATATTCATAAACATTTATGTAGGGTTTATGCCAGCTGTCATGGCAGGCTTATGTATCAGCCATAAGAACAGTATTTGAAATGATGTACTTGAAATGCACCTCCCATGTTAACTACCTGGAAATCAAGGCTACTTTATATGGTTTCACATCTGGGCCTTGAACATACATACAAATATTATGAAATGTAGCAAATACATAAAAAACTGTCCTCGAAACTGAGCAGAATTTTGCCATATCTAAGTCCAACTGAGGCTACTCCAACTTTTGGATACATCTGTACATCAGTCATTTCTACAGTTTAAGCAAGAATCTAATATATACTGCAATGTCACAGCAGTATCTTATATTTAATGGATTCTTAGATATTGGATATTCTTGGATATTAGAAAAGATAATTATAAGATTATTTGTCTTATTTCCAATAAAATCCAATAATGATTTTAGTGAGACAAATTTTCTCACTACTTAAAATAGTGAAAAACTGCCAAAAGTGAGATAAAATAATTTAAAACAAGTAAAACAATGGACTGGAAATACATTAAATAATCTTCAAATTTGCTTACAACAGTCTCAAGATAGGAATTTTAAGATATATTAATTTCATATGAGATTATTTCACTTTCCAAGACTTTATTTCCCATATTTAACAAAACAAATAACCGGCTGGCTCACAAAGAGTTGATTATGCTTCACCCATAGGGTTTGTCAGCTTTCAGTTTTCCTTGTAGTCAGCATACCAGAGATGATACTTCATTACACATGTGATTTGGTGTTAAAAGCAGTGAATAGAAACAAAGAGATAGTTTATATATCTAGTTTATATATCTTATATTTTTTATTTTTATATTGTTGTAGGTTTATTACAGGATGATTTGACTTATTTCCAGACTTCCATACTTGTTTTTTAGCAAGCCAATCTTCGCCGTATCTTGGAATATCATTTTGGCCATTTTAATTTGCTTGAAACAGGCCAAAGTAGCTTCCAGTATGATGAGAACAGTTGGCTTGCTAAAATCATTTTTAAAACCAAGTAGGAAAATGTCCAGAAAAAGGTTATATTAAAATCTTAACACTTGCCTAAAATAATATCATTGTTTTAGGCAAGTGTTAAAATTATAATACATAATTATAATACATAATCTTAACACTTAACACATAAAAGCGGTGAATAGAATCACACAGAAATCATCTTAGTAAGCCGGATTTTTCTCACCACATTGGCAGATAAGTTTGTTGAATTTAAGAAATGTGTTAAAACGAGTAAAAGTGTCTAGAAATAAGTTCAATAATCCTAAAATAAGACTTGTTATAGGATATATCAATGCCAAGACCTCATGCTTTGCAGTATTGTATTGATAGACTCTTGAATTCTGTAGAGGCATTAAGATAACTTGCCTGATGCCTGATACCATTTCTAAAATAAAATCTCTTGATGAATGACGGAAACCGCCCATAGCTATCGCTCATTCCTGACATATACGTAATTCTTGAGCAATCATGAGACCACGTTAATGGAAACTGTGAGGCAGCTTCTTCTCCATTCTGTGTCACAAGCCTTTTCTCGGCCTCTGCCCTGGCCGTTCATTGTGGTTATGCACGTGCTACTTTTACGCAACGTCCCCAGGCATTTCCGAGCTTTTCAGGGAAACCTTGTGAGGAGGATTCTATTTTTTTTCTCACATCTATCCATTTAGTCGTTTTCTTTGTTCTCCCGTTTCGCAAGCATGCACTTTGAGCAGCCCACTATGGGCCTGGCCGTAATGCCTGGTGGTCCGAGTGGGTGTAAGAGAAGGAGGTCAGTTTCCATGCTTCCCTCAGAGACATGGGAGATGCCTGACCTTCATTAGCGGTGCATCGTGGAGGCAGAGTCGCTGGCAAGCAGGGGCTATATTTGAGCCCTGAATCAGCACGGTCGGCCCGAGCCGAGGGCAGCGGATCAGCAATATCCATCCCGAGGAGGCCTCTGTTGACAGGCTAAGGGCTAAAATAAGCTCCGGTTGGGAGGAGGTGCGCGTCCCCACCAGCGGCCCGCTTCCTGTGAGACAGCAATTTTCTGAATGATGAAGGGGAGCTTGCGTACATCTCCGGACATGACTCGGGTTATTTATTTGCCTGCCGTTAATGATTAATGAGCACAGGCTCTGTGAGTGGCAGTCAATGAAGGGAGATTAAGAAAGGAAGCAGAAGGAAGCAGAAGTGTAAAGAGGATAGTCAATAGATCCGCCAATGATGCTCCTCCATATCCACCGCATTGTGTCCTCTGTGTGGCTGGCTAATTTTAAATGAGCTTATTGATAAGGATTTCCTGATGCGGTGAGAGGACAGGCTGCCTATCCTGCAGCTTCCGTTTTGTTAATTGGCCATATTGCCTGCGTATCAATCAGATTAGCACTGGGGGATCTAGGTGGAGAGTGCGGTGTAGAGCAAGTTTACCCAGGAGGAAGTGCAGGGCTTTGATCTGGGCTAATGAGCTGCCAATACTGCCCTCAAGGGCCACTTCCTGAGGCCAGCTGGAGGCCTGTGAGTTAGGCCACCTGAAACAACATGTAGCCTCCCTTTTCCAAAAGTGCCCTCTCCCCTTCCCCACACCCTTCCCCCATTCTCCCTTAATGGTAAATCCTCCCCTCCTCCTCCTTGATGATAATTGGAGATAGAGGTGGGCCGAAGTCACCCAGTGTTCTTTTGTCCTCAGAGCATTTATTCACTCCTGGCTCTATCCAGGTCTGATGCTGTGAGAGTGGCTTACTTGATGGATGTCCCTCCCTCCTACCACCACAACCCCACCGCCCCATGTCAGAGCACTGGGTTTAAATAGAATTCTTTTCAATTGCATCCATTCTGCCCTTAGTTGAATTATTTTGAGCTTGTGTGAAGCAGTGAGCTGTGCTTTTGCCATTTTCCCCAATTTTCTCCCCACATTAGTTAAGTCAAATTCTACCCATAGGTTACCCAGCTTCGAAGCTGGTTGGTTCTTTCTTACTTTCTTTCTTCCAAAGGAATAGTTTCACCAATATTTGCACCCAGATGGAATTAGCCAACAGGAATCAAACGTGGTGGGTAAGTTTGCCAAGTTTCATGCTCGGCCATGCATGTGTAAGCAAGGATGGGCATTATCGCTCTTCCTGACTGACCCAACAGGCATGATTGTGTTCCAGTGATGTGGTGCAGTGATAACCTCCTTAATTCATCCTGTTAGTGCCAGCACCACTGGCAGACAGCTGCACCATGCAGCACTACATGCACGCAGACCATTATGGTGACTGCCCTTAATGCCACATCAACATTGCCAAAGACTTCAATGGTGTCGTACCAGACTGTCATTGAGTGACTCCAAATGGCAGCCGGTCATTTTCAGTGATAAGTCCCCTTAGTTTCTTGGTGGAGATGACCAACAAATCTGTGTGTGGAGGCACCGGGGTCAGCACCAAGATGAATGGTTTGTCGTCATTCGTAACACTTCCAGAAAGTCTGCTGTCATTTCACCTCCACCCCTACCACAAAATCTTCAGGAATTGCATGAGAATGTTCGAGTTGCATGGGATGGATTACTGCAGGACACCATTAGGAGCCTCAACTCCAAGTCAGCGTGTTTGGCATGTTGCGTTAGCAAACATGGTGGCTTGGCGCCGTACTGAGAGACACTACTTCTGTATGTGTGTCTTAATAAATATTGCCCCTAGGGCAAATTCCAAATATCCTCATTTATTGTTCCTAACCTCCCCAATAGCACTGCCATTTAAGTCTAAATCTAACCACTTGATTGGTCTCTCACATGGCACTACCAGGGCTAGAAAGGAACAAGCTAGATGGCCAGAATCAGTCATAGCATCTTTTGTCCAAACTGCCAGGAAAGGGTACATGCTAGTTGCCAATTACATTATGTTTGCTAACAGACACCCACATTGACTAGCATCTTTTTGAGTGGAGGGGCTCCACTGGACTTCCTGCCACAAATTGCTGGGGATTGAGCTTGCAGTCTCCTGGTGATAGGAGCAACAGATGGGTGCTAGATTTGGTGTGAGTTCATTTCATGAAAGCTGGAGCACACCTGGTTTTTGTCATGAATCAGTTGGTTTCAGTCTTAAGTCAGATCATGTGTGATCCTGCTTTGCTGCGATGAAAACCTGCAGCTACACCGGCCCTTTGCGGCTGATTACTTCTTACCAAACCTCTGTACATCAAGTCCTTTACAGGGTCCAGGGTGTAAAATGGCTATCTGAGGATAGTTTTAAGATACTGTAATATGGCTTATCCTCAATTCTGGAATGAAATCAAACGCTCTGTTCATCTACATGCTGAAATAAAGCTAGTACACTTGGAGTTTGGACAATCTCAGCATTTCTAATTCAACTTTGCCAAATCTAATTCCGACTCTCCCCAAGCCCATTCCCGGTTGGATATCCTTCGGCTCCTTTTGTGACCGTGGGAGAGAGTTGAAACGGAAAAGCTCAGCCAGTCCTCAGAAGCTCTGTTTCACCTTCGATTCTCTGTGCCCACTCCCAAGCTCAGGTACCCACAGTCCTGGGAAAGCAGCAGCTGACCCCCCCACCGCTGGACACAGAGCCATGCCGAGGTTGATGGCGAGCACACAGCAGCCCCTTTGATGGGCCCAGGGACAGTGCGACATGGAACACTTCCTGGGCTGAATGGCGCCCCGACACTCGACACCTGGGACAGCGGCGCTCTGCTGTTGGCCCTGCGCCAAGCCCGGCCAAGCACCTTTGTGTTGCCCGGGCGCAGAAACCTATCCGGAAAGATCTCTCAGTGCCGGTTCCCATGCGTTGCTCCACTCTACTCCACGTCCCCTTTGTGCCCAACTGGCCTGGGACTCTCCTCACTTCCTTTTCGTTTCAGTCTGTCCTATAATTGCTCTCTCTCTCTCTCTCTCTCTCTCTCTCTCTCTCTTTTTCTGTAAGAAAGGGAAAAAGCAAGCATAAACTTGAAAAGGAGGGGGGCCAATTCAGCTTTGCTGTAGCCTTGGGGCTGTGTGTGGGGGCCTAGGCCTTGAAAGTGGTCTCTTGTACATGTAAAAACATTCTCCAGGATTAATTTGAAGGCATTGTTCGCTTTATTAAACCAGAGGTATCTGGTGTCCTGCTTTCTTTACTGTTGCTCTGCATGTCCTTGTGCACAATGAGGCACAAAGCTTCACATTCCCAGCACAAAAGGTCTGCAAATAGGGCTTTTTCATTGTTGTCGTGAGCAGCCATGTTAGGAAGTCAGTAAAAATGAAGGAAGCATCGTCTGTCTGTGCAGAGTTTCCAGGACAGATGAGTATATACACTAGCTTTATTGAAAGTGATATGATAACCGTAGCAAGTCATGCCCATTAATAGAAACCAGGGGAGAGAAGCAAAGGAAGGCCTGACCACAACAAGGCATGCAATGACTAGCATGTGTGCAGAGCCTGCTACAGGTTTGGTGATGTCCTGGACTGCTCGGTCCCAACCCACCGGCTTCGTCTGGCTCATCAGACGCGCAAGGCCGTCTCACCAGGAAGGTTCAGAGCATTGTACAAAGTGACAAACCCATCAAAGCACCCAGGCTCGAATAAAAGGCCTTTTTATGACTTTCCTTCAAAGAGCGACTGGGAGTTCAAAGCACACACAGAGAGCGCGAGTCGATGGAAAGTTCAGTATCATACAGAGAGAGAGGCAGAGAGAGGGAAAGAGACATGGATGGGGGGGAGGAAGGCCTCAAAGGGGATTCGATATCGCTCATGAAAAGCCTTCCCCAACCTGCCTCTGTGGTCTCATAGGCAGTAAATCTTCAACATGAGGTTATCATTTGCCCATACGCACCACCTTGCTGCTGTACTAAATATACACATTTCAGACACATCCGAAGTCTATCCTTGGTTGCATATGGCATCTTCTTTGAAGGCAGTGTCAGTTGGTGGTTATACAGCTCAGCCTGCCAGGCACCGATAAGAATTTACCTCGTAGTCCTGGTAAAAACGATTTGTCTCCTGACATTCGTGGTGAACCACTCTTGTCATGAGCTGCGATATCTCTTTAATTAAACACATCCTGTCTTCACAGCAGTATAGGAGCAATTTGTCAAATGGGTTGTCATGCAAATACTACGGAGAACACCCTCAAGGCTGGTCATGTGGTGATATCAATGCACACTCAGTGGTCTGCTGAAGAAACTCTTCTAGGTCTTCTTATCATCAGTAGTTGTGATTTCTGGATATAAACCTACATCTGGAGTAACAGCACAAACACTCACAGGCAGTCTATATGCTCCATCATCTTGTTACTACTGTTTGATGACATATCCCTTGATGTTCCATGGTTCCAGTTAAAACAGGTGCTATCTGGTCCCCAATAGAACCAAGTTTCTACAAAGCCTCAACAGAACCAGTTTAAGAACCTGGGCTCTTTTGGTAGAAATGGGCCATTTGTGTACCTGACCTACTGTTACAAAGCTGTTTCTTTTCACTGCAGGTTTGCTTGTTGTATATATTTTCTGGAGACCAGAACAATGCGCACTTCATTATTTTACTCCCACAGTTTATGACTTGCAATTATTTTAAATCTACAGTTAAGCACATTCTGGCATCGTGCTCAGTGTTAAACACTGATACCATGTGAACAACTGATGCAGACATACAGACATGCTTGGAAATGACCCATACATAGGCGCCAGCTCTGGGTATCAGTTCATGAGTTCAGAACTGGAGCAGCTCCAACGTTAAATGTGGCAGTGCCTAAAAACAAGCCTGTAAAATAAAAAAGTATGTTATGATTGCACGGTGTGCAGTGTAATTGTGAGGTGGGGTACAACGATTCTCTCATTAGTTGGTGTCTGAATTAAAGGCATAAACAATGAGGTCAAGTAGCTGCTCACAGTTTATACAGTAACAGTGGACTGTTCTGGTAGATTAATGGGTCTGAGGACCTTTAATATACACTGTAAACTGAACAACAACTGACTGTTCACAAAATGTTTTTGCTGGTGCTGTTGGTTTGGGGTTTTTTGGAACTCATCAGCTGTTGTTGTATACTGAGAGAAATTCTACTCTATGCATGTACATTCTCTTTTTGGGCTACTGAAGGGACATACTGGGCTATTTTATTGATGCAAGGTTACCCTTTACCCTATACAAGTATACACACATGACCATAAGTCCATAAGTCCATACAAGACAGTAAACAGTGCAAACAAACAGCATACTATAACACAGTTCATGCTCAAGTCAAGATGCCTTGAGGCCTGACAGTAGATACCACACAGTACAATTAATACGCAGCACAAGACGGTTTCAGGATTCTTTAAAACAACACACCGTTTATCCTGGCACTGACCACACTCTCTCTTCATACATTGATAACCGGATAACTCCCAGAGGGCATTACTTCTTGTTAAATGTCCGCTATCGTAGCTGTTGGGTCACTCCGTGCATGGGGGGGCAATTTGTTGGTTCTCCCTCAATGTGGTTCATATAGGTAGCTGAGATCCTTGGAGATTGTCGCCTGTCTTCTATCCACTGCCACCTACAGCATGCTATGGTACTATCCACACAACCATACGATGCGAGCCCTCTTAAGCGGCCGAGCATGAAATCATTCGCACAATGTCAAACCTATCCATTAAGTTTCATTCCTGTCGGTTGATTCCTTCCTTCTTTTTGATGATGAGTGTATAATTACAGTTTTCAGTCCCCTCTTTTTTGTACAGTGTTCAGCTACATGGTACATGAGTGAGCACTAGTAGATGTGTACGTTATGTGTATGTACTTGTGTTGCACTTATAATGACCTTTTCTTCTCTATAGCTCTAGGCTGGGGTTGCCAGGTAGTGCACGTTTACTTTATATATGCCTGTGTATTAATCTCCAAGTATCAGCACTGGGCCCCTGTTCGGGCAGTGTCTGAGCTCATGGTGAGTTTTAGAGTTTTATACTAGCTGGAATGTTATCCAATGGAACACTAAGCATGGTTGTAAGTCGCTCTGGATAAGAGCGTCTGCTAAATGCCTTAAATGTAAATGTAAATGTAAATGTAAATGTCTACCTCAACGTACTCTAAATTTAAATAACAAAGTGTATTACAACATGGATGGAGCAAGCTGGGAGCAGTCCTGACATTATAGGTAAGCCACCACAGCAGAGTACCATGTGCAAGTAATAGAGCATCACAAGTAGCAACATAATAATATATTAAACCTGGAGGGGCATAAATAGTTGAGCTGTTGTAGAACAGAGACAGGAATGTAGAAGCATATGCAGTTATTCCAGTCACTTCCCACAACAGTCCTTCATGTTATCTAGGACTTTTGATTAAAACTGACATTTTGATGTCTTTAATACAATGTGGCAAGCCAAGGCACACGACAAAACCTCAAATGGAAGACCCCAATGTCCCCAAAGCTTCCATACTATTCATTCCATCTTAGGGCAGACCCCCTAACACATATTCCATGTTCTGATTTGCATTCGTCTCTTTGTCTTTTTTTCGTCCCTTGTTCCCTCACATAGAGTTTTATTAATTTTTGGGCCTACCCAAATTCCTATTAATATCTTTAACCTACATCCACCAAACTGCATGTACTGACTCAGGGCAGATCCCCTTTAATTCAGGACATACTGACCTGCACTCCTCATGTGTCATTTATTCATTCCTTGTTATCTTCAGGAAATGCACTTTTCTAGTTGTTCAGCTTCCATAGAATATGGGAGCACAAGACGCGCCAGAGTGCCTCTGTAACACCGCCAGACAGGACACAGAGCCTCACCTGGGCTTGTGAGGTTGCTAACTAGACCCTAGAGACTGGCAACATGGAGTGTGGTCCAATGAGTCATGGTACCAGTTGTTTGGGGCTGATGGTAGGGTTTGTGAGTGGCACAGACCAGATGAAGCCACGGGAACCCAGTTGTTAACAAGGTACTGTGCAGGCTGGTGGTGGTTCCATACTGGTGTGAGTTATGTTCTCATGGCATGGGTTGCATTAGAGCTTGGATAATTCATGCCTCCTTGCCATGAGCATGCTGGCCAGTGTTTATTCTCACTCACAAGATAACACCTGAACTTATACAGGTGTGGGCATTCCCAATCCATCCCCTGAGATAACACCACTTGATAATCAGTTTACACACTCAGTTTACACACTTTACATATTCCATGACTTTAAATGTCAGTGTAACTCCAAAACAAGGAATTTGGGCCATGGTCTGTATTATGTTCTGTATAAAGGTCTGTATATGAAATATAATCTATGTTATTGTATCTTTTAAAGTTTAAAATTTGCATTAAAAAGTCAGTATATTCGTTAATTATTATTTGCATATGGGAATGGTATAGGAATGGATGACAGGAGTTGGTTCATTAGCTAATGCTTCAGAAAATGGAACAGATTATGGCGACTGTTAAACTGAGTTTGATAAGCATTGCTATGCCTATACATATGATATGCCGACTACCACAGCCTCCATCAGATTCAGGGTTAAACAACAGCAGGTCAATCATAAGAAGAGCCTACATGGATTTCTCTTTAAAAAAAAGACAGTTCAGAGGACAAAAGAGCATCAGATTGAATCTTTCCATGGAGGTACATGTGTCTGCAGTGATTTTAAAACGCTCCGGGTTTGTGTTGACTGCGTGGGCTGCAGTAGCCGCAGCCTGATCCACTAACCAGCTGATGGAACGGCCGCCCTGAAGCTTGGCTCGGGTGTTGCCCCGGCTTGCTGAATCCGTATCGGGTCACCCATGCCATTATATAAATAGGAAGGTCCGATTTCCGCCCGCCGATACATAATGCAGGTATCTCCTTACCAAAAAGTTCTCCCTCCGGGGTGGCTGCGTGCCTTCTGCCGTGCCTCCTGAAAATCCCTCAACCCCCTTAATCCCCTTAGCAACAAGGGTCTGTTTTCTCTGCTTAGATTGAAGTAGGCCTCTGAGGCCTAGTGTATGCCTTGGCCTGTAGGCCAACAGCCTCCTGTTTACAATTTCCCTATTCCTGTTTTTAATGTTGCTCCGAGAGCAGCCACAAAGGGCCAGTTTTGTCCAGCGGGAACAAGGGAGCTATTAGACGGAGAGATGGAGGAAGGAAGGGAGGCGAGATTCAGAGAGGGAAGAGGAGGAGGAGGATTGGGGTGGGGTGGGACTGTGGGGGCATTTGGGTGCCCCAGGGGGGATTAGCCAGTGCAGCTGCTCCCTTTGGGGCAAGACATGAGAGGCATTTTTATATCAGGAGAAATGGCAGTGAAGAACACTTAGGGTCTATTTGAAGTGGGGGGGTTTAAAGTGTGGGGTCAGAGAGAGTGGGCTATGAATTATGCAGCTATACGTCATGCTCGGGCTGGTCACCCCTGCCAATGCAAATGAGGTGTTATCGTTTGTCCTTTTGCCTGGGAGGTTGGAAGTTCAAATTGTTTCCTGAAGATATGATGGAGCCAATCAATAAAGCCTGAGGCGGCGGACAAAGCGCATCTGTTGGAGCTAGCTTGCCCATGCTGCATCGCACACAACTGCTAGCATTCATCAGGAGATACAGAGAGGAAGTGTGTAAGAGAGAGTGTGTGTGTGTGTGTGTGTGTGTGTGTGTGTGTGTGGGGCGGGGATGGGGGAGATAAAGAGTGAGACAGATTCCGTAACAAATACTCTCATTCTCCAAAACTAAACTTCTGCTATAAGATCCTGAATTCAGTATTTCCCTAACTCTGCCATTTTTGGGCATCGTTGTGTAAGTAGAAAAGTGTATTTCCTATAGAAAATGCAGGGTGGTTGCCCTTTGATGTGCCCATGCTAACAACCATTCTTTGCTACTTAAAACAAGTGGAGAAATGATGTAAAACGTGCAGATTGTAAGCTGTCAGCTGAGTTCAGGGTTGTGTTTGTACTTTTAAAAGCTCATATTTTTTTTACAAATTCTGTAAAATACATTTCCAAAGTCAAGCTCATGTACAGTAAAATGAAAAAGCCCAAATTCTTTATATACAGAAGCCTCAGCAGCTAAATTTGAGACCACAGTTTTACAGTATTTACTTATTATAGACGGTAAAAAGTTCAAACTTAAAATGTTAAAGTTTAATCTTAAATCTTAAAGTGCAACTATTTCATGTTGCTACAAACAGATGGAATAGGTCCATTCAACCTTAAATTGTACTTTAAACAAACAATTCCTTCGATCAAAGTAATTTTTTAAGTTGAGTAAAAGTTTGTAACAGCATAAATTAATTTTTCAAGTTTGCACTTTTTACAATGCAGCTTGTATTTATTTAAGGAAATTAGCTTAAGGAAAGTTCAGTTTTAGAAATTGGTTGTACCTCTAGTCAACTGTATTTCAGACACAGTAAAAACTTTTAACTTAATAAAGTTTCAGCTTAGTCATGAAGTGAGTCTCCGGCCTGCCTTAAAAAATTCAGTTATAAAATTTCAGTTATAAAGTTTATGGGCATAAAACCCAGAGCCATGTTCTTTCAACTTACCATTTAACTTACCAATTCAGTTAGCTCAAAATTTTTAAACAGCCCAAATGCTAAGATTTTTGAAAACTTCTTTCTGTTTTACCGTGTTTTCTGTGTATTGGGGTTATAAAGATAAAACAGCTGTGTTTTTACAGTGCATGTGATTAAATGACATTTAAGAAGTAAAGCAAATAATAACCATAATACACACTTGTCTTCACCTTAATCTTACTCCTAGCTTCTTAAAGAGATCAGTCATTTTTCTCCTCAACACTATGGCTCAACAGTGACAGTGGAAACAGAGATTTGAGGCTTTTCCCCTGGTGTTATCTCCTGGGTAGGTCCCCAGGGTAGCTCAGAACTGGCCAGGCCTTGCGGTGGAAAAGCACCATGAGTTTTTCCTTTCTCCATATGGCAGCCATTTGTCTTAAGGAGCTCTGTCAGACATAAATAACATGTTATGAAAAAAAAGGGGAGCAGAAAGCCATGCTTCCACTGGGACGGCATCTCCGGAGGCCTGGTGTCCTTCACATCCAAGAGAGAAAGAGAGAGAGCGAGAGAGAGAGAGAGAGAGAGAGAGAGAGAGAGAAAGAGAGAGACAGTCTGAGACTGTATGGTGACATACAAGTCTGGAGAACTCATGTAGTCCTTAATAAAAACAGGCCCTGAAAACTAAGCCCATCTGTTTGTTTGGAGTTCATATCCCGGACTAAAGAGATCAGGAAACGACAGTTACGGAATACAAAGGCTATCAAAGTTATCTAGCGGTTGAGACGTGAAGATGACAGTGAGCTTAATTTTGGGTCTGCCAGTTCTGGCACCAGGCTCTAAATGTCTCCTTTCGCGCTCTCTCCCTCTGTTTCTGCCTCCTCTCCAGTCTAGGCCGAACCCTTCCGTGTGTGCAAAAAGGATCATGATTAACATTTGCCCAATTCGCTAAGGGACACGCATTCTAAGCCCTTCCTTCCTGCTGCAAGTGGAATTCTCATTAAGTCGTAACTACTTTTCAAGAGCAGCGAGCATTCCTCGCTCGGGATGCCGGGGCCCTTCCAGCACAACCTGGCCAAAATGAGTTCCTTAACTGCGAATTAATTGCAGAAAAAGACAAACACAAAACGAATTCCTTTCAATCTGGCACAAAGACACTTATTAAAGAGGGTGGTGGTCTCGTTGGGAGGTGTTGGGGGAGAGATTACCCATGTTACGTAGAGCACTTTAGCTCCAAATGAAATCAATACCGGGTTGCATTTTGTCAGCTTGGAGTGAAGGATTACAGCTTGAGCCCTTAAACCCCAGTCTTATTATTCAGGTATTATAAGGCCGATTATTCAGCAACTACTATGAATTATTCAGCAAATATGGTGGGCTGCTCAGCAGCTGCTGCCAACTGTTTAGTAATTGCTATACATTTTTCAGTAAACGTATACATATATAAACATATATATATAAAATCTAAAAATTGTAAAAAATATTTTTTAGAAAGCTGTAGTATCTACTGTACAACTTTGTTCATTTTTATGTTTACTTGCTACTGTCAATTATTAATTTAATTCAATTATTTATATATATATTATTTATATATATAACTTTTTTAAAGAATTACATTTTTAATAAAGCTATTATAGCTACTACTGCTAAGCTGCCGTAGCTACAAATACTACAAATGTTTAATAATGTTTATATTATTCAGTAAATTGTGTTAATTATCCTGCAACCTCAGTAAATTGTTCAGTAATTATTAAGACTTTTTTCAGCAATCAAAAGCAATTAAAACCAAGGCGAGGTTTATTTAACAGATTTGTAATTGAACACAGCAGCAAGGCGAACATAACAGAGGAAGAAGACAGAGTCAGAGTCCAGAAACAAGCAGACGCTGACAACCAGGCAAAACAATCAGAACATCAAGAGTACCAAAAGGACAAAGACAAAAGAGTAAATCAGTAACACAGAACAACGTCAAAACCAGAGTAGCGAACGAGTAATCACAGAGAGAACCGCTCCGTACACACAGAGTGGCTATACTTCACGATGGCTCAGTGGGAGAGAGGAGTACATATACAAACAGTCTAAATTAACAACAGGTGTGATCAATACTCGGGAGACTCAGATCTAGAAAACGGAATGTGATTGGGAGATGGCCGACATGTGAAAGTGACGTCATCGGGTGGTGGATTATGGGAAATGGAATCTGGGAGGTCAGGGGTGAGAAGAAAGCCAGCAGGCATTACATAAATATTAATTATTAATTACTGATTAATTACTTTCTGACTCCAGTAAGGTTAATAAATATTGTGATGATTTAGTAATAATTTGGAATTCATTTGGAAATTTTATCAATTATTCATTTACTCCTATGAATTATTCGGTGACTTAAGGTACAAAATAGATAATGTCCTGATGGGATCCCGGACCCTCTAATTAACCTCTTGGAGTCACTGAATGTCTGAACATCAAAATTTTAGCCGGTACCTGAAAATAAACTTATTGTAGTGTTATGCTACAAACATTACACTTACTGAGTTACTGTACACCAACACACTACTTACAGTACACTAACACATTACACTTACTGAGTTACTGTACACCAACACACTACTTACAGTACACTAACACATTACACTTACTGAGTTACTGTACACCAACACACTACTTACAGTACACTAACACATTACACTTACTGAGTTACTGTACACCAACACACTACTTACAGTACACTAACACATTACACTTACTGAGTTACTGTACACCAACACACTACTTACAGTACACTAACACATTACACTTACTGAGTTACTGTACACCAACACACTACTTACAGTACACTAACACATTACACTTACTGAGTTACTGTACACCAACACACTACTTACAGTACACTAACACATTCCACTTACTGAGTTACTGTACACCCAACACACTACTTACAGTACACTAACACATTACACTTACTGAGTTACTGTACACCAACACACTACTTACAGTACACTAACACATTCCACTTACTGAGTTACTGTACACCCAACACACTACTTACAGTACACTAACACATTACATTACTGAGTTACTGTACACCAACACACTACTTACAGTACACTAACACATTACACTTACTGAGTTACTGTACACCAACACACTGCTTACAGTACACTAACACATTACACTTACTGAGTTACTGTACACCAACACACTACTTACAGTACACTAACACATTACATTTACAGAGTTACTGTACACCAATGCACTGCTTACTGTACACTAACACATTCCACTTACTGAGTTACTGTACACCAACACTCTACTTACAGTACACTAACACATTACACTTACTGAGTTACTGTACACCAACACACTACTTACTGTACACTAACACATTACATTTACTGAGTTACTGTACACCAACACTCTACTTACAGTACACTAACACATTACACTTACTGAGTTACTGTACACCAACACACTACTTACTGTACACTAACACATTACATTTACTGAGTTACTCTATACCAAAACAGTACTTACAGTACACTAACACATTACACTTACTAAGTTACTGTACACAGCCCACTACTTACAGTATACTAACACATGATACTGCATACACTGTTGTATTCTCTTCCCTCTGTAACAGTGACTACAACAGCACATTGTTATACTAGCATTGTTAATGTGTAACTACACTGTTATTAAATGTAATAACATGTTAATGTTATTAACATATTAATATTTTAAAATAATATATTAAATGTAACTTAATATACAGTGTTGCAGTTGTTTTTGCAGTACCGCAGAACACTTCGGATAACTGTAGACCTGTAAGGGTTAAGGCTTTGTTGTTGTTCTAGTGAAAGGAGGCCAAGGGGCCGACTGGGGCCTCCCGGTGCCGGTTTTCCTCTCCTCCTCTGTGCCAGTGAGCCTGTGCCTGGCGTTTTCTCCTCTTACCTGGGCTGAATGGCAGTGTCTGAGCTAATTGGGATTGGGCGCTCCCCTACTTCGCCTGGCTCATTTAGTAATTTGTCTGGCTCCTTTCCTCCTTCCCTTCGGCCTGTAAAATGATCCAGCTACTTAATTTGCCCCGACCCAGCCGCCACCCCCTCTTCCCCAAAAGGTGCATACTAATCCTGTGGGGCGGCAAAGGGAAAGGCTGGAGGCACTTAAAGCTGAATCCCAAAACCTAAACATGGAAGACTGCCTGTTTGCGACGAAGGGGGCCTATACAAACGCGTGCGCGGGTTTGCACACACACACACACACGTGCACACACACACACACACACACAAACTACATACGTAAGTCACAGCAGGAAAGCTGAACTAGACAAGCTCGCTGTTGGCGGCAGTGGATAGAAGCAGGCATGCTCCGGTGACATGTGAGAGACCTACATGAACCACAAAGAGAGAACCAATGGACTGTCCAACATGCACAAGCCATTGGGTCTCCCTTCTGGGAGCATCTATTCTCTTAATGAGTGCTTTTTTTCAAAAAGTTAAAAAAATGTTTAATTAAACAGATAATTGCCTTGTAACCTTATAGAGGAAGGAAAGACATATTAACTTTGCATAACCATTATACAGTATATAGCACAGAGGTGCATGCAATCATTGCTGTTAGGTCAGCAAGGTACAGCGATAAGGCCCATTCTTGGTTATGTTGTATGTGTGACTGAGCGTGAAACCATTTGCATGTCTCACAATGTCAAACCTACCCACCAAGTTTCAGAGACACTGAACTAAATGGATGCTGTTGGTTATCTTAATGAATCTACAGACTTACACTTATGAGATGAAACGATATACATCCTGACATACCACATATGCTCCTGATGTATCACAGTATTAGATTTCTGTCTTTTTGCCACTTCTAATATACGTTTAGTTGTTTAAAAACTTTTATCTCTTTTTCTGCAGTTTAAAAGCTCTAGTTTTCAGTTGCCCCAAAGCTGCTTAGAAATACATCTTGTCATATCAGCCTCCAGTGCAGGTTAAGAAAGCTGTTGTTTTGTCTGGTGACATTCCGTTTTGGAGATTTTAAGTAATTTAAGAATTCCTTCATTGGAATTTTTGTCTTCACTTTTATTCTAATAAAGCATTGAGATTAACAGGGGAACCTTCTACGAGGAGCCAGGTCTAAATGTTTGAGTGTTACTGTATATATGGAACACTTTGGTGTTATATGTAGTTCTTGGGGTTTCTGTACGATTATTTATTAAACACCAGCTTCTGAAGAGGGGAATTATTATTTTCAGATTTAAAAAATTCATGTCCATGGATTCAAATTTCTTTAATTTGATAAGTCCAAAATATGAATTTAAGCCAGAAGTGAAACAGAAGTGAAAGTGTAATCTCAAAAATGTATTTTTAACAGCAAATTTAACCACCTTACAAGTTCAAAACACAAGTTTAAGTATTCAAATTTAAATGTATGAATTACACCATAAATATAATTTACATTCAATTGTTTACGTTAGCTCCATATCTTTCCTCATGTGGATGAGCCTGATAATTGTGAGCATGTTAAAGGTTATTTATAGAGAAGACCATCAAAACTTGGTGAGGGTCGTATCTTTTGAGGATGGGAGATAATCTAACATACAGTCATCAGTGTGATGCTTTGCACTTGAATCATAACCATTGAGCTGTATCTATTTATAGTCTGTTTGTGTGCATCACGTATGAAGTGATCAGGAAAACTCCCATGAAATCCCACTGCACACAGAAGGAGAAGGCGGCCAGCATGCTTTTAGTTTCCAAATGATATAAATGACTGATGGCAGGAGTTCAAACATCACTGAAATATCCACCCCAAAGAAGCTGAAGCAGAGTCTATACACTCCCTCGGACTGTGATTGGACCGATAAGACAGCAAAGCAAGAGGCCTCCATCTCTGATAAGCAGCACTGGCTCCCGATCTGTGCTGACCAGCGGCTTGCCGGGACGGCAGGGGGGCCTGGCCAGGCAGGGACCGGAGGCACGCTTCTAGACTTGTGGATGAGGCAGAAAATGCATTATGCACTGTTATGGTTGGCTGATCGCTCCCATTCATGCCGTGAGCTGCTCACAAAAGAAGCAGGGCTGAGTTCAAATAATGGATCTGCTCCTCCCTATCCTCCCTACTGACCCTGAACCCCCCCACTCACACAACCCCATCCAGGCCTGTGTTTAGATGATCACGAGGCACTTTTGGTGGTAGACCGGAATGCGTGCCCCCGTCCTGGGCCTGTTGTTATGTAGCGGCAGTGAACAGCGTGCTGACTTCCTGCCCTCCACAGTATGTGTTGCTGATCGTCAGGAAGTGAAGGCTGAAAGGCGGAACGTGGGTGCGAGGTCTGTTCATTTAAACATAGGCCAGAACTTAGGGGTCATTCAGCTCAGAGACTTTTTGCAGAGCCATAAAAGCTGTAGCATCTGATAAGCTGGGTTCATTTACTAGCCACTAAGTAAGTTTATTTAGTGGCTTCAACTGAAAGAGCTCGTAGGAAGCTGGGTCATATGTTGACCACCCATAGATACATACACTGTATGGACAAAAGTATTGAGACACAACCTACACTCCTTAAATTCCAGAGTTCCATTCTGTTCCTGGGATGCCACTGTTGCAACAAGTCGGTTTGTAAAATTCTTTCTTTCCTAGATATTCCACGATCAGCTGTGAGTGGAATTATTGGAGAGTGAAAGTGAACCACAGCAACTTGGCCACAGTGCCAAATCACCTAAAGTTACAGTGCTTAGGAGCATAGTGTGTAAAGTCTCTAATGCTCTGCTAACAGCAGTGGAAACCTGTTCTGTGGCGTAACCAATCATGCTTCTCCATCTGGCATTCTGATGGACAAGTCTGGGTTTGGAGAACGCCAGGAGAATGTTACCTGCCTGTAAACTGTAACTGTAAAGTTTGGTGGAGGAGGGATAATGATATGGTTTGTTTAGGGGTGGGCCTAGAGCCCCTTAGTATCAGCAAATGGGAGTCTTAAGGCTTTAGTAGACCACGGCATTCTGGACAATTGTAGCTTCTTTGTGGGAGCAGTTTGGGGAAGAACATTTCCTGTTCCAGCATGACTGTGTTCCAGCGCACAAAGCAAGGTCCATAAAGACCGTGTGGGTGAGTTTGGTGTGGAAAAACGTGACTGGCCCACATGCTGACCAACCTCATCCAATATCTTGGGGACGAATCAGAACTGAACTTGTGAGTCAGAGATCTGTGTGACAAAATCCTGTAGAAAGCTTGCCAGAAGAGTCAAAGGTGTTATAGCTGCGAAGGGGGACCGACTCCATATTAATACCTATGTATTTAGAATGGGCTGTCATAAAAGCTCCTGTAGGTGTAATATGTAGGTGTCCCAATACTTTTGGTACTACTGTGTAGCTTGCAACAGTTTTCTTATAAAATGGATAGTTCTGGGTCCAAAATCTGATTTGTTTGAAGTCGTTGGGGTTTTGCATAATGTTAGAGTCC
>JAMWET010005343.1:365000-380000 GCA_024036415.1 Prochilodus magdalenae | reverse complement strand
CTCTCACTCTCTCTCTCTCTCTCTCTCTCTCTCTCTCTCTCACTGTCTCTTTCTCTCTCTCTCTCTCTCTCTCTCTCTCACTCTCTCTCTTTCTTTCTCTCTTTCTCTCTCACTCTGTCACACACACACACACACTGATACACATCATTTCCAGTCAGCTCACTGTGTTTTTCCTAAGATATAAACAAAGAGTCTAGCGATGACTTAACATCCGATGATTGTATCTCCCACGTTAAGTCAGTGCAGCATATCCGTGCAATCCGTGCATCAGTTATACTTAACGCACTAAAGTGCTCAGTCCTTTTATTCCAGGCATGGAGGGAATGTCCTGAGCAGACTCCTTCATATCCTTATCCTTCTTTTTCTAACAGAATCACAGCAAGTCCAGCACCTACAGTATTACTTGCTTACTTGGAGGCTTTGGTTTTTACTCGTTCAACTCTGAAGAACCGTTTGTTCACAATGCTTACCTATATAGTACTGTGCAAAATTCAAAGTCCCGCTTATCCTTCTGGGTTGTGAGGGGGGTGGGTGCTGGAGCCTCTCATTGGGCAGCACTCATTGGGCAGGAAGGCAGGAAACACCCTGAAAAGGTTGTCAATCCATTACAGGGCAGGCGCACATATTCACACTCACACCTGGTGGGGGCAACTTGGCATCTCCTGCTCACCACATAGCATGTCTTTGGACTGTGGAAGGAAACCAGAGCACCTGGAGGACACCCACAGAGACACAGGGAGAACATGTAAACTCCACTGAGATGCTGGTAAACTCCTCAGACACTCCGGCTGAATCTAACCCAGGTCCGTCCTGCTGTGGGACGACAGCGCTACTAACTACACAGAGCTTTGTTGCAAGCCGTTGAGGAATGAGGGATGAATAAATGACACATAGAGGAATGCAGGTCAGTTTGGGCATCAGCCCCGAGTAAGTACATGCAGTTTGGTGTCTGTAGGTTAAAAGAAGCTATAGGTTTTAATTGGGGATGAAGATGAATAGTAGTTTGTGGAAAGATTGAGGGATAAATAAATGACACATTGAGGAGTGTGAGTCAGTATACCTGTGGGTTAGAGTTTGGGCATCTGCCCCGAGTGAGTACATGCAGTTTGGTGGCTGTAGGTTAAAGAAAATGATGAGTTTGAATGGGGGTGAAAATGAATGGGACTCTATGGGAGAAACAAGAGCCTCCTTTACAATCTGGCAAACGCAGACAATGTCAGACACATTGATTGTTTGGAGGGCAAAATGATGCATGCCTCCTCTCCACCAGTGGCAGATAATAGTGCGGACAGTCATCCCAAAAGATCTGATTTGAGAAACAAACCCAATTTGCCTGCAGTCTGCACACAGCCTGAAAGACCATCCAAACTCTCAGCATCAGATAAACAGCACTTAAAGCTTTCATCTTTGGGAGAATCAAGCTCCACTCTTGCTTCAGATCTGAAGAAAATCTATGGGTATGTCACACTTGGGTTCTCTCCCTGCCTACCTGTACTGGCTGTTGCTACAGTCCTTTCAATAAACCTGGTTTGACTTTACTCTCTGCATGCATCTGGTTAGTCCTTCTAGTGTTACATGGTTTCCAATTTGAACTATCAATGTGAGGAGATGACTCAACACTATGAGTCTGAGGGACGTGCAGCCATTCTGGTCTTCACTGACCAGCAAAGTGCATGTTCAGTGACCAGTAGGTTTTTGTAATATATGTTTTGAGACATAATCCCGCCAAAGATGAAACTTTGAGTTCTGCACTGAGTTCTGACTCACTGGGTTGGAGCCGATCAGTGAAGAGGTCGCCATCAGTGGTATCATCAGTTGAGTCAATGAGGTGCTCTCGCCACTATGTTTCATGGATGATCTGTTATGGCAACTGTCTGATTCATCTTGTCTGTTCTCTTCTTTCTCTGATGGTAAACCCTCAGAGGTCAAGCTAGTGTATTCCTCCCTTGATGGTTTACCTTTGGTACATCCATATTGCTCAGAGAAAAGTTTCTATTGATCTCTAATAGTATTATTTAACCACCACTGTTGTGGTGCCTTTCTAGGCACTACCAGGTGTTTTGCTATTGCTAAGTTCTTATTTGGACTGAGATTTGTATTAGCTGGCAGACAAATGCTGGTTTAGATATGCCACTAACAAACCAGGTTCCAGGTCTTTTTCTTCATGCTAGTCTTACCTTGGGCTCTGAAGAGGCCAGCTAATATGATTTACATAGGAATAGAAAGAGCACCTCTTTGACTCTGGCGCTAGCAAACTTTCACCCACATCTATCTCAACTGCCCATGCATACAAATACGAGGGGGCGAGCAGTGATGTGTGAGCCTGTCTCCGTCGGCTGGGCCCCAAACGGCTGCTGTTCTGCTCTAGTCTAGCGTAGCGCTGCTCCTTTCACTGTCTGCGAAGTGTCCCCTGATTAGAAATCCTCGCTCTGCTGCTCTGCCACTGAATCCAGCCCTCCCCACTCTGAATGAGGAGCGCAGTGGAAAAAAACAGAAAAGACTTAACGCAGAGACAAAAGCAAACATTTCCTTTCATCACGCTTTTTTCGGATAACTCGGCCTCCACGTCTGCATCTGTTCCTCGCTGGGCAGGGAACTAGAGAGAGCGTGATAGCGAGAATGGACAGGGGACTGAAGGAGCGACGTCGCTCGAGGGAAGTCTAGACTAGACAAAGGGAGAAGGAGATAGCAGGACAAAGAAGGAACGAAAGATCAAGCTCTCAGGATATAGGGCTTGCTCATCTCGCACGCAGATCTTCCTCCTGTCTCCATTCCTGGAGCGCTCTGGCCACTTCCTGTCCGGAAGCTCTGCAATTTCCCCAGACAGCTGCTTAAAGCAATAGTTCAGTGACAGTAGCTAATGCACCTTTTCCCTGTACCCCAAAAAAGGGACCACATATAGTCATGTTTGGTGTCAAAGGATGCTTCTTTACTTCTTTAGTAATACGGCTAAAGGTTAGCATTGTGCTAACATTGGACCACAATCCACAAATTGTCAAATAATCTCTTAAGTGAAATAAGCCAACATTCATTTATTCATATAAAGACAGCATTGCTGCGGATTTAAATTCAGATTTATTGCTCGGATCTGGTCTTTCCCTCAAAGAACTTTAAGATATACCTAAATATCATCTAAATGCAGTCTTTTTAAAAGTAATTAAAAAAACCCAGTTTAAGAAACAAGACAAAGATATTAGACACGTGTATCACTAATTTATTGAGGAAAGTGATTCAATATTTTATATCTGAAGGTCACAAAGGAACATTAACCTTTGCTTTCAGTATCTGGTGTGACCCTCTTATGCAGCAATAGTGTTTCCTGTAACTGTTGATCTGTTGGGAACATCGGCTTTAGTCCATTCCTCTATGGAACAGCTCCAATTCTGACTTTGTAAACTTTTTTGCCATTAACTCTATTCTACTTGAAAGGTTCTTTGGTAGAACATTTTGTGTGCTTAGGGTCATTGTCCTGCTGCATGACCCATGTTCTCGTGAGATGCAGCTCACGGACAGATGTTAGAGTTTTAGAATGAACTGGTATAATTTACAATTCATTGTTCTATCAACAATGCCATGCTGTCCTGGCCCAATCCATGATGTTTCACAGATGGCATAAAGTTCTTATATTAGAATCCAGTGTATTCCTTTCTCAGGACATGAGATTTACATTTACAGCTCTGAAAGAACAAATCTGTGCACAGTAAGGAAAAAGGCCTTTCAAATGTGGTCCTATATTGGATATGTATAGAAATTGTCATCATGGGGACAGTTTGATTGAAATTCATATGCTGTTTTTGCAACACATGCATCATCAGTCAATGTTAACCGGAAGTTGGTGCCGGTAAAAAAGGCAAAACCAAAGCAATTATCTCTTCTCTTTGTCCATACACATTTTTTGTCTGCTTACTACTTCCACAGTTTTCAATATATCAACACCCGTCCAATTCCAGAATGATCGGCCTGATCTGGCATGATGTGGTTAGGAATGAATGGGGTAGGAAAGTACACGTCCAGCTACTGTGCTTCTTCTTGACCAACAGAGCTGCTCCCCGAGCCCAAGGTTAATGTTGGTCTGACCTGCACCCATCTGCTTGTCTGCTTTTTTAAACCCCTTATTTTTCCTATAGACTCCCATTCATTTTTGGCTCTACGCAAATCCTGTTGTTTCCTTTTAACCTACAGTGACCAAACTGCATGTACCCACTCAGGACAGATCCCCAAACTCTAACCCACAGACATACTGATCAGCAGTTCTGTATGTGTTGCTCATTCACCCCTTATTCCTCCCATAGACTCATATTCATTTTAGCAACAACTTAGCAAACGGCTAGCAACAACCATCTGCTGCGCAGTCATTCAGGAACTTTCTAGTTTGTTTTGTTGCTCATGTTGCACGTTATTGATGCACACAGAAAATCAGAGTTGAGCCCTTAGGTTTGTAATGTGAACACAACCAAAGAAGCCCGAGTCAGAACTGAAATAGATTCAGTGTGTTTTGTGGTCCATACTGTCACACAGGAGAAAAAGTATGGCGTGCAGTTATCTCTACAAAGGTTAGTTATTATTATAGGCCTCTGTGTGCAAATAAATAAGCACACCTCTGACACCAAACATGTCTTTGCTAATTCTCCTAATTTTGTGCTGTTAATTAGATTCCTTCGCTGAACTCTCCGCCAAAGAGCCCTGCTTTGGCGGGAGGCTTCTAAGCCTGTGAAATCCCCACCATCCGCACTCAAGATGTTCGTCCAGCCCTGCAGCGCACCTCCATTGCTTTCCTATTATCCCGCCCCGCTAGAGATTAACTCTGAATGTAACAGCAACAAAGCCTGAAGGTTTCTGGACCAGCCCATTCCTGTGCTCTGCAAACAAGGCCGCTGAACTTTCTGAGGATAAGAACCAGTTTACATTCACAGGGCACACACAGACGTCATTCTCTCTGTACAAGTGTAAGGAGGATTGTCCTGATGAAGCAACAATGCTGCTAACCCGTAGACAGCGAGCTGGGGTTTGTGTGCATCTGTCAGCGGATAAGTCTGACGAATAATGGTAAAATCATGGCTTGCATTTTTGTTGTCATCTCACGGACATCGATAACGTGACACATTTGGTCTCACACATACCGGCTTGATTGCCCACTGAGCATGTGCAAGCTCAAGCTACTATTTAGTGCACTGACAATATTTTTGAATTATACTCTACAAAAGATGAGCATTCTGGTAGGTACAGTTGCACAGCAGGACCTGCCAGTGTATCTACACTTATATTACACACTGCAATTCAAGGTTTCAGATGTACATACAGGGGTTGGACAATGAAACTGAAACACCTGGTTTTAGACCACAATCATTTATTAGTATGGTGTAGGGCCTCCTTTTGCGGCCAATACAGTGTGTTTTATAACAGACGTTGTCAACTTCACAGAGAATCCGGCTTCAAGACCCCAGTGGGCAAGCCAAGAGTGATGGTGCCAAGTAGAAACGCTCTCAAAGGAAGAGGAAGAAACCTTGAAAGGATCCAAGGGTAACCCACCAAATCTGGTCCACACAGGATAGCACAACAAGCACAATATAAAGAATCAGAATTGACCGTTATATGCAGTATTGAATACAGAAAACCTGATAACTGTTAGAGTCCTTTAAGAGTTGCTAATGTCTTGCCAAAGGTGAATGGAACTCTGTGTTAGGATCTAGGGATGAATAAACAACACACAGAGGTGTGTGGGTCAGTATGTCTGTGGATTAGAGTCTGGGGATCTGCCCTGAGTGAATACATACAGTTTGGTGGTTTTAGGTCATAGGGTTTGAATGGAGGTGAAAATGAATGGGAGTCTATGGGAGTAATGAGTGATGGGTGGATAAAAAGACATAGAGATGAGTGCAGGTTGGAACAATTTTTGATCTGTGCTTAAGGTGCCCTAAGAAGTGTATATGAAATGATGTCTGTCCGTTGAGGAGAAGTACAGTAATGGGACATGTACTTTTCCACCTCACTGTTGTGCAAACACTAGCATGCATTAGACTTCATCCACCTTGGTACCCATCACCACCACTGTAAAGACATGCCAAGAACGTTAGTATGTTTCTCAATAGTGGAGACTAATCATTCTGCAGACTAATGCTGGCTTCTCAGGAAAATGAGCTCAGATAACACTGAGCCTATAACCAAAGCACTCACACATCACATGGAATTTCAACTGAAAGACAGATAGATAGATACTGTATTGATCCCAGAGGGAAATTTGAGAAGACACAGCTTCCTTGACCGGGAATCGAACCCAGCCCGCGGCTGTGAGACCGCTGAATCCTAGCCATTAGACCACCAGGGACATCAGGCAGACCCCCAGGGACATCAGTCACATGTTCAGATGGTGTGATAAAATTCACCAATCAAGAAAATTCCAATGTTTGAAATACAGCAAAGATGTCTTTGTGAAATATTTGAAGATCCCGATGAAGGTTAGAGCAGCTTCTCCTCAGTCTGATTCATTACGGGCCTGTTTACAGCTTAACCACATTAACATGGGCTTTTGGTGATCAGATCATGTTTGGATTTCACTTGACCGCATGAAAAAGCAGGTGTAAACACCTCCAGGCCTCCAGGACACCTCCAGCACTGTGGGCTGATTAGGATCATCAGATGATTCAAACCACATTTGAAGATTTGAGTCAGAGCTCCACATTTTAACCACATTTAACACAGAAGTGAATCGATTGTTTATCCATGTTTAATTATGTGAGTGGAAATGCATCTCAATTTGGTATGGCACCTTGTAGGTACAGTCTTTGTCCATGTTATCAGCTCAAATGACTATGCAGGACTACTTTGTAGTTCTACAGTTACAGACTGAAGTCCATCTGCTTCTTTGTATACTATGTTACCCTGTTCTTTAATGGTCAAGGCCCCCACAGGACCACCACAGAGGTATTATGTAGGTTTTGGATCATTCTCAGCACTGCATTGACACTGAGGTGGTACTCTGTTAGTGTGTGTTCTGCTGGTGGGAGTGGATCAGACACAGCAGTGCTGCTGGATCCCTCAGTGTCACTGCTGGCCTGAGAATGGTCCACCAATCAAAATTATCCAGTCAGCAGCGTCCTGTGGGCAGTGTCCTGTGAGCAGTGTCCTGTGGGCAATGTGCTGTGAGCAGCGTCCTGTGGGCAGTGTCCTGTGAGCAGCATCCTGTGTGCAGTGTCCTGTGTGCAGTGTCCTGTGACCACTAATGAAGGACTACAAGATGACCAACACAAACTGTGCAGCAGCGGATGAGCTATTGTCTCTGACTGTACATCTACAAGGTGGACCAGCAAGGTAGGAGTGTCTAATAGAGTCTAATCCACTTGTACTACCACACATCACCACCACCACGTCAGACTTAGCTCTCTGTGCATTGTATGAGGGCATGTAAAGCTTGCTGGAAGGCAGGCAATAAGGACAATGCGGAGCAAGTGTCTAATAAAGTGGACAGTGAGTGTACACAGTGTTTAACCACTCCAGCAGCACTGCTGTGTCTGATCTTTTAAAATATCACCGCTTTCCTCAGCTGTCTGAAATGGTTTGCTGGAATTCCAACCGTTTCTTTGTTATGAGATGACATCACCTTGTAACAGAGAAACGGTTGGAATTGCAACAAATCATTTCAGACAGCTGAGAAAAGCGGTGATACTTTAAAACATCAGACACTGCAGTGCTGCTGGAGTGTTTAAGCACTGTGTCCACTCACTGTCCACTCTATTAGACACTTGCTCTGCATTGTCCTTATTGCCTGCCTTCCAGCAAGCTTTACATGCCCTCATACAATGCACAGAGAACTAAGTCTGACGTGGTGGTGGTGATGTGTGGTAGTACAAGTGGATTAGACTCAGCAGTGCAGTGCAGCAGTAAGGGCCAACAAAGTATACAGAGGAACAGACTGGCTACAGTCTGTGACTGTAGAACTACAAAGAAAGTGGTCCTATATGGTGAGTTGAGCCACAATGAGTGAAGATACAGAGAGGTGTACCTAAAGACGCAGCAAGTGGTGTAATCTGAATAACACCTCGCTTCCTTGTGCCCACTAATCTAAATGTTTGCCCCAAAGCACCTCTCTCCTTCAAAATGCATCACCTGACAGGTTTTTTCTAATCTTCAATCTGGAAAATCTTACTCTTGGGACTATAGTGGCATTGCTATGGCAGGTGTGTAGGCATGGTTACCACAAACGTGATGGTTTTGGTGGTTTCGTTATGGCTAAATTGCCTCTTTATAGGATTAAATGGGTCCCAACTCTGATGAGGCCTACAGTAGTGCTGGCACAGTTATACATGATTAGAATACGGCTGTTTACTGTCTGTATTAATATCTAAGTACATCTGTATTAATGTGCTTTGAGAACTAGTTCTAGTGCAAGCACAAAATCACATTTGGTTTTCAGCTCTGCTTATTATTCACTGTTCCTGTGTTAAAATGGAAACCTGAAGGCTCTCTTTACCCCCTCCCCTTATCCAGATCCAGCCCGTGCCTCCTTTTATCCCCAGGAAGGATCTGATTATCTGTCTCGAACTCCAGAATTAGGACTTTGGTCATCAGGCACTCTGGGCTTGCTTTTGTAGTGAAAGAGAAGAGCTTCGAGTGGAGGTGGGGGCCAACAGAGGAGGACTTCGACTCATCGCAACACTGAGTTGGCAGGAAGCTACGTGAGGGTCTCGGCAGGCCGGGGCCCACTCCACCCCCGCGCAGACAATGGCCCACTTCAAAAAGAGGCCCTATTTGTTTGGACGTTCCTGTGAATAAGGGAATAATTACAGGAGCCTCTCCTGCCCTTTCACGGGAGAGGATGCGGCCGAAAAGAGAGTGAATGGAGCAAGGAGGAAGTTCTTGGGGGAGAGGTGGGGAGGGGGTCGTCAGGGGGGATCCTGCAACAGTGACATTGTAAAAGAGAGGAGATGCCTCGGTCTGACTTGGAATGCAAAGCATTCTTCACCAGTGGGGCCTCTGAATGTACACCGCTTGTTTGTCATGAGGTTTTAGAGGGGGTTGCTTCAAAGACAGGGATTCTGGAGAATAGCAGGAATGTCAGGAAAGAGGAAATGACGAAGGGCGAGAGATATATCGAGGGCAGGCGGAGGCTGTTTTGCCCTTGGGGTGACGAGTGTGGGAAAAAATACGCAAGCTCATTTTCCATGTTATTCCACGCCTACCTGTAGAAGAATAACAGGAACAACAAAGCTATGACTTACAACTTCTAAAATTAGACAGCGGCCAAAAATCGAAACTGACTTCTGAAATTAGACAGCGGCCAAAAATCGAAACTGACTTCTGAAATTAGACAGCGGCCAAAAATCGAAACTGACTTAGACTATATCCTTTGGCTGATTGACGCCATTCCTTAATTATGCTTATTTTATCCTAACAGGTGGAACATTCCAATCATGCTGTTGCCTCACAGTGAAACAGGCCTGGGTTCAATGCCCCAGCCTGGTAACCGGGGACCTTTCCATGTGCTGTTTCCATGTTCTTCTTGTGTCTTTTTGGGCCAAATTTAGTTGAGTCAAGTCAGGTCACAAAGCTTTACAGAGAATCTGGGTCCCCAAAGAGCAAACCAAAGGTGACAGTGGCAAGGAAAAACTCCCACAAGGCAAGAGGAAAAAAACAAGATTGAACAGGTAGGTTTTAAGCCTAGATCTTACGGTTGGGGCTGTGTCTGAGTCCTGAACACTAACTGTTGGCTATTCCAAAACTGAGGGGGCTTTGTATGAAAAGGCTCTGCCCCCTGATGGTACTGTATTAATTCTAGATACTAGTAGTGAGCCTGCACCTTGCAATCTGAGTTTACGTGTCGGTTCATATGAGATAAGTGCCCTGAGGTATTGAGGAGCGAGGCCTTTTAGAGCTTTAAACGCAAGCAGAGGAATTTTATACCCAATGTAGAATTCAACTGGCAACCAGTGCAATGTAGATTAGACTGGGCTGATATGATCAAATGTTCTAGTTCTCATAAGGACTCTGGCTGCAGCGTTCTGAACTAGCAGAAGCTTATTAAGGCTTTTGCTGGAACAACCAGGTCACCACAATAGTCCAACCTTGAAGTAATAAAGGCGTGAACTAGCTTTTCTGCATCCTGTTGGGAGAGTGCAGTTCTTAATTTAGCAGTGTAGCGTAGATGTAGGAAAGCTATTCTGGTAATATTAGTAATATGCTAATAGAAAGCCAGATCGATCCTATCGATCCTACTTTAAAACAAAGCGCTCTAACTGCTTGCTATGTGGGATGCAGTTACACTCTGTGCTCTATAATGAAGGGGCGTGGCTAAAATAAGGCTCAGCCTAAAGAATAAAATGCCTGTGTTCATAAGTGGTACTACATTAAACTTTCTTGATGACTGTATGGGCCAATAAAACTAATTACTTTAAACTTCAGTCCCATAGCTAAATAATATAAATCAGGCAATTATGTATATAAGATATTTAAGATATTAGATATAATAAGTAAGAAAATAATAATAAGATACATATATACCAAATCATAATTTACAGGGGGCTTCCCATTGGGAAGTGTCTATCCCAAACCTCTAAATTTACACTTATGAAAAATGTTAAAGTATTGGGTTTTTTTTCAGGCTGTTTGATTGAAGTTAAGTTGAAAGCTGAGTTTTCTTTTCACTACCAAAACACAAAAGTGCTGTTTTTGAGCCTACTGTATACTGAGCCCACATGTACTGATGGTGGCCATAAGTAGCAAGTAGTATGCAGCATGTGACCAACATCAATTTCCCGGATGATGTAATGCTCAAGTAAAATGTTGCTGCACTGCCAAGAAATTATATCTTGGCAAGTAAAATGATTTTACATCTAGTTGTTATATTCCAGAATTCTCATTTCGAAATTGTTGTAAGAGTATTTACATATTTCCAGATCATTTTTAGTTTTCTTTAGAGATTTTAGAGATTTTCTCTATACAATACACATACATACATACAATATTGGCAGATTAGCCTGTTTCATTCACGTGTCTTGAGCGAAAAGATCAGCAAACATAACGAGATAATGTGTCTTATTAAAATCGCTTATAACGAGAAAAAAAAGTTTAATAATCTTAGAAATGAGTCTACAACATTCTCACAAAGAGAACATTAATATATATCAGCCAGATGTAAGATCATTTTACATGCCAAGATCTCATTTTTTGCAGTGCGAATGCAACCTGAGTTGTCTTGATATACTGCATCCCAAAATCCAGTGTGGCTGCTTCCGTCTGGATGTTTAAACATCCCTGGATTCAGCCTATCTATACATGAATTATGGGAACATAGAAATTTGACCCTGTAGCCACGTCAGCTCTCTCTGCTGATCTTGCGCACTTTAAAGTCTTTGTGAAACTTAGCTTACTGCGAATGTAACATGATTAAAACAGTACCCAAACAAGAACAATCCACCCAGCGTCGACTTTTCAGGCTCTCACGTGGAGTCACACTGCTTATTATTCAACCGGTATAGCTCTATACATTCAGCAGAAAGGTACACAGAAGGCCTATCGACTATACAGCACTGCAAAAAATTAGATCTTGGCAAATGAAATGATTTTATATCTAGGTGATACGTCTATCTAGGTGATACGTCAACAATTTTAGATTGTTGTAAGCTCATTTTAAGATGCTTATTGCTTATTTTCAGGCATGTTGTTGGTTATTTTAATAAGGCTTTTAGTTTCTCACCATATTTGGAGACAATTATTAGCCAGTGTAGTGAGATAATTAGAATTACAAACACTTTAAACAAGGACAAAATGATTCGAAACTAGAAATAAGTTTAATAATCTTAGAATTACAGGGCAATAATCTAAAATTAGCAATGTTAAGATATATCAACTAAATTTGAAATATTTTAAGGAACATGTTTAAAAGTCAAATTATAAGCCAATAGAACAAGAAAATATAGCTTACTAAAAATCACTAAAATAAAACTGCCTAGAAATAAGTTAAATAATCAAATCCTAAATTACATAATATAATTATCTTACAACAATCTCAAAATGAGACTTATATAGAGAGATATATTAAATAGAAATATGATCATTTTGCCAGCCAAGAGCTCATTTTTTTGCAGTGTGGTGTCTTCAGGATTATAAAGAACATATACTCGGGACAATCAAACCTTTGACAGGTCGGGCAGATCACAAAGATAACTACCGCCTGTTTGCCAGGTCTTGACATTTAGTCTCATGTACATATTTTTAGCATCCTGAGGATGCATTAGATCATCAAAGAGCATTTTAAAAGCAGGAGATCTGAACATGGTGAGGTGAACTTCCTGGACTTTAGGCCTGAGTGGTAATAGAATTTGCTGTTTCACGCGCATCCGGAAGGGCTGATACTGTTAGAGCGTGACACAGGGAGGAGAGGGAGCTGTGACTGTGCGCTTGTTATTGTGCGGACGGACTTATCTTGGGACACTGTGTAATTTCTGTTCTTTTCTTGATCTGCGGCATCACTGGAGTGACCACTGGTGTGAGTAAAAGGGAAGTGAGATATCCGGATCTGGGAAGACAAATAGATACTGCGGTCAAGCTGCTGGAATGCTGGCCGAGGATGAGGAAATCTCACACAATTCACACAGAACCTCTCGGAGCACATTCTCACCAGGTCACTACAGCAGCAGGGTAGCAGACATGATGATAATGCAGCGGGACAGTATGGAAATTGCAGAGGAAAAAAATGAAGTTTTATTTGATTGCAGATGGTAAAAACCCAATTTAAGCTCACTGGACAAAAAAATGAGCCCCCTGTGACTGTACCATACCTAATAGTGTGTAATTCCTTCATCAGCACAAATAACAGCTGTGATTGGATTTGGCATGGACTGAGCAAGTTGCTGGATGTAGGCCACATCAATGTTCAGACACTCTTGCACCAAATAACTGTGCAGTTGTGCCAGTGCCTGGTACAGTTCTGAGGAGAATTTCCTGTGGGCTGGGATTTTTGCCACTGCTGTTCGATCCATATGAGCGTATGCTTCCATACACCTGCCAATTCAGCTACTTACTTCACAATATTTTTGGGTTGAGGATTAAAGAATATCATCTTTGACTGGTTTTAGCCAGTCATTAACATCTGCTTTGGACCCATTTTCCAGACACATGCAGGTATTTATAGCCTCATCATTGTCATGCAGTTACTACGACCTTAAACACACAAAAAAATTAGTAGAAAAAAGCTAAATAATCTTAAAATTAACTTACAACTATCTCAAAACGAGAGCTTTAAGATGTATTAACTGGACATAAGATCATTTTACCAGCCAAGAGCTCATTGTTTTGCAGCTAATTGTTTGCAACATACACCCCCGCCTGTTTCCCAGGACTTGACTGGTATGTCTATATAAACTGAATATAGTTCCTGCAGATATTTTGGCAGCCTGATACTGGGCCTTCTGGATGTGTGACACATGACAACTAACCATTCATCTTACCGCTGACCACAGTGTCTCCACACATGGATTTGTTGGTCGTCTACACCATGACAAAAGCTTTTCACAGAAGATGACCAGCGGACATCCTCTATAACAGTCTGGGACAATGCCATTGCAGTCTTTGGCGATGTTGACGTGGTGTTAAAGGCAGTAGTCGTAACAATTTGCATGCATGTAGTCATGCAGCTGCCTGCCAGTGGTGGGCAGGTCCACAGTTTGGCACGGTTCTAGCTAGGTAAGTGTTGGTATCACAACATTAAGTCATGGGAAGGCACATTTTTGCTTTGAAGTACTAGTGAATGGATCCAGTAATAAAGACATCTTATGAAAACAGCCATTATATCTTTAACCACTGCTGTAATTCTTATCACTGATGACCTACTTTCCTCAAAAGTAGCAAAGACCTTCTTGATATGGCAGAGAGAATCTCTTTGAACTCACAGATCTTAACAGAGCTTTCAACATTGTTTCATGGGAGACTTGGTGGCCTCCACATTGGCATATATGAATGACTGGAAAACTCCTCCCGGAGGATTTAGTGGACTATGTTGTAAAAGTACGAGTACGTTGAGTGCCTCAGAGAGAGAGATGCCTCCGGAGCGCAATATTGATCTCAAGAATGTGTCCATGCAGCATATATCTCCAGCCGGAGATAAAAAAAAAAAGCCTGCGTCTGTTCTCCAAAGGCCCACCACAAGCATGCAAGGCGCATTGGGAGGAATTCTCCATTCTGTCAGTGGATGGCCTGCTCTCCCTCTCTCTCCCTCTCTCCCCACAGCCCTCTTTGCTGTTTGCAGTGGCTGGGGAGCTGGCTAAGTGCTTGAACAGATGGAGCTGTGCCTTTAAAGGCCTAGTTTGGCTCCAGAAAGCTAAAACTGCTAACAACTGACCAAAACCTAACAGAACAAAAACTAGCAATTAGCTTAACCGCTGTTTGCCACTGTTATGCAGTTTTGGGGGGAACCTGCCTTTGAATTGTAGTAGCATCAGCTGATCGATGTGTAGGCTCCCTTTTCAGCCATATCTTCATTTACAGCCTTTACAATTTTCCCCAAGACACTAGCATTGCTAACACAGAGCTTGGAAGCTGTGGTGTTGTGATGCTAAGCAGTTAGCATGGTCAATGGTATGCCACATTTAAATGTTGGCATTAAAACCACAGTTCTGCTCGTGCCATGGTGGCACTGCATGGTTGCAATGGTGAAAGTGGTGTTTCCAGTGGCCGCTAAAACTGTTTTGAATACTAGCTAATATTTCTAATAGTAATATTTCAAAATTTGGGATTTATTGAAGTGGTCTATGTCATTGTGTGTATTGATACTTGTGCACACTAGATGGCGATGGGGTTTCTATGATACTGAGTTGACCTCCTTAGTGTTTGACAAACTGGCATCTGTAACTGAGGGGATTATGTTAGAGATGGGGCTAATTAGCTCTTGAACAACTGTTACCTTATGTTTGTTCATCTTTATTGTTCATCCAACTAAATTTAACAATGGCTGCAAATTTGGAAATGCAAAGATGGAACAACAACCTTCTGTCATTACCCAATGTAAAG